>JBBDGP010003955.1:0-132851 GCA_037952835.1 Lithobates septentrionalis | reverse complement strand
CACTGAAGCACATAAAATCCCCCCCCCCCCCCCCCCAAAAAAAAAAAAAAACATTTTTGAGGCACCTACGTGTGAAAACGTTGATTGCAATACACATTGCATATTGCTGCACACACCACAGTGAGAGCAATAATTATAGCACAAGACCTCCTCTGTAACACTGAACTGATGATGCTGTTGAAGCGTCGCTTATAGAAATGATAGGTTACTGATGTTTGTTGCCATTTCACAGGTGCACACAAATTCTAAAGTCGGACATGTTGGGTATTTACTTGGCGAAACCTCGTCTTTTATATGCTACCAAAAATTTGGGTCGCACTGAACAAATCCAAGCTCTTGGGTACAAAATGGGTACAAAAATTATTTACTAAAATCATTAATCTGTGCCGTATAGCATCAAATACTCATCGCAAATGTCTTCTTAAGCGAATGTAGTAGTCTTTTTTTTTTTTTTTTCATCTAGTGTTTGTTTTTTTTCTTATGCAATTCAACAGATTGCGCCTGGGTTCACACTGCTGTAATGGGAGATGCCCCATGTAATTTGCACAGAAATTGTAGGGGTGCGGTTTAAGCCATGGATTTATATGTCTCAAATCGCACCAAACTGGTGCAGGACCCTTTTTTTTTTTTTTTGCTCGCACCAGAATCGCATCCGAATTCTGCAAATCGCGTTCCATCCATGAAAACCGATTGTGGGGTGTCATTTTTTTTTTTTTTTTTTTATTAGTACTTTTTTATTCTTTTCATAGCAGTACAAGTTATACATTTATCCATACATTTTATTCCAGATACATAATCTTGCTTCTAACATTCACCCACCCCAAAAAAAAAAAAAAAATCCAAACAAAAACTAAAAGCAAAAAAAAAAAAAAAAAAGGAGCAAAACCCAACAACAAGAAAAAAATGTGTGGGGTGTCATTAACTGCAAATGGTTTGCATGGACAGGTTGCGATTTAGATGCGGTTTCAAATTCGTTGAGAATTTGCACCGCATCTAGTGTGAACCCAGGCTCAAAATGCACTTTATTAACGGATTGTAACAGCTTGGAAAGTCTTCTTGTGTTTAAGTATTGGATTTATGTTATTTTTTTTTTATGTTGATGCTTGTGCTGCTTGCAATAAAAAAAGTTTTTTAAAAGCTTATTCGTTTTTGTGTTTTTTTTTTTTATTATTTGTTTTTATTTATTGGTTTTCTTTGTTTCCCATAATAAGTGGGGCAGATGATCTGCATCTCTATTATAGGCAGTCCTCATCAAGACAGATGGGTACATCATGACATATGACTACTTGCTTACCCATACTACCCATATACGGTATTTATGTGTACAAGTTTAGGGGAACTATTGATAAAAATGCCAACATTGTTTGGAGCCATACTGGCATCTAATAGGACTGGTGGTGAGGATTCTTTTAACAGTCGGGCAAAAGGGGTGTGGGAGACCCTGGCAGCAGCAGGATCAATTATTTTAATATTGAGAATGCCTTTTGATATACCAGTAAAACCTAACAGGGACTCTAACCCTTCTCTGTTCTATCCAAAATGTAAAAAAAAAAAAATGGGTATAGATACACTTTCACTATTTTATAATATACCAATCAAAACCGAGCATGCTGCATACACATGTATTTATTAATGGTCATTGACTAGTAACTAGACAAAGTCATTTGTACATCATTAGGGTGTCAATGGCAGCTTAAATATGTTTTGCTCCTAATCCAAGGTAAAAGGAATAAAATATACTGGATTCAGCTCTAATTGCAGGGGGTACACCCTTCAGAGGTACAGTATCTTTTCTATCCATCTAGTAAAACATGTAAACATTATATAAGTTGATCTTTTATAATATATTATATATTTATTATATATAATATATATTATAATATAATATATTTATAATGTGTACAAACCCCTTGGACCTCCAATAAAAAAAGCTCTCCAACTCACACTTTAGTTCATCTGCATAATAAAGTGTTAGTAAAATGTTATTTTTTTTTTGTTTTTACCCTGTTTTTACCCTACTGCATTTTATGCATAAAGGTAAAAAAAAATGCTCCAATACTGGTTTTCCCCCCTTCCTGTCCCTTAACCACTTGCCGACCGCCTACTGCAGATGTACTGCTGCAGGTCGGCTCTATTGCGCTAAACGATGTACTTGTACGTTATTTCGTGCAATAGACACTGGGGGTGCACGCACATGTTGATTGGACAGAGGGGGAGCCAATCAGCAGGTTCGATGGACCCGATGTCCGCTGGCCACCCGCAAACATTCCCGGGCAAGGCAGAACGGTGATCTGCCTATGTAAACAAGGAAGATCCTGTTCTGACAGGAAAGAAGATGGAGAACTGGTGTTCCTACTAAGCAGGGACACAGATCTCTGTCTTCATCCAGTCAGACCATCCCCCCACACAATTAGCAAGCACCCCATAGGGACATAATTAACCCTTTGATCGCCCCTGTTAACCCCTTCCCTGCTAGTGTCATTAGTACAGTGACAGTGCATATTTTTAGCACTGATCACTGTAATAATGTCACTGGTTCCCCAAAAAGTGTCAGGTGTCCGATCTGTCTGCCGCAATGTCGCAGGCCCGCTAAATGTCACTGCCATTACTAGTAAAAAATAAATAAAAATCCCATTAAACTATCTCATAGTTTGTAGACAATACAATTTTTGCGTAAACCAATCAATATACGCTTATTGGATTTGTTTTACCAAAAATATGTAGCAGAATACAAACTGGCCTAACTGAAGAAGAAATGAGATTTTTTTACATTTTTTTTATTGTATGTGTTTTATAGCAGAAAGTAAAATATATATATATAAAATCAAAATTGTCGCTCTTTTTTATTGTTTATAGCGCAAAAAAAAACTGCAGAGATGATCAAATACCACCAAAAGAAAGCTATTTGTGGGAAAAACACAACTGGGCAATTGTCAGTTAAAGTAACGCGGTTATAGAAAAGAAAACACTGAGCTACTATGTGAAATATAAATAAAAATAGTGTCTAATAGAAATGTAATGAGGCGGCCGCTTAACACAAATAGTGTTTCCACATAAAATATGAAAAAAATATATTAAAATGAAAGTGATGCGCTACCTCTTTATCCAGTGAATAGTAAACAATGTAAATAGTGCCACCCAGTGGCTACTAACAAAATAACAACGAATATCCTCAATATATGCAGCAATAATGATGAAAATAATAAAACAAAATATATTTACAAAGATTACTAGGCTGTAATTCAGACTTTTTCAGACTAGGCAGAGGAACGAGACAGGGTTGTCCCCTATCTCCCTTATTATTTGCATTAGCGCTTGAACCCTTAGCTACAGCAATACTGCACAACCCAGATTTAAAAGGTTATAATTCTAACAATAATACCTATAAATTGAGTATGTATGCAGACGACATGGTATTATTCCTCACACAACCCAATATTGCTTTACCAAATTTACTACATACTCTTAAAACATTTGCCTCACTATCTGGCCTAACAGTGAATGTCACCAAATCTATAGGAATGCCAATTAACATCCCATCATCCCAATTAGATTCCTTACGTTCCTCATTCAATTTCTCATGGTCAATGGATTCTTTCCCTTATCTTGGTATATTTCTTACACCAAATATTAATGACCTTTCCTCACCCGACACCCCATTAATACAAAAAATGAGATTGATGCTCAAATTATGGAAATCTTTTAAAATATTGTTTCTTGGCCGAATTACAGCGATTAAGATGACAATCTTACCAAAAATCTTATACCTATTTAGAGCTCTCCCAATCAGACTAAATAAAGTGACTATTACTAAATTCCAAACAGAAATCAATAAATTTATCTGGTCAGACTCCCGCCCACGTCTATCTAGATCAGTATTACACAATCCACAGAAAAACAGTGGTCTGGGTCTCCCAGACTTCTGGCTTTATTACCTAGCCGCCAGATGGTCACAAATAGCACAATGGCACATTCCCAACCCCAAAGTCCCATGGGTTAGATTTGAAAAAGACTCCATCCAACCATATTCTATCTCAAGTATATTATGGGGTAATAAAGTATCAACTCACATCCTAGACAACCTTAATCAATTAGTCTCACATTCATATCAATTATGGAAACTACATAACAAAAAATATAACTTAACCTCTAACACACCTCCACTTGCATCTTTTATTGGTGACCCAAAATTCCCCCTTACCTCAAATGAGAGAGGAGACTTTTCATGGTGGACAAATAATAACCTAATATCCCTCTATAATTTTTTAGAAAACAACAACTTCACTTCATTCTCTTCATTGAAATCTAGACATCAGATCCCCAATACCGAATTTATTAAATTTCTCCAAATTAGACAATTTTTTAGTACATATTTCCAAACAGTAAACTCACTCCCACCATCATTTTTTGAAAACATTTGTCTAAAAACACCTAGGAGAGCAGGCCTGATATCTGAAATCTACTCTAATCTAGTCAATAATGCAGAACAATCCAAACTTCCCTATATGCTTAAGTGGGAACAAGAATGTGATTTCTCATTTACAATGGAAAATTGGGAAAAATGTATCATTAACTTACACAAATGCACAAGATCGATTACGATCAAAGAAACTGCAATCAAACTTTTTACAAGGTGGTATTATACTCCAGTTAAAATTCATGCTATTTCCCTGACACCCCTCATACATGTTTCAGAGGTTGCAATTCAGCAGGATCCTTTTCTCATATCTTCTGGGATTGTGATAGAGTTACTCAGATATGGAAACAACTGGAAAAATTTGCCTCCAAAATCTCAAATAACAACATAAACCTCACTATATATAACTGTCTCCTATTTTCCCCTATCATCGGTCTTTCCATACATAATATGAGATTGATCCACACAATATGTGTTGCTGTACACTGGTTGATAGCATACCATTGGAAATCCCCCACAGTTCCTCTTTCACATTTGAAAACCAGAATTAACAATATTAATTTAATGGAAAAAATATTCCACACAATACAAAACACTAACCAATTCTACACAAAGAAATGGGACCCATGGTTTAACCATGCTAATCTCTTCTTTAACCCTGAATAATTCTACTAAATACTGAAGTTCACCGAAGAGTATTATATGAATATAGAGTTTAATGTATAATAGGAATAGCTATATTTATATATAAATATATACTCCATTCAAGAACCGCTTAATATATATTGTTATTCCTTTTTGTAGAAATTGCTTTGATTGTACATTTTATGGCATATGTCAATAAGCTTTTTGTACTATTTCTTTGTACCAAATAAAAAAGTTTGTAAACAAAAAAAGAAATATATTTACAAACACAATAGAATCAAAGTAGATTCATCTCAAAATAATATATCTTAGTGCACGTGACTACCTAGTGGTAGAAATACCAAAATAGTGTTAATATTCAGTCCATATAAAGTGAACATGCTAAATGCATGCCATGATAATAAGAAAGTCCTTCAGTGGATAAGTGAATAATCTTCAAAGTAACTCGTGCCCTCCACTGGTAATAATATGCGCTCACCTCCCCAAAAGATCCCAAATTGGGTCTAGTTGCGCCTTCCCCTCATGTGTACAAGTCATCTGGATAGCAGTATTCAGACTCTCCTTGGGCTTCCTCACAGCTCAGACCATGATATCCCAAGTGGATGACATGTGGATAAGAAGGAACTTGTATAGTGCTTACAACTTTAAGACTTACCTTCTATTAAAACAAATGGAAAACAGACTCGCATTTTAAAGTGTAAGTTCACCTTTACAGAAAAATCTGTAAGGTGAACTTACACAGGTCCTTCCCCAGCGCCCCCCCCCCCGGTCCCGCTAACCTGGACCGCCGCAATCTCCGGTTCTAAGCCCTGGTATATCCACATCAGCCCGGGGCTTAGAAATCTTCTTTCCGTCCTTGCGTCTTCTGCATAGGTGACAGGACGGGCCATGCGGCTACTATGTGGTTAGTGACGAAACACGTCGGGGCGGGGCCTGTGACAGTATTGCGCATCACCAGGAAGTACATCAGAGCTATATGGTGGTTTAAAGCCAAGGATCTACGGATACTAAAGTGACTTTATGGGGCAGAGGGTGCCTGTGGGGGACTCCCGAAGAGGAGGTAAGAGACTGCTCTGTGCAATACCATTGCACAGAGAAGGCAAGTATACATTTTTTTCCAATAAAATAAGAGGCTTTACAACCACTTTAACTGAACAGCAACAAAGCCAGACCCAACTGTTAATTTATTTGTAAGAAAGAGTAAAAGCACTTTCACTTATCAAATCCTCTGCTACCCCATTAGAAGGCTCTCCCCTTTGTTCTGGCAATGGATTGTCCCTCATGTCATCATGTTGACTGCAATGTTATGGACCCTTCATCAGTGTTGATGAAATCAGGACCTTCGAGTGCATGCTAGAGAAGAAGCTTAAAGGCTAAGTTCACTTTTTTTTTTTTTTTTCTAAATTCCAGCTCCCCTATGTACCAATATAGCATTCATGTATTTTTTTTGCAAAAAAAACAAAACTCTTTCCATAAAATCTACAGACACGTTACTTACTGTCCTCCATCCATGATTCCAAACGTATCTATTGTTTCTGTCTAACATCCTTACAGACTGTAGGCTATGACACAGAAAGGAGTTGGCCAGCTGACTTCATTAGCACACACTCTGCATCATCCACCCACCCACTCCCAGGTGCACGTTTTTTAAATGAGATGAAATCAATCAGTGATCACCCTTCTCATTAAATACACAATATAGAATCAAATTGCATAGTGTATGGCCATCTTTATACAAGTACATAGGAGGGAGTGGACAGAAACACTCAACTGTCAAGCCCTGTTCACATCTCTGCTTGGCAGGAACTCGCATTCCCACATGCTTTTTATTTTTCTTTTTTTTAAGGGGGGGGGGGAGTTGTTTTGGAGCTTTTTCACTCATCACACATAGGGCAGCTCATCCACCTGAATAGGCCGCCCTACACACAACAATTGCCCCAAAGAAGCTTCAGAACTTTTTTTAAGAGCGGAGCTTGGTGCGTTTTTTACGGCGATTTTTGGTGCAGCGCATTTCTGAAATGCAAGGAAACACACAGATGTGAATGGAGCCTCATTGTTCTTGTGTTATCGCACCAATTTCACTTTCAGGCCCCATTCACATTTAGCATAGTGGGAATGAACGTTTTGTGGCTCTTTTTTCCTGTGACACGCATAGGGCAGCCTGCTGATTTAAATGGGTTGTGCTATATGTGGCTTATGGGAAATGTTGGCGTTTTGTGGGTTGCCTGTTTTTTACTGTGCGTTTTGCAGCATTTGCCACTCATTTTTTCACATGGCAAAATATGTGTTTGCTTCTGTGTTTGGTGTGTCGTTACTACTTAATGGCACTGAAAGCGCAACTAGTAATTTTAGGTGTATAAAGGTGGCCATACACTATACAATCTGATTGTACAATCACAGATACGGGTAAGTAAATCTACTTTTCAAGGTTGCAAGACCTAAACAAGCAAATAACCCTTGCAGTGTAAGAGCAACCCTACTGCAAGTGAGAATTTTCAAGTTTCTCCAAGCTGGACTTAAAAGCTGGCCAAATGCTTTGCATATGCTTGCTGTACACACTTCTCTTATACAAGGTGAATCCTGTGTGACCAAGGCCTAAGAGGTTTTCTTTTATTCTTTCTGATAACAGAACAGTCAGAAGGTAACTGTGAAGTAGGGAGCTACCTGAAATGTCCATGATTGTAAAACAACACTAGATACATTATCAGGACTTAGAGCATCCCTTCTCAACCTCCCTAACATGGAGGAACCCATCAAATAACTTTCAGGGCTCAGGACACTCCTGCCAATAATTGCTACAGCTCATAGTACATTAGCTTGGTGTTCAGTGAGAAGAATGTTCCTTACATTGGAGGTCGGTGAGAAGAATATTTCTTACATTGATGATCAGTGGGAAGAATGTTCCTTACATTGGTGATCAGTGAGAAGAATGTTCCTTACATTGGAGATGTGTGAAGAATGTGGCTTACAGATAACTAAAAAGATCATTGGTGTCATTAGTTACCTATCTTGGAGGCAGATATTTGCTCATTGCTCAAGAAACCCCTAACAACCTCTGAAGGAACACCAGGGTTCCACAAAATCCTGGTTGAGAAACGCTGACTTAGATGAACCACCCCAAACTACAAAACATATGTAGGGCCTTCGTCTACTTTTCAATCTCATTATTGCTTTCCAGCTTTGGGAACTTTTGCTTAATGGAAAGAATATTTTTGACTTCAAAACTAAAATCGTGAATTATGGTACAGTGACAAAAGCCAACAATTATTTGTTGCCATTTTCTCAGTCTCCTTGTCCGAGCCTAGAAAATTGTAAGTATTTTGCCAGTCCAAAAACTTGGGATGTGTTGATGCAGAATAAAGCATATTATACTACCATTTTTATTTACTTGTTGGAATAACGTTAATTTACTTACATTTTAAATGTTACACACAAAAAAGACCTGTAACACACAAGAACAGTTTTGAAAAAAATCTTCACCTTTTTGACAGCCAAAATTGATGATCAATTCTTTTTTTTTGATGGGAAGTATAAAACTATCAGCAGTACTTGCCACTCATACCTTTAGAAAATCAGAACCATACAGACATAGGTGTGCGCAGCCTATTGTATTAGGGTATGCACCTCAAAGCTCCAACACATATGCCTTTGTGACATATTAACCGGCTCTTCCCTACTCGTCATCCTAAAACAATGGGGGGGGGAGCAGGTGAGCACACAGGAGGACCTGGGCAGCAGAAAGAAAAGGAACTGGGACAAGAGGGGTGGCATAGATTGGTACCAATCCCCTGTATTTTCCTCCCGTGGCAGCTGAATATTGGCAAGAGGAAGAGGAGGAGAAGCCTACTTTCAGCTGCTGCAGAAGAAAATACAGATCAGTCCCTTAAGTTCCACTCCAGCCGCCTATCCTGTCCAGGTTCTAGGGGTCGGCAAGTAAGGATCGCGGCTTACCTGTCACCTGTCAAAGACAGGTATCCTGTCCCCCCTCCCCCTCGAAAGGTGCTAATTGTGGCACCTGAGGGGGAGAGGAGACAAATGAGCGGAAGTTTTTGGGTGGACCTCCGCTTTAAGTCAGACTTTGTACTACAGAGCTGTTGTAAATCAAAAAGCTATTGTATGGTGTTTACACAATCAGATTGAATTTTGAATGGTTAGTTTAAAATGTAAAGAAACATAAAGGGGAGTGTAATTTACCAATGTAAGCATATAAATGCATGTACATGCATACATAAACCCAGCATTTCATATTACTGATATGTGCCTGCTGTAACATGTACTTGTATGAGAAAGTAGCCTGTTCTCTTCGTATTGCTTCCTTTGTGTGAAATCCCTGGTGTTCCTGCCCGTCCCTCTGCTTTCCTATTAAAAACTGACCGCACTAAGCAGGGGAACAAAGTGTGGTCAGTTCTCTAGCTGTGCTGGGAACTCAGCCTGGTTTCCTTCAATGATCAGACTTGTCGTTACACCCCCCTGTACAGCTATTCGCTGGGAAGCTCAGTGTACTGTTGCTTCTCTTCCCCCCAGCTCCTTTGCAGCTGAGAACAGAGGGAACAGGAGGAATGTGATCACTTTTACAAAAGGGAAAAAAAAGGTATGTAGAATGTTTTTTTATACGTATACACATTTTATCTTTCATTTCTACTTTAAAATGTCACTAAACCCACATCAGTAAAAACTATCAAGAAATGGTGTATTACATGCTGTTCATACTCACTCAGTCACTATGGGATTTGTTTTCTGTATTCTGGATAAAACCTGGCTGATTCTGCTGTTCTCTGGCTCCCCCAACTGCAGGGCCGATCCTAGGGTCACCGGCGCCTGGGTGCAGAAATATTTCTGGCGCCCCCACATGGGCGTGGTCATCTTACCAACTCCTCCCCTTTACAAATGTTTCTATGGCAATGACTCAAACACAGAGATGCTCTCCTAAGAACTCTTTGTTACCCTAGGATCCTCCCATGATCTTTTAACAATAAAGAAAATACAGGAAGAGCGAACACTAATGAGACCTGGAGGGGAGTCTCTCTGATGCACACAAAGAGGGCTTCTGTTAGAGAGTCTGTTAGAAAGAACCCCCAGACATAGTACAGGAGATGATCAGAGACTGCAGACATAGTACAGGAGATGGTCAGAGACTGCAGACATAGTACAGGAGATGGTCAGAGACTGCAGACATAGTACAGGAGATGATCAGAGACTGCAGACATAGTACAGGAGATGATCAGAGACTGCAGACATAGTACAGGAGAAGGTCAGAGACTGCAGACATGATACAGGAGATGATCAGAGACTGCAGATATTGTACAGGAGATGATCAGAGACTGCAGACATGATACAGGAGATGATCAGAGACTGCAGACATAATACAGGAGATGATCAGAGACTGCAGACATAGTACAGGAGATGAGCAGAGACTGCAGACATAGTACAGGAGATGGTCAGAGACTGCAGACATGATACAGGAGATGATCAGAGACTGCAGACATAGTACAGGAGATGAGCAGAGACTGCAGACATAGTACAGGAGATGGTCAGAGACTGCAGACATGATACAGGAGATGGTCAGAGACTGCAGACATGATACAGGAGATGATCAGAGACTGCAGACATAGTACAGGAGATGATCAGAGACTGCAGACATAATACAGGAGATGATCAGAGACTGCAGACATAGTACAGGAGATGGTCAGAGACTGTAGACATAATACAGGAGATGGTAAGAGACTGCAGACATAGTACAGGAGATGGTCAGAGACTGCAGACATGATACAAGAGATGGTCAGAGACTGCAGACATAGTACAGGAGATGGTAAGAGACTGCAGACATAGTACAGGAGATGGTCAGAGACTGCAGACATGATACAAGAGATGGTAAGAGACTGCAGACATAGTACAGGAGATGGTCAGAGACTGCAGACATGATACAAGAGATGGTCAGAGACTGCAGACATAATACAGGAGATGATCAGAGACTGCAGACATAGTACAGGAGATGATCAGAGACTGCAGACATAATACAGGAGATGGTCAGAGACTGCAGACATGATACAGGAGATGATCAGAGACTGCAGACATAATACAGGAGATGATCTGAGACTGCAGACATAGTACAGGAGATGATCAGAGACTGCAGACATAATACAGGAGATGGTCAGAGACTGCAGACATGATACAGGAGATGATCAGAGACTGCAGATATTGTACAGGAGATGATCAGAGACTGCAGACATGATACAGGAGATGATCAGAGACTGCAGACATAATACAGGAGATGATCAGAGACTGCAGACATAGTACAGGAGATGAGCAGAGACTGCAGACATAGTACAGGAGATGGTCAGAGACTGCAGACATGATACAGGAGATGGTCAGAGACTGCAGACATGATACAGGAGATGATCAGAGACTGCAGACATAGTACAGGAGATGAGCAGAGACTGCAGACATAGTACAGGAGATGGTCAGAGACTGCAGACATGATACAGGAGATGGTCAGAGACTGCAGACATGATACAGGAGATGATCAGAGACTGCAGATATTGTATAGGAGATGATCAGAGACTGCAGACATAATACAGGAGATGATCAGAGACTGCAGACATAGTACAGGAGATGATCAGAGACTGCAGACATAGTACAGGAGATGATCAGAGACTGCAGACATAGTACAGGAGATGATCAGAGACTGCAGACATAGTACAGGAGATGATCAGAGACTGCAGACATAGTACAGGAGATGATCAGAGACTGCAGATATTGTACAGGAGATGGTCAGAGACTGCAGACATAGTACATATTGGCCGATCGGCCCTCTCACCTGACCCAGCGATACAGCAACGGTTCCTCTGATCAGGAGTCAGCTCACTCTGAATTGCCCATGGTGACTCCGCTGTATTCCTGCAATGACTCCATTCCTTTCAATGCCAGCGATGGCACCAGGCTGTGTGGCTTTCCCTCTGGTGGTGCAGGGCAGTGGGGTTCTCTCTCTGATGGTGTTCTCTCAGCACTGTCCTCTCCCTCTGGAGTCCTGGGTGTACTTCCCTGAAAACTTTCCCAGGCTCCTGTCTCTCTCTCTCTCTTTCCCATTCAGCTGAGCATGCTGTGTGGGCTGCAGTTTCCGTGTTACAGTGGGGCTGCCAGTTCTCGGGACTATATGTCCCACAATCCTCTTCTCTGCTCCTTTTTTTCTTTTCCATTAGTACAGACCCCCCAGGACAGACCCCCCTCCATTAGTACAGACCCCCCAGGACAGACCCCCCCTCCATTAGTACAGACCCCCTATTAGTACAGCCCCCCCTCCATTAGTAGAGACCCCCATATTAGTACAGACCCCACCATTAGTACAGATCCCCCTCCATTAGTACAGACCCCATTAGTACAGACCCCCCCTCCATTAGTACAGACCCCCCTCCATTAGTACAGACCCCCCTCCATTAGTACAGACCCCCTCATTAGTACAGAGCCCCCCATTAGTACAGACCCCCCAGAACAGACCCCCCTCCATTAGTAGAGACCCCCATATTAGTAAAGACCCCCCCTCCATTAGTACAGACCCCATTAGTACAGACCCCCCCTCCATTAGTACAGACCCCATTAGTACATACCCCCCTCCATTAGTACAGACACCCCTCCATTAGTACAGACCCCATTAGTACATACCCCCCTCCATTAGTACAGACCCCCCCTCCATTAGTACAGACCCCCCCTCCATTAGTACAGACCCCATTAGTACAGACCCCCTCTCCATTAGTACAGACCCCCTCTCCATTAGTACAGACCCCCCTCCATTAGTACAGACCCCCCAGGACAGACCCCCCTCCATTAGTACAGACCCCCCAGGACAGACCCCCTCTCCATTAGTACAGACCCCCCAGGACAGACCCCCCTCCATTAGTAGAGACCCCCATATTAGTACAGACCCCACCATTAGTACAGACCCCCCCTCCATTAGTACAGACCCCTTTAGTACAGACCCCTGCTCCATTAGTACAGACCCCTCCATTATTAGTACAGCCCCCCCTCCATTAGTACAGCGCCCCCTCCATTAGTACAGCCCCCCTCCATTAGTACAGCCCCCCCTCCACTAGTACAGCCCCCCCTCCATTAGTACAGCCCCCCCCATTAGTACAGCCCCCCCTCCACTAGTACAGCCCCCCCTCCATTAGTACAGCCCCCCTCCATTAGTACAGCACCCCCTCCATTAGTACAGCGCCCCCTCCATTAGTACAGCCCCCCCTCCATTAGTACAGCCCCCCCTCCATTAGTACAGCCCCCCCTCCATTAGTACAGCCCCCCTCCATTAGTACAGCGTCCCCTCCATTAGTACAGCGCCCCCTCCATTAGTACAGCCCCCCCTCCATTAGTACAGCGCCCCCCTCCATTAGTACAGCGCCCCCCTCCATTAGTACAGCGCCCCCCTCCATTAGTACAGCCCCCCTCCATTAGTACAGCCCCCCTTCCATTAGTACAGGGCCCCCCTCCATTAGTACAGCCCCCCCTCCATTAGTACAGCCCCCCCTCCATTAGTACAGCCCCCCTCCATTAGTACAGCCCCCCCTCCATTAGTACAGCGTCCCCTCCATTAGTACAGCGTCCCCTCCATTAGTACAGCCCCCCTCCATTAGTACAGCGTCCCCTCCATTAGTACAGCCCCCCTCCATTAGTACAGCGTCCCCTCCATTAGTACAGCGTCCCCTCCATTAGTACAGCCCCCCCCCCTCCATTAGGGTACATATATACACCCGGGCGGCAGCTGAAGTGGAGAGAACAGTGTGCAGCCAGCCGCACCGCCCGGGTGAAGAGCAGAGGAGTTTAAAGTAGGCAGGAGTGGGAGACACAAAGCAGAATGTGTCGGGCACATACCGCTCCTCCGCTCCCTCCCCCCCGCGCGACATCACTGTGCGGCTGGTCTCTCTCCACGCAGAGACCAGCCGCTCAGGAGGGAGGGGCTTGAGCAGCACACACAGCGGCGGCGGCGCCTTTCTTCTTTTAACACCGGCGGAGAGCGCCGCCGCCGGACGCAATCAAGAGGAGGAGGAGGAGGGAAGGGAGCACTCCGGCACTTCAGCGCCCCCACCTCTCTGGCGCCTGGGTGCACTGCACCCCGTGCACCCCGTCTAGGACCGGCCCTGCCCAACTGTCCAAGTCCCCAATGCAGTTGAGAAATTTGCAGAGTAGTGGTGACAGCTCTGCACATGCTCAGTGTGACGGACTCTGGACACCCTGTTGGGTATCTCCGCCAAGAAGCTGCTTCCCAAGTCCTGGAACACGAGACCAATGGATCTGGCTATCGTACGACCAAGAACCGGTCAAAACCAGTTTTGAAGTACACCAGAAATAGAACTGTTTATTAGAACAAGAATACAGGCTTATATGCACTTCAGAAAGACATTTCCCCCTCCTGATCATATTACCCCAACAATACAACTGTAACCAGAAAAATTAATTATCGTGAGCTAGATAACTACTCATTTAACCAGTACTGCCATCACTTCAAGTATATAATGCATGCTAAAACTACATTAAGCTATATAGTGTAATTTGCGTTCTATTTTTCTTTATTAATCATTATTTTGTGGATATGTCCATATGTTACATTTAACGGATACATGAGTAGAGAGGAACCTCCCTCCAGGGCACCCCAATGGGACCTAGCTGTGCCCACAGAGGGAAATCCCTCCCCTTCTCATTGTACTTGTAACTCTATATGTGGTCATCTACTTCGAAGAATAACAGCATATAGTGAATACACATTGTTTAAATCAACTTAAAGATAAAGAAGAAAGATTTACATGAAAATATTTAACTTCTACTCAGGTAGTTAAGGTATGAGAAAGAAAGGTTTTCCACGGGGACCAGTTAGTTTTAAACTTGAATGAGTTGCCATCTCTGTATGCTATTATCTGTTCATATTCAGCTATTGTGTCTATTTTATCTGTGACGTCCCTTAAGTTAGGGAAATCCATAGACTACCATCTACACATGACTGTTGTATAACAGATGTGCTTACACCCAAAAACATAACCCCACCTAAATACCTTACTTATATTAATCGAGACCACACCACAAGGTTGGGGTAGCAAAGGCCGTAGCAGCCTACTTTATTTAACAAATATATAACTCTCTTCAAATAAACATAGAAAACATACAAGTAAAAAAGATCTGTTATTCAACCATAAATCTCTCTAGGATTGGTCTGAGCAGGAACTTCGTAACCATCTGTGTCAATAACCATATTACACTGCGGTCCCTCTCAAGTGTATTAACCATGCCTCAAGCTGACAAGCTGGCTCAGAGACTACCACTGGCCGCAGTGCCCCCATTATCACTTCCCAGCTAACCTCAGTTAACCAGAAACCACCATCAGGACCCATACCACTGATAGTTCCTGAACTCTCACTTCTGACATCTTCCTTCCCCTGCACAGACCAACGCCCGCGGCTGCCACGACATCCCATCCGCCAGAAACTGTCAGGAAAAAGTAAAACAACAAAATGCAAAATAAACAGTCGACACCACTACGGAGGGTGGGCGGGAACTTTCCCCCACGCTTTGGTGACTCATGCAAGGCGGAGTCACCTTTTATGAGCTCCTCCAGTCCCTCCCCCTTGGTTCCATAATACCACCCCTCTGCCTATGTTGATTTCACTGTTCCCACCGTCATGCGCGCCCTGCGCCTATCCATTTCATTACTATTGCTCCGGGGCTTTCTTGACTGTTGTATAACAGATGTGCTTACACCCAAAAACATAACCCCACCTAAATACCTTACTCATATTAATCGAGACCACACCAAGGTTAGGGTAACAAAGGCCGTAGAAGCCTACTTTATTTAACAAATATATAAATCTCTTCAAATAAACATAGAAAACATACAAGTAAAAAAGATCTGTTATTCAACCATAAATCTCTCTAGCATTGGTCTGAGCAGGAACTTCGTAACCATCTGTGTCAATAACCATATTACACTGCTGTCCCTCTCAAGTGTATTTCCCATGCCTCAAGCCGACAAGCTGGCTCAGAGACTACCACTGATCGCAGTGCCCCCATTATCACTTCCCGGCTAACCTCCGTTAACCGGAAACCACCATCAGGACCCATACCAACGATAGTTCCTGAACTCTTACTTCTGACATCTTCCTTCCCCTGCACAGACCAATGCCCGCCACAGCATCCAAGAGTAATCACGTTACCCTTGGATGCCCCTCCACACCCGAAGTGCACGCTGAATTCCGTCCTGAAGGCCCAACACCCACATGTCTATACCCACATTATTCTGATGCACACCCTCCTTCCTCAAATATCTTCAAGTCTCAAACTCCAATTCCAAGTGTCGTATAGCCAACCCCCCATTCCTCACCATGAACTTGCTCACCTCTCTGTTGATCTTCCTCCGGGCCCTGTTAACACCCTCCACTGACCTGGCCATCCTCCATGTTGTACGAGCCACCATGTCCGACCAGACAATGACCATATCAGGAAATTCCTCCATTAAACGCCACACATCAAACTTGATGTCTTGCATGATGTCCACCATCGATTAAAACGTCAGGCGGTCTGTCCCTAGCCGCATTACGCTGCACTTCTCAGACTAACGTACCCCACAACATTCCTGGGACTCCCAACCATCTGATACAGGCCTCCCTTCTATCAAAACCTAACTGCCTGCCCTCATATCGTACGTCCCCCCTCCAGGCCCCCCAGCACACATAGGAATGGCCCATTATCCAGACCAGTCCTGCCACCAAACCTGAAATTAGAAGAAAACAAAACACCACCACACCATGACCACTATTATTCAAACACTACACCCAGGCAAACTGAAAATTCACTACCCACACTATTACACTACAACCCCACCACCAGGTGAGGCCGAACATATGAGTGGAACCTACTAGATTCCCACCGCCCAATGCGTTTTACCGCTTCTACATCCATCCCCTGTCTGGCTGCCTCTGTAGTGGCCCCTATCCTAAACGAGTGAGATGAAAATGCTTTATCCTCCAACCCCAACACCCTTAGGCATTTTCAAAAAACTGCCACAAACTGAAATCGCGACAAAGGGGTTCCGTCTTCATGTACCAGAAAGGCGCCCTGCACCACCGGGCGAACCACTAAGAAAACCCTTACCGCCCCCACCGGGCACAGAGGTGAACCCGGAATTGGATACACCTGTACTAACCTCCCTTTTCCAGCTTGGTCTGTCTTCGATCTCCGTAACCACAATGACACACCTTCATCTCCACAGGTAACCTCCTGACTCCCCAGCCCCTTCTTTGAAGGACTGACCAATTCCCCAATCCTTAAACGCCCCAAAGAACGCCAACAAAAACGCCACTTTGAACAAGTTCACTTCATATTCAGAGGAACACACCCCCCCAGCCTGGATACAATACCCAGAATAATCTCAAAGGTCACGGGCCTCCTGGTATCCTTCCAGACCACGATAACCTTTTACGGCCTGCCGTACCCAAAAATCCTTTGTGGAATCGGGCAGCCCTTGTAATTTGAACAAGAAAGCTAAACCTGCCAGCTGCGCATTTATCACAGAGGCGGACACACCCTCTTCCATCTTTCTTGTAGTACAGAACGAGTAACCTCACTACCTGTGCAGTTGGCTCTTCACCCACCCCTTGCACAAACGCCCCACTTACCGACTGCTTTATCCATCCAGCGATGAAGCCAATGCTATCCCCCACAACCACTGGGGACAAGGTACCCCTTGCTGCTCCGAATCCGGCGCCAACTCTCAGAACCTGTCCCACTGGAAGTGAGATAGGGCATTAGCTATCATATTTTCCACACCCGGTAGGTGGACAGCATGAATGAAAACATTCAGTTGCAAACATCTCAAAACCAAATGTTGAAGTAATCTAATAACCGGCGGAGAAGACGTCGTATTCCTATTGATTACCTGCACCACCCCCAAATTGTCCCCATGGAAACGCACCTTCAGATCCCTGAACGATGCTCCCCACAATTCCACCGCTATTACCACCGGTAATAATTCCAGCAGCACCAGATTCTTAGTGAAACCCAATTCGATCCATGCATGTGGCCAAGGACCTGCACTCCATTGTCCCTGGAAAAAGGCCCCAAAACCTGTGGATCCAGCTGCATCCGTGAGAAGTTCCAGGTCAAAATTGCTAACAGGCCCCGACATCCATATCGCTCGGCCGTTGAAGGACTCCAAAAAGGTATGCCATACCCTCAAGTCGTCCCTGTGTGTTTTGACCAATCGCACAAAGTGGCTTGGGGACTTTATGCCGCCCGTACTCTCCGCCAGTCTGCGACTGAACACCCTCCCCATAGGTAAGATACGGCACGCAAAATTAAGCTTGCCCAACACAGATTGCAGCAAACGCAGTTGCACTTTACGCAATCCGTTCAGCCCTGCAATTTCCTTTTTTAAGTCCGCCAACTTATCCTCCGGTAACCTGCATTCCATCGCCTCTAAATCCAGGACAAAGCCTAGGAACGTGATGACCGTACTAGGTCCCTCTGTTTTTTCAGCCGCCAATGGAATGCCAAACCTGTCCACAATGTGCTCTAACAATGCCAAAAGCACCGCGCAAGTTCTGGAAGAAGCCGGCCCTATGCACAAGAAATCGTCCAAGTAATGAATTATCGAATTCACACCCGACACATCCTGTACTACCCATTCTATAAAAGAGCTGAACTGCTCAAATATCACACATGATATAGAGCAACCCATCGGTAAGCACTGGTCGACATAAAATTCATCGTCCCAATGACACCCCAGCAACCGGAAGCTGTCAGGGTGAACTGGTAATAGCCGAAAGGCCGATTCCACATCCGCCTTGGCCATAAAGGCTCCTTTCCCGTAACTGCGCACCCACCCCACAGTAGCATCAAATGACGTATATGTCACTGAGCACGCCTTCTGATCTATGGCATCATTCACCGACCCACCTTTTGGAAAGGATAGGTGGTGAATGAGCCTGAATTTATTGGGTTCCTTTTTAGGCACTACCCCCAATGGTGACACCACCAGATCGGCCAAAGGCGCCGATGGGAAAGGACCCCCCATTCTCCCCAATGCAACCTCCTTTCGTAGTTTCTCGGAAACCACATCTGGATGTTGCAAGGCTGACTGAAAATTGGGAGATATGGGAAGAACAACCTCTAATGTACAAGGAATTCTAAATCCTACCATGAAACCCTCCTCCAGTAAATGCGCTGCTCTTTTATCCGGATACCTACCGAGAAATGGCCGCATCCTTTCCACCTTCACTGGGGTCCTCCCTCTTGTGTCCAGCCTCCCTGGCACGGCCTTTACCCTGCTTGAAACATCTGGATGCCGGGTGAGCTCCACCGCACCCTGAACACTCATGTTTGTACCTACACGTACCCCCGAACTTGCATGTCCCTGTATTGTATTGCCAACAAACCCCTTTTTTGTTTCCGGCCGATTGTCCCTGGGCCAAAGGTCCAACCCCCCCCTGAAAAAAACTGATTCGGTGCCCGCGCAGTCGTCATCAGGCGCATCCATAAGCTTAAGCTGGCGCATCGCAGCTCTGGACGAACTGCTCTCTGTTGACGGAACTGCTCGTCATATCTCAGACACGTCGTACCACCATAAACCCTATAAGCCTCCCCTATCGAATCATGGTAACAAAAAAACGCCGAACAGTGTTCGGGTTGCTTTTCCCCAATGACACTTGCCATAATGGCAAACGCCTGCAGCCAATTGGCAAATGTCCTCGGGATCAACCTGTATCTTCTCCTCGTCCTCCTTCTTAGAATCATCCAGTTTTACTCTGTCTAAATTGAACTTTTCCAATGGTAGTAGTGAAAAAATCTCCACAAACTCACCTTTCCACAGCTTCTCCCGAACTTCCTGCTTCAGGTGAGCTCCTAATGGCCCTTCATAGCAAACATAGACTTCACGTTTTGCTGCATCAGCTAGCCTAATTATGTCTTGCCGCACTGCAGTCTCACTTACCACAGCCGCCTTGTCCGTCCCCTGCGGAACACTGGTCACCATTACCTCCGAGGCAGGCAAAGTAACCGCCGCCGTAACTGCCGGTGCCACCGCACCTACTCCTGACGTAATGCCCTCCCCGGTTCCCCCTGCTGGCGGGACCCAGGCAGACGCCGGCCCGACGACGGCCTTTCCTGCATTTTCAAACTTCTGTACCAGCTTCTTTATACCCTCCAAGAAGCCCAATGACCCCACAGCCCCCCCGGCGGCCTCCTCCGCCCCCCCACTGGCTGTCAAAACATCTGACCTACACCTAGGCCCTGTGCTCCTTGGCAAACCCAAATCAGGTACAATTAAAAGTGACTTACCGGGCTGCATAGGCGTTGCATTCCCCCGCAGCTGTTCTCCCGGATAGGGGGGCTGCCTCCTCTTCCGACCCGGACAAATTCCCTGTCACACTCAGACCCAGATCCTCCTCCTCTTCGGACGAAAGCCTGCCAGGCCCGGTGGCCGTGGTTGCCGCAGACATCCTCCCCCTCCTCAGCGCAGCGTGTCCACTCACAGACCTTTGGACAGGTGTGGGGTACCTCGGTCCTGCCAGCTTCCGCTCTCCCTGCCGCCTTCTCCACATGCCCCCGATCGATCCTCCACTGGTCCCCTGCCGAGGCAGTGGAAGGCCCGGGGACCCCATCAGTAGCGCTCCTCTGCATGCAAACTGTCTCACGTGCTGACATCCTGGGGGCAGGGCCCACGCTCTCCGAGTCTCCGCGCCTGGTAGGCCACAATGCGGCCCTTTCTCTCTCCTGCTGCCCCTGAATGATCTAGTTTTGCGGGCGGGAGTCCGCCCTGGACTGCCGCTTTCTGCCCGCATCGCCCGGGTCCCTTCCGGCTACCCCGCAGCTGCCGCTGAGTCTCCGCCTGATGCTCTGGTGAAAACCGCTGTGGTGGCCTAGACCTGCGTGCCCGCGAGTGCCGCCCCTCCCACTTGCCTCTGACACAGGGCGCTGCAAAGCTGTCCCCAATGCGTCCTCTCTGAACACCGAACCGCTGCCTCCTCCCTGAGCTGGGCCAAAATTCTCTCCACCTCCGCCATGCTGCTGTGCTCCTGAACTTTCCCCCACGCTTTGGTGACTCATCCAAGGCGGAATCACCTTTTATGAGCTCCTCCAACCCCTCCCCCTCGGCTCCATAATACCACCCCTCTGCCTATGTTGATTCCACTGTTCCCACCATCATGCGCGCCCTGCGCCTATCCATTTTATTACTATTGCTCCGGGCTTTCTTTATTGCTGAGCAAGCTGCCAGTAAGATATGTGTAGCTATAGATCTAAATGTGGTTGGATAGTGATTCAAATTTATACTAAGGATGGCTCTTTCTATGTTCGGTTTTACATGGATTCCTGTTACCTTTGATAATAAGTTGTAAATTTCTAGCCAGAAACTTCGGAGATTAGGGCAAGACCACACCATGTGTACCAGGGTCCCCACCTGTCAGCACCCCCTCCAACACAGGTTTGAGTTATCCTTTGAGAATTTAGCCACTATACAGTATAAGGAGTAAAATACCACCTCAGCATAAGTTTTTGAGTCAGTTCTTTATAATTTGAGGCATCTGGAGAACTTGTACTTACATTTAATTGCATTTTTCCACTGGAGATCTGAAAATTCTTTACCTAGTTCTTTTTGCCAATTAACTAAGGGTTTGTGCTTGGTAAATGCCTCTTTTGATTTCAGTGAGTTGTAAATTAGTGTAATGCCTTTCAGTTTGGGGTTACATGATTGGGTATATTTTCATACTTTTTCTATTATTGAGATGTGGGTAGTCTTCGTATTTTGGTAGTAGGAGGAAATCTGGGTGTAAGTAAAGAATTCTGAGTTTGGAATGTTGTATTTTTGTTGAAAGGCAGCAGTTTATCTCCTATGGTGATGTCTGCTAAGGTTAGGATGTTGTTTCCTAACCATTTGTGTAACCGTATATTGGGGATTATCCACTGGAGAGATTCTAGAGGGATGGGGATGTTAGTCGTTGGGTAGAATTTGTTCCCTTTTGATCTTAGTTCAGACCACGCCTGAACTTTTGCTTGTATAGTGGGGTGGGTTGATATTTTGTTATTTTTAGATAAGTTGGATACCATAAGAAGTGATAGTGGAGATTTACTGTTTAACCATGCTAGTTCTATTTGACACCAGGGTTTTATAGTGGGATTGGTGAACCAATTTTTGAGTTGGTCTAAGACAGCTGCCGTGTAGTAGTCTTTTAATAACGATAAGCCCACATCTCCCACAGATTTGTGTCTACTCTGTAAGTGAAGAGAGCATCTAGCCCTTTTCCCTGCCCACACAAAATTCGAAATTTGTGTAGCACTAACTCTCGGTGGAGCTGCTGCTTTAAACGGGCTGTTACCTTCACTCTCGATACCTCTGTTTCACCGGCACCGGGTCTAGGGTTCCGTTGAGTTAACCTCTGGACGATATAAGCACCAACACTTGAGTACGTTTTCAATGCTTTATTGAACCAAGTAACGAAGGAAGTAGCAGGAAAGAGGCAGGAGGAAAACTGCAGGGAAGCTCAAATACCTTTCTTTAGGTTTCTTTAGAACATCCTTTAAAGTTGAATACTGTAATTGAATGCAATCCCCTTTTGTGGGACACGATCTTTGCTCGCCTGGATAGGCCTCTCAAACTTGCCTATCAGCCAGTACGTAGCACGAACAAAAGTCTCTGCCACAGACTTGCTTGAAATAAACCCGTATGATCCTCTGCCACAGGATGTATTGGTTCACGATGAATGTCAGACACAGTACTTGGACCTCTAAGCCAACCAGGCAGTACTATGCGGTAGAATTACTTTAGGATACGTCCTCCAACCGAGTCACCAGGCCCCTCTCCAGACCAGCACTCTGCATGATCCTTCCATGATGG
Source organism: Lithobates septentrionalis (assembly GCA_037952835.1). Taxonomy (NCBI): domain Eukaryota; kingdom Metazoa; phylum Chordata; class Amphibia; order Anura; family Ranidae; genus Lithobates; species Lithobates septentrionalis. Next base: position 109,923 of record JBBDGP010003955.1, on the reverse strand, counting down.
GTCCTCCCCTGGGATCTCCTCGGTTGTCCAGCTTCTTCACTCTGGATAGACAGCTCAGGACCATTCCTCGGCTCCTGTGGTAGGCCCCAGACAGGCTTCTGGGCCCACCCACATGCCGCAGCGATGCGGGCCTCCGGAACGGAGGACCATGAGGTGGTACTCTAACACATACCTGCCGGCCAGGAGGGCCAGCAGGTGGCTGAAAACGAACCCCTAAACATGGTGTCTGTCCCATAAATACCCTCTCCCAGAATGCAACTCGGAGGACCACCTCCACCGAGTTATCCCCGGGACAGAGGAGCACTCATATGCTTCAACACGTTGCTTTTCCAACACCCGCCGATGGTGACAACGACACCCACTGACACAATGTGGAACCACACGCAACGTCAGCCAAGCTGGAACAGAGGCAAATCTAACTTCCTATAACGAGAAATTCACTAAATTTACCTATCAGATGGTAGATCATAAATCTACCAGCGCTACATTTGCTTTTGCATTGTGGTGAAAAATGAGGAAGGTATTTGAATTGGCAATGCTCTGAAGTAGTATATTAATTTTGGGAGTATTAACATTTTGTACACTGCTAAACGTCCAGACCAGGTTAGGAAAAATTTTTGGATTCTAGAAAGTTCTTGTTGGAAGGTATTTACTAGTGGGATGTAGTTGATATGGTGTATATTTGCGATGGGAGAGGTGAGTTTAATTCCTAAGTATGTGATGGAATCTTTGGTCCAAGGGTATGGAAGGTTACTTTTGAGGGATATTTCTAGCTTTTTATCTATATGCATTCCTAATATGTTTGATTTGGTGGTGTTAACCTTGTAATAGGATACTGTGCTTTGCAGGTTTAATATATCATGTGCTGCGGGCAGTGGCGTACCGTGGGGGGGGGGCAGGGGGTGCCGTGGCCCCGGGCGCGATATTTAGGGGGGCGCCAGTATGTGTCACTGGCTGCCTCCTCCTAATTTCTAATCCCTGTGTCCCCGGGCTCCGGCCGCCATGTTAAGTGTCCGGCGCCCTGTGATTGGGCGTATGGGGGTCATATGAGGAGTAGGGCTGGCCTGTCCTCGATCGCTCTTGAAGTCCCGCCTCCGCACATGACCCCCCATACGCCCAATCACAGGGCACTGGACACTGAACATGGCTGCAAGCAGAGCGCAGGGGAGAGAAGAATTTGAGCCGCCGCTGTGTTCTCCTCCTCCGGATCGATGCAGCCAGGATAAGAAGGTGAGTGAGAGTCTTGTTACTGGCGGGGGGCGAGGGGGCGAGGGGCGAGAGAGAGACTGTAGGCAGGACAGTGTAGTGTAGTATAGTGGTCATTATAGTGTAGTTTAGTATGAAGGTCAGTGTAGTGTAGTGTAGTGGTCAGTATGGGGGGCAGTGTAGTGGACAGTGTAGTGTAGTATAGTGGACAGTATAGTGGTTAGTGTAGTATAGTATAGTGGATAGCATAGTGGTCAGTATAGTGTAGTTTAGTATGGAGGTCAGTGTAGTGTAGTGGTCAGTGTAGTATAGTGGTCAGTGTAGTATGGTGGTCAGTGTAGTATGGTGATCAGTGTAGTATGGTGGTCAGTGTAGTATGGTGGTCAGTGTAGTATGGTGGACAGTGTAGTATGGTGGACAGTGTAGTATGGTGGTCAGTGTAGTATGGTGGTCAGTGTAGTATGGTGGACAGTGTAGTATGGTGGACAGTGTAGTATGGTGGTCAGTATAGTGGTTAGTGTAGTATAGTATACTGGTTAGTATAGTGGTCAGTATAGTGTAGTTTAGTATGGAGGTCAGTGTAGTGTAGTGGACAGTGCAGTATAGTTGTCAGTGTAGTATAGTGGTCAGTGTAGTATAGTGGTCAGTGTAGTATGGTGGACAGTGTAGTATGGTGGACAGTGTAGTATAGTGGACAGTGTAGTATAGTGGACAGTGTAGTATGGTGGACAGTGTAGTATAGAGGACAGTGTAGTATGGTGGACAGTGTAGTATGGTGGACAGTGTAGTATAGTGGACAGTGTAGTATAGTGGTCAGTGTAGTATGGTGGACAGTGTAGTATGGTGGACAGTGTAGTATAGTGGACAGTGTAGTATAGTGGTCAGTGTAGTATGGTGGTCAGTGTAGTATGGTGGACAGTGTAGTATAGTGGACAGTGTAGTGTAGTATAGTGGACAGTGTAGTGTAGTGGTTAGTATAGTGGACAGTGTAGTATAGTGGACAGTATAGTGTAGTATGGTGGACAGTGTAGTATGGTGGTCAGTGTAGTATAGTGGTCAGTGTAGTATGGTGGTCAGTGTAGTATAGTGGTCAGTGTAGTATAGTGGACAGTGTAGTATGGTGGTCAGTGTAGTGTAGTATAGTGGTCAGTGTAGTGTAGTATAGTGGACAGTGTAGTGGACAGTACAGTATAGTGGACAGTGTAGTATAGTGGACAGTATAGTGTAGTATGGTGGACAGTGTAGTATGGTGGTCAGTGTAGGGTAGTATAGTGGACAGTGTAGTGTAGTGGACAGTGTAGTATAGTGGACAGTGTAGTATAGTGGACAGTATAGTATAGTGGTCAGTGTAGTATGGTGTTCAGTGTAGTATGGTGGTCAGTGTAGTATGGTGGTCAGTGTAGTATAGTGGACAGTGTAGTATAGTGGTCAGTATAGTGTAGTATAGTGGTCAGTGTAGTATGGTGGTCAGTATAGTGTAGTATAGTGGACAGTGTAGTATAGTGGACAGTGTAGTGTAGTGGTTAGTATAGTATAGTGGACAGTGTAGTATAGTGGACAGTATAGTATAGTGGACAGTATAGTATAGTGGTCAGTGTATTATAGTGGACAGTGTAGTATAGTGGTCAGTGTAGTATGGTGGTCAGTATAGAGTAGTATAGTGGACAGTGTAGTATAGTGGTCAGTGTAGTATAGTGGTCAGTATAGTGTAGTATGGTGGTCAGTATAGTGTAGTATAGTGGCCAGTGTAGTATAGTGGTCAGTATAGTGTAGTATAGTGGACAGTGTAGTATAGTGGACAGTGTGGTATAGTGGTCAGTGTAGTATGGTGGTCAGTATAGTGTAGTATGGTGGTCAGTATAGTGTAGTATAGTGGACAGTATAGTATAGTGGACAGTGTAGTATGGTGGACAGTGTAGTATGGTGGACAGTGTAGTATAGTGGTCAGTATAGTGTAGTATGGTGGTCAGTATAGTATAGTGGACAGTGTAGTATAGTGGACAGTGTAGTATAGTGGTCAGTATAGTATGGTGGTCAGTATAGTATAGTGTAGTATAGTGGACAGTGTAGTATGGTGGTTAGTATAGTGTAGTATGGTGGTCAGTATAGTGTAGTATAGTGGACAGTGTAGTGTAGTATAGTGGACAGTGTAGTGTAGTATAGTGGACAGTGTAGTATGGTGGTCAGTATAATGTAGTATAGTGGACAGTGTAGTGTAGTGGTTAGTGTAGTATAGTGGACAGTATAGTATAGTGGACAGTGTAGTATAGTGGACAGTATAGTATGGTGGTCAGTGTAGTATGGTGGTCAGTGTAGTATAGTGGACAGTGTAGTATAGTGGTCAGTATAGTGTAGTATAGTGGTCAGTGTAGTATAGTGGTCAGTGTAGTATAGTGGACGGTGTTGTATAGTGGACAGTGTAGTATAGTGGACAGTGTAGTGTAGTGGACAGTGTAGTGTAGTGGTTAGTATAGTATAGTGGACAGTGTAGTATAGTGGACAGTATAGTATAGTGGTCAGTGTAGTATAGTGGACAGTGTAGTATAGTGGTCAGTGTAGTATGGTGGTCAGTATAGTGTAGTATAGTGGACAGTGTAGTATAGTGGTCAGTGTAGTATAGTGGTCAGTATAGTGTAGTATGGTGGTTAGTATAGTGTAGTATAGTGGTCAGTATAGTGTAGTATAGCTGACAGTGTAGTATAGTGGACAGTGTAGTATAGTGGTCAGTATAGTGTAGTATAGTGGTCAGTGTAGTATGGTGGTCAGTATAGTGGACAGTGTAGTATAGTGGACAGTGTAGTATGGTGGACAGTGTAGTATGGTGGACAGTGTAGTATAGTGGTCAGTGTAGTATAGTGGTCAGTGTAGTATAGTGGTCAGTATAGTGTAGTATGGTGGTCAGTATAGTGTAGTATAGTGGACAGTGTAGTATGGTGGTCAGTATAGTGTAGTATAGTGGACAGTGTAGTATGGTGGTCAGTATAGTGTAGTATGGTGGTCAGTATAGTGTAGTATAGTGGACAGTGTAGTGTAGTATAGTGGACAGTGTAGTGTAGTATAGTGGACAGTGTAGTATGGTGGTCAGTATAGTGTAGTATAGTGGTCAGTGTAGTATGGTGGTCAGTGTAGTATGGTGGTCAGTAAAGTGTAGTATGGTGGTCAGTATAGTGTAGTATAGTGGTCAGTGTAGTATAGTGGTCAGTGTAATGTAGTATAGTGGACAGTGTAGTATAATGGACAGTGTAGTGTAGTATAGTGGTCAGTATAGTGGACAGCGTAGTATGGTGGTCAGTATAGTGGACAGTGTAGTATGGTGGTCAGTATAGTGGACAGTGTAGTGGTACAGGCACCCCTGTCTGGTCCCATTCGTGATTTAGAATGATTTGGAAAACATTCCTTCTGTGAAAACAAATGCTGATGGTGAGAAATACAGTGCTAATATTGCTCTTTGTATTGGGCCGGTCATTCCAAATTTCTCCAATACCCTGCTCAGGTACCCCCAGTGCACTCTGTCGAAAGCCTTCTCTGCGTCCAACGTGAGAAGCAGAGAAGGCTCCCTATTTTTTTCAACCAAATGCATGAGGTTCAGAATTCTCCGGTTGGTGTCTGTGATCTGACGGCCCAACACAAAGCCCACTTGATCATAATTTTTTAGTTTTGGTAACAAGTTTGTTAGTCTATTTGCTATCAATTTGGCGTGTAGTTTCACATCTACATTCAGTAAAGAGATTGGCGTAAAGTTTTGCGGTAAGTTAGGTTCTTTGCCTGGTTTGGGAAGGGTAATTATTGTGGCTGTGAGCATTTCCAAGGGAAATTTTGCCATGGTCATAGCTGCTTTAAAGACTCGATATAAGTGCGGTGAAAGGAGGGGGCTAAACAATTGGTAATATTCAGAAGAATATCCATCATGTCCTGCGGATTTGTTGTGAGGGAGGTTTTTAATAGATGTTTCTATTTCTTGTGTTGTAAAGGGTTGGTTCAAGTGGGATAAGTCAGTTTGAGAAATTGTAGGCAGATTCCCTGTAGCTAAGACGTTAGATATTATGGTTTTTATTGGGTTGGAAGATATCAGGGTAATTTCTAAGATTGTAAAGTGTCGCTAAAGGCGTCTGCAATTTCTTTGGGGTTCGTGATTTTTAATTTGGATTTAGGATTTGTGATGTAGGGAATTTTTTGTTTGATTGTTTTTTCTTTAGTTTGAGTAGCTAGTAGTTTTCCTGCCTTATTACCATATCTGTATGACTGGGCTTTTAGTGAACGCATCTGATAGTCATGTTGAGCTATCAGATGGGTTTGTAACTCCTGTCTCGTAGTGAACAATGAGTTCCTGAGTTTTTGTGTTGATTCCTGCTTATTGAGACTTTCTAGATGATGGATTCTAGTTAATAACTTATTTAGATGTTCTGACCTTTGTTTTATTTATTTTTGCGCTCATCTGTATGAGCAAGCCTCTAACAGGGCCGGTCCGAGGCGGGGTGCACGGGGTGCAGTGCACCCCAGCGCCAGAGAGGTGGGGGCGCTGTAGTGCCAGAGTGCTCCCTTCCCTCTTCCTCCTCTTGTTTGTGTCCTGCGGCGCCTTTCCGCTGGTGTTCTAAGAAGAAAGGCGCCGCTGTATTCAGTGCTCAAGGCCCTCCCTCCTTCAGCCAGCCGAAGATGAGAAGGGAGGCAGAGCGGCTGGTCTCTGTGTGGAGAGAGACCAGCCGTGCAGTGAGTGATGTCGCGGGGGGAGGGGGAGCGGAGCGGTCCGTGCTGACACATTCTCCTCCTCTCTGTGTCTCTCACTCCTGCTGTGTACTCTTCTGTTCTCCACCCGGGCGGCGCGGCTGCACACTCTCCTCTCCAGCTGCCGCCCGGGTGTTTTTATCATTATGTACTGTACCCTAATGGAGGGGGGGGTCTGTAGTAATGGAGGAGGGGTCCTGCCCTGGGGGGTCATTACTAATAGAGGGGGGCTCTGTCCTGGGGGGTCTGTAGTAATGGAGGGGGGCTCTGTCCTGGGGGGGGTCTGTACTAATGGAGGGGGGTCCTGCCCTAGGGGGTCTGTAGTAATGGAGGGGGGCTCTGTCCTGGGGGGTCTGTAGTAATGGAGGGGGGCTCTGTCCTGGGGGGTCTGTAGTAATGGAGGGGGGCTCTGTCCTGGGGGGTCTGTAGTAATGGAGGGGGGCTCTGTCCTGGGGGTCTGTAGTAATGGAGGGGGGCTCTGTCCTGGGTGGTCTGTAGTAATGGAGGGGGGTCCTGCCCTGGGGGGTCTGTAGTAATGGTGGGGGGCTCTGTCCTGGGGGGTCTGTACTAATGGAGGGGGCTCATGCCCTGGGTGCTATGTAGTAATGGAGGGGGTCTGTAGTAATGGAGGGGGGCTCTGTCCTGGGGGGTCTGTAGTAATGGAGGGGGCTCTGTCCTGGAAGGTCTGTAGTAATGGAGGGGGGCTCTGTCCTGGGGGTCTGTACTAATGGAGGGGGGTCCTGCCCTGGGGGGTCTGTACTAATGGAGGGGGGTCCTGCCCTGGGGGGTCTGTAGTAATGGAGGGGGGCTTCTGTCCTGGGGGGTCTGTAGTAATGGAGGGGGGCTCTGTCCTGGGGGGTCTGTAGTAATGGAGGGGGTCTGTAGTAATGGAGGGGGGTCTGTCCTGGGGGGTCTGTAGTAATGGAGGGGGGCTCTGTCCTGGGGGGTCTGTAGTAATGGAGGGGGGCTCTGTCCTGGGGAGTCTGTAGTAATGGAGGGGGGCTCTGTCCTGGGGGGTCTGTACTAATGGAGGGGGGTCCTGCCCTGGGAGGTCTGTAGTAATGGAGGGGGGGGGCTCTGTCCTGGGGGGTCTGTAGTAATGGAGGGGGGCTCTGTCCTGGGGGGTCTGTAGTAATGGAGGGGGGCTCTGTCCTGCGGGGTCTGTAGTAATGGAGGGGGGTCTGTCCTGGGGGGTCTGTAGTAATGGAGGGGGGCTCTGTCCTGGGGGGTCTGTAGTAATGGAGGGGGGTCTGTAGTAATGGAGGGGGGCTCTGTCCTGGGGGGTCTGTAGTAATTGAGGGGGACTCTGTCCTGGGGGGTCTGTAGTAATGGAGGGGGTGCTCTGTCCTGGGGGGGTCTGTACCAATGGAGGGGGGGTCCTGCCCTGGGGGGTCTGTAGTAATGGAGGGGGGCTCTGTCCTGGGGGGTCTGTAGTAATGGAGGGGGGTCTGTCCTGGGGGGTCTGTAGTAATGGAGGGGGGCTCTGTCCTGCGGGTTCTGTAGTAATGGAGGGGGCTCTGTCCTGGGGGGGTCTGTAGTAATGGAGGGGGGTCTGTCCTGGGGGGGTCTGTAGTAATGGAGGGGGGTCTGTCCTGGGGGGTCTGTAGTAATGGAGGGGGGGTCTATCCTGGGGGGTCTGTAGTAATGGAGGGGGGCTCTATCCTGGGGGGTCTGTAGTAATGGAGGGGGGCTCTGTCCTGGGGGGTCTGTAGTAATGGAGGGGGGCTCTGTCCTGGGGGGTCTGTAGTAATGGAGGGGGGCTCTGTCCTGGGGGGTCTGTAGTAATGGAGGGGGGCTCTGTCCTTTGGGGTCTGTAGTAATGGAGGGGGACTCTGTCCTGGGGGTCTGTAGTAATGGAGGGGGGCTCTGTCCTGGGGAGTCTGTACTAATGGAGGGGGGTCTGTCCTGGGGGTCTGTATTAATGAAGGGGGGGTCTGTCCTGGGGGGGTCTGTACTAATGGAGGGGGGGGGTCTGTCCTGGGGGGGTCTGTACTAATGGAGGGGGGTTTTCCTGGGGGGGTCTGCACTGTGTAAGGTCTGTACTTAGGGAGGGGTTTATACTTAGTGCAGGTTCTGCACTGATGGAGGGGGTCTATACTTAGTGGTGGGGGTCTATACTTAGTGGAGGGGGTCTGTACTGAGGGGCGATTATAGTTGGTGGAAGGGGGGTGACCCCAACCATAGTGATGCCAATGCAGCTGCGGGCTCTTCTTTCCCCCCTCCCTCTCCCCCCTCCCTCTCCCTCTTGCGCACGCTGCTGTACTAGTGAGCAGCGCTTGCCAGCACAGCTGCCCACTATGTATCTTCCCCTGCCTTCATATACCCAGGGAAGAAACAGAATAGAAAAAGGAGCAGAGAAGAGGATTGTGGGACATGTAGTCCCGAGGACTGGCAGCCCCACTGTAACACAGAAACTGCAGCTCACACAGCATGCTCAGCTAAATGGGAGAGAGAGAGAGATACAGGAGCCTGGGAAAGCTTTCAGGGAAATACACCCAGGACTCCAGAGGGAGCGGACAGTGCTGAGAGAACCCCGCTGACCTGCGCCACCAGAGGGAAAGCCACACAGCCTAGCGCCATCCCTGGCAGAGAAAGGAATGGAGTCATTGCCGGAATATAGATCTGGGCTCTACACAGCGGAGTCGCCACGGGCAATTCAGAGTGAGCTGACTCCTGATCAGAGGAACCACCGCTGTATCGCTGGGTCAGGTGAGAGGGCCGATCGGCCATTATCTACTAACGTTCATAGGAAATGCAGTCTCTGATCATCTCCTTTATTATGTCTGCAGTCTCTAATCATCTCCTGTATTATGTCTGCAGTCTCTGATCATCTCCTGTAGTATGTCTGCAGTCTCTGATCATCTCCTGTATTATGTCTGCAGTCTCTGATCATCTCCTGTATTATGTCTGCAGTCTCTGATCATCTCCTGTAGTATGTCTGCAGTCTCTGATCATCTCCTGTATTATGTCTGCAGTCTCTGATCATCTCCTGTATTATGTCTGCAGTCTCTGATCATCTCCTGTATTATGTCTGCAGTCTCTGATCAACTCCTGTATTATGTCTGCAGTCTCTGATCATCTCCTGTAGTATGACTGCAGTCTCTGATCATCTCCTGTACTATGTCTGCAGTCTCTGATCATCTCCTGTAGTATGTCTGCAGTCTCTGATCATCTCCTGTACTATGTCTGCAGTCTTTGATCATCTCTTATATCCTGTCTGCAGTCTCTGATCATCTCCTGTATTATGTCTGCAGTCTCTGATCATCTCCTGTATTATGTCTGCAGTCTCTGATCATCTCCTGTACTATGTCTGCAGTCTCTGATCATCTCCTGTACTATGTCTGCAGTCTCTGATCATCTCCTGTACTATGCCTGCAGTCTCTGATCATCTCCTGTATTATGTCTGCAGTCTCTGATCATCTCCTGTATTATGTCTGCAGTCTCTGATCATCTCCTGTATTATGTCTGCAGTCTCTGATCATCTCCTGTAGTATGACTGCAGTCTCTGATCGTCTCCTGTACTATGTCTGCAGTCTCTGATCATCTCCTGTAGTATTTCTGCAGTCTCTGATCATCTCCTGTAGTATGTCTGTCTGCAGTCTCTGATCATCTCTTGTACTATGTCTGCAGTCTCTGATCATCTCCTGTACTATGTCTGCAGTCTCTGATCATCTCCTGTACTATGTCTGCAGTCTCTGATCATCTCCTGTACTATGTCTGCAGTCTCTGATCATCTCTTGTATTATGTCTGCAGTCTCTGATCATCTCCTGTAGTATGTCTGCAGTCTCTGATCATCTCCTGTATTATGTCTGCAGTCTCTGACCATCTCCTGTACTATGTCTGCAGTCTTTGATCATCTCTTATATCCTGTCTGCAGTCTCTGATCATCTGTAGTATGTCTGCAGTCTTTGATCAACTCCTGTATTATGTCTGCAGTCTCTGATCATCTCCTGTACTATGTCTGCAGTCTCTCATCATTTCCTGTATTATGTCTGCAGTTTCTGATCATCTCCTGTAGTATGTCTGCAGTCTCTGATCATCTCCTGTATTATGTCTGCAGTCTCTGATCATCTCCTGTAGTATATCTGCAGTCTCTGACCTTCTCCTGTACTATGTCTGCAGTCTTTGATCATCTATTATATCCTGTCTGCAGTCTCTGATCATCTCCTGTAGTATGTCTGCAGTCTCTGATCATCTCCTGTAGTATGTCTGCAGTCTCTGATCATCTCTTGTACTATGTCTGCAGTCTCTGATCATCTCTTGTACTATGTCTGCAGTCTCTGATCATCTCTTGTACTATGTCTGCAGTCTCTGATCATCTCTTGTAGTATGTCTGCAGTCTCTGATCATCTCCTGTATTATGTCTGCAGTCTCTGATCATCTCCTGTATTATGTCTGCAGTCTCTGATCATCTCCTGTATTATGTCTGCAGTCTCTGATCATCTCCTGTATTATGTCTGCAGTCTCTGATCATCTCCTGTATTATGTCTGCAGTCTCTGATCATCTCCTGTATTATGTCTGCAGTCTCTGATCATCTCCTGTATTATGTCTGCAGTCTCTGATCATCTCCTGTATTATGTCTGCAGTCTCTGATCATCTCCAGTATTATGTCTGCAGTCTCTGATCATCTCCTGTACCATGTCTGCAGTCTCTGACCATCTTCTGTATTATGTCTGGGGGTTCTTTCTAACAGACTCTCTAACAGAAGCCCTCTCTGTGTGCATCAGAGAGACTCCCCTCCAGGTCTCATTAGTGTACCCTCTTCCTGTATTTTCTTTATTAAAAGATCACAGGAGGATCCCAGGGTAACAAAGACTTCTTAGGGGAGCATCTCTGTGTTTGAGTCGTTGCCATAGAAACATTTGTAAAGGGGAGGAGTTGGTAAGATGACCACGCCCATGTGGGGGCGCCAGAAATATTTCTGCACCCAGGCGCCGGTGACCCTAGGATCGGCCCTGGCCTCTAATATAGACATTGTGGGTGTTCCATAACTTGTACAACTTGTTGCAAAATAAATTTGTCTAGCAAAAACAGGTCTATGCGAGACTGTGTGTGATGTACACTGGAATAGAACGTAAAGTCTTTTTTCTGATGAGTGTTGGCATCTCCACACGTCATAAAGACCTGATGAGGAGATAAATCCGTCCAGAGTTGCTCTGTGCTGTTGGTGTCTTGTATCACTGCATAAGTCCAGATCTTTGTCAGGGATTGCGTTAAAGTCTCCGTACATGATTACATTTCCTTGTCTCATTGTGGAGACTTTCTTCCATATCTTATTCAAAAAAGATAGTTGTTTAGTATTGGGGAGGTACACTTTAACCAATGTGTATTTGGCGTTGTTGAGTTCACATACAAGGACTATATATCTGCCTGATTCGTCCAAGTGAACGTTTAAGCTTTTGAATTGGATAGTGACTCAGAGGTTTGACCTTTCAGGTTGGACTTGTTGTCTCCTAGCTCAGAAGACATAATCCACATTATCATAAGTATAAACACAGACCACAAGGGTAGTGTGCTAGTAGACAATAGCTGAGTTAATTAGCACAATAAACAATGGGTGGAAGACCCTTAGTAGGTTCACTAGACATACTTGCAATAAACACATTATAGCAGACAACCCCAGACAGGTGGCTTGCTGATGACATCAGCATCTGCTATGAGTCCCAACAGTATGAAGCAGTCACTATTTTTAATATATTCCAACACCAAGAGAAAAATCTCCTGCGCTGTGTGGTGGGCCTAGGTAAAAATTGTTGTGCTTCCGTTGTGGTGCTAATGGGTGGATACTGCATGCCCAGTTGCCTTAGCCAACTAGGGGGAGTCCAAAGTACTAAAGCAAAGAAAGAAAAAATAGAAGGCACGTGTCCTAAAGCATTATCTTTGGTAAAAAGTTTTATTGAATAACAGAAGTGAGTAGTGTAATCACATTTGGTAACTGGAATAAAATCACATCATTCCTCTAAAAGTCCATGTACCAATACCCATATTGAATGGGGTTATAAGGTAGTGTGATTGGCTGACGCATTTCAAGGATTTTTTCTCTTCCTCAGAGCCTTATAGAACCAAGTCAGGTCTGCATGTTTACATGTGGTGGACTGGCTTGATGGTATAACCTTGGCGGAATAATCCTCCTTTGCTGATGGGTTAATCTTTGCTCACATCTGTAGACCAAAGGCTCTGAGGAAGAGGAAAAATCCTTGAAACGCGTCAGCCGATCACGCTACCTTATAACCCCATGGGATATGGGTATTGGTATATGGACCTTTAGATAGACATGTGCAATTCGTTTAGTTCCGAATTCGTTTCTTAACTAATTTTGACAAATTCGTTAATTCCGAAAATTCTGAATTTTCAAATTTCCGAACTTTCAAATCTCCGAATTTCCGAAAATTCGACATTTTGGAAATTCGGAAATTCAAAATTTCGGAAATTCGGAAGTTCAGAAATTCTAAATTTTGGAAATTTGGGAATTTAATACTTCAAAATTAGGAAATTCGAAATTTCATAAATTTGAAAATTCAAAAATTTGGGGTATTTCAAATTTCAAAATAAGAATGAAAATCTGAAAATTCGAAAACCCGAAAATCTGAAATAATAACTAACTAATAATAAATATTAAATTATAGGGTATTGGAATTTCCTTTCAAATTTGGCTGTTAGTGAACGTAACGTGTATGAATTTATCCGAAGTTACCAATTATCTGAAATATCGAATGCCATATCTAAATGAATAGAACGTAAGGGTGCCTTTAGCCAATCATACAGTTGACCACCCCCTCCTCCTCAAAAAACTCAATTTGCTTGGTCTCCATGGCTGCACTCTCCGTTGGTTCGAATCTTGCTTATCTCATTGCACCTTCAGTGTCACTTACAACACCACTATCTCCGCTCCAACTCCTCTTACCCTTGGGGTCCCCCAAGGTTCTGTCCTTGGACCTCTACTATTCTCAATCTACATGTCCTCCCTGAGTAAGCAGTTAGCCTCCAGTGGCTTCCACTACCATTTAAATGCTGATGACACTCAAATCTATCTCTCTTTCCCTCAACTCACCCCATCAATCTCCTCACGCATCACTGATTTACTAACAGACATATCAGCCTGGATGTCAAACCACTTCCTTAAACTGAATCTAAAACTGAGCTCTTAATGTTTCCTCCCCCACGTGCCCCTTCCCCTGACTTCTCTGTCAAGATCAATGGCACATCTATCAGTCCGTCCCCACATGCCAGGGTGCTAGGGGTAACCTTAGACTCTAAACTGTCCTTTCAGGCCCACATACAATCCCTGTACAAATCATGCCACCTTAGCCTCCGCAACATTTCCAGAATACGCCCCTTTTTAACTAATGACACCACTGGTTATCTCTCGCCTCGACTACTGCAACTCCCTCCTCATTGAATTACCTTTACATAGACATCCACCTTACCAACCATTCAGTGTCCTCCACCCCTCTCTGCCAATCCCTCCACTGGCTTCCACTCACCCAACGAATAAAATTCAAAGTACTAACAATAATTTACAAAGCCGTCCATAACTCTGCCCCCAGCTACATCACTAACCTAGTCCCAAGCAAGCCGCTCTCTTTGGTCCTCCCAAGACCTCCTGCTCTCTAGCTCCCTTGTCACCTCCTCCCATGCTCGCCTCCAGGATTTCTCCAGAGCTTCTCCCATCCTTTGGAACTCCCTACCCCAATCTGTCCGACTGTCCCCTAATCTATCCATCTTTAGATGATCCCTGAAAACCCTTCTCTTTAAAGAAGCCTATCCTGCTTCCAACTAACACTGTTTTACTTCCTCCATCAGCTCATCCCCCACAGCTATTACCTTTTGTATCAATTTACTCTTCCTTTTTAGATTGTAAGCTCTAATGAGCAGGGCCCTCTGATTCCTCTTGTACCAAATTGTAATGTAACTGTAATGTCTACCTCTATTTTGTTAAGAGCTGCGCAAACTGTTGGCGCTATATAAAACCTCTATAAAAGTAATAATAATAATAATAAGTGTATTAATAAAGATATAAAGTGTTGTAATATATATTTATATACTCTGCATTCAGTGTAGAATATATATACAGTGCAGGCAGTAGGGATGGGCTTTATGTTCGGGTCGAACATGAGTTCGACTCGAACATTGGCTGTTCGCCATTCACTGAATAGTGAAAAATTTGGGGTGTTCGCGGCAAATTCAAAAGCCGCGGAACACCCTTTAAAAGTTTGTGGGAGAAATCAAAAGTATATTTTAAAGGCTTATATGAAACTTATTGTCATAAAAAGTGTTTGGGGACCTGGGTCCTGCCCCAGGGGACATGCATCAATGCAAAAAAAAAGTTTTAAAAACTGACCTTTTTTTGGAAGCAGTGATTTTAATAAAGCCTAAAGTGAAACAATAAAAGTCAAATATTCCTTTAAATTTCGTACCTGGGGGGTGTCTATAGTATGCCTGTAAAGTGGCACATTTTTCCCGCGTTTAGAACAGTCCGAGTGCAAAATTACATTTCTAAAGGAAAAAAAGTAATTTAAAAGCACTATCGCTAGCGCCAGCTATAATGAATTGTCGGTCCGGCAATACACATAAAAGTTCATTGATAAAAACGGCATGGGATTTCCCCACAGGGGAACCCCGAACCAAATTTAAAAAAAAAATGCGTGGTGGTCCCCCCAAATTCCATACATGGCCCTTCAGGTCTGGTATGGATATTAAGGGGAACCCGCGCCAAAATTTAAAAAAAAATGGCGTGGGGTCCCCCTCAAAATCCATACCAGGCTCTTATCCGAGCACGCAACCTGGCAGGCCGCAGTAAAAGAAGGGGGAGCACCCCTCCCCTCCTGAACCATACCAGGCCACATGCCCTCAACATTGGGAGGGTGCTTTGGGGTAGCGGCCCCACTGAAGCACCCTGTCCCCATGTTGATAGGGAGAAGGGCCTCATCCCCACAACCCTTGCCCGGTGGTTGTGGGGGTCTGTGGGCTGGGGGCTTATCGGAATCTGGAAGCCCCCTTTAACAAGGGGACCCCCTGTGTGAATTGGTAATGGGGTAAAATGTACTCCTACCATTTGACAAAAAAAGTGTCAAAAAGGTTAAAAAAGACAAGAGACGGTTTTTGACAATTCCTTTATTTATTTCTTCTTCTTCCCCCGCGATTCTTCTTCCATCTCCTTTCTTCTGGTCTTCCTTCGGTGTTCTTCTTTTTCCTCCATTTTCTTCTTCCCCCGCTTCTTCCTCCGGTCTTCTCGTCCGGCATTTTCCTCCTCCCTATGGCTTTCTCCGTGTTGCCAGAGGGGGCGGAGTCACAAACGGGTGACCCCACCCCCCTCTGGCAACATGGGAAAGGCCATAGGGTAGTCCCCATGCGTCAGAGGGGGCGGGGTCACTGGGTGGCCCCGCCCTCCGTTATATAAGAACTGTCACCTGAACAGAAGACTCCCACTGAGGTGGATAATGCGAAGGACGAAGAGGAGAAGAAGCCGGAGGAAGATGTCGGACGAGAAGACTGGAGGAAGAAGCGGAGGAAGAAGCTGAGGAAGAAGCGGGGGGAAGAAGAAGATGGAGGAAGAAGAAGAACACCAAAGGAAGACCAGAAGAAAGAAGATGGAAGAAGAAGCGGGGAAAGAAGAGGAAATTAATAAAGGATTTATCAAAAACCGTCTCTTGCCTTTTTTAACCTTTTTAACACTTTTTTTGTGAAATGGTAGGGGTACATTTGTACCCCATTACCAATTCACACAGGGGGGGCCGGGATCTGGGGGTCCCCTTGTTAAAGGGGGTTTCCAGATTCCGATAAGCCCCCTGCCTGCAGACCCCCACAACCACCGGGCAAGGGTTGTGGGGATGAGGCCCTTCTCCCCATCAACATGGGAAAAGGTGCTTTGGGGGGGCCACTAGCCCAAAGCACCCTCCCAATGTTGAGGGCATGTGGCCTGGTACGGTTCAGGAGGGAGGGCGTTCTCTCATCCCCCCCTCTTTTCCTGTGGCCTGCCAGGTTGCATGCTCGGATAAGGGTCTGGTATGGATTTTAAGGGGGACACCCACGCCATTTTTAAAAAAAATTTTGGCGCAGGGTTCCCCTTAATATCAATACCAGACCTGAAGGGCCTGGTATGGAATTTGGGAGACCCCCACGCATTTAAAAAAAAAATTTGGTTCGGGGTTCCCCTGTGGGGAAATCCCATGCCGTTTTTATCAATGAACTTTTATGTGTATTGCCGGACTGACAATTCATTATAGCCGGCGCTAGCGCTAGTACTTTTAAATGACTTTTTTTCCTTTAGAAACGTCATTTTGCACTCGGAATGTTCTAAACACGGGAAACATGCGCCACTTTACAGGCATACTATAGAAACCCCCCAGGTACGAAATTTAAAGGAATATTACACTTTTATTATTTCACTTTAAGCATTAATAAAATCACTGCCCCAGAAAAAACGGCCGTTTTTAAAACTTTTTTTTGCACTGATACATGTCCCCTGGGGCAGGACCTAGGTCCCCAAACACTTTTTATGACAATAACTTGCATATTAACCCTTAAAATTAGCACTTTTGATTTCTCCCATAGACAATTCACTATAGCCGACAATTTTTCTTTTTTTTCCCTTTAGAAATGTCATTTTGCTGTCAGACTATTCTAAACACAGAAAAAAGCGCCACTTTACAGGCATACTATAGACACCCCCAGGTACGAAATTTAAAGGAATATTTCACTTTTATTGTTTCACTTTAAGCTTTATTAAAAATCACTGCTCCCGAGAAAAACGTCCATTTTTAAAACTTTGTTTGCATTGATACATATCCCCTGGGGCAGGACCCGGGTCCCCAAACACTTTTTTATGACAATAACTTGCATATAAGCCTTTAAAATTAGCACTTTTGATTTTTCATGTTCCTGTCCCATAGACTTTAACGTTGTTCGCGTGTTCGAACAAATTTTTTGCCTGTTCGCATGTTCTGGATGTGAACCGAATGGCATGGGCCCCCCCCCCACAGTCCAAACCAGGCCCTTTGGGTCTGGTATAGATTTTAAGGGGAACTGCACACCAAAATAAAAAATAAAAAAACGGCAGGGGGTCCCCCCCAGAATCCATACCAGGCTCTTTGCATCTGGCATTGATTTTAAAGGGGAACTCCACACCAATTTTTTTTTAATTAGCGTGGCACCCCACCCCCCAAAATCCATACCAGACCCTTATCTGAGCAAAAAACCTTGCAGGCCAGGATGGGGGGGACAAAAGAGCACCCCCCATCCTGAACCATACCAGGCCGCTTGCCCTCAACATGGGGAGGGTGCTTTGGGGTGCCCCAAAGCACCTTGTTCTCATGTTGATGGGGACAAGGGCCTTGTCCCCGCAACCCTGGCCATTTTTTGTGGGGGTCTGTGGCCAGGGGGCTTATCGGAATTTGGAAGCCACGTTTAACAAGGGGCCCCCCAGATCCTGCCCCCCCATGTGAATGGGTAGGGGTACATTGTACCCCTACCCATTCACCAAAAAAGTGTCAAAAAGTGAAAACCACAATACTTCGTTTATGACATTTCCTTTATTAAAAAAGATGTCCCTCCATCTTCAATCACGCCGCCCGACGGACCTGAAAAATAGAAAAAAAAAGCTCACTCTCAATGGGAGGTGTCTCACCAACTGCTATCTCTTGGCTGTGACAACTGTTATATAGGCAAGGGCGAGGCCACCCGGTGACATGACAGAGTGACCACACGCCCTTTCTGACATCATGTGCCGTCAGAGGGGGTGGGGTCATCCAGTTACATCAGCGGGTGGCCCCGCCCTTGCCTATATAAGAGCTGTCACAGCGAAAAGGCAGCAGTCGGCAGGACTCCTCCCATGGAGGCGAAGAATTTTTGCT
Source organism: Lithobates septentrionalis (assembly GCA_037952835.1). Classification (NCBI taxonomy): domain Eukaryota; kingdom Metazoa; phylum Chordata; class Amphibia; order Anura; family Ranidae; genus Lithobates; species Lithobates septentrionalis. The sequence goes on along the minus strand of JBBDGP010003955.1, from coordinate 92,141 downwards.
TTGTTTTTGCTATTTTTCAGGTCCGTCGGACGGCGTGGTTCAAGAGTGAAGCTAATTAGAACCGAGGTAAATGGGATACGAGCAATCAGTAGCTGTTTCTATATAAATTCCCCAATAATATATGGCAATATATGAACTCGTGGGTGTGAGAATAACTAAATCCACACACACTTCAACATAGATGAATAAAATTCTTCAAATTCCTCCACTCTAATAGATATGTTTCAAAATATGTGCAAATAACATTCAGTGCGGCATCCAAATAATGTAGCAATTGTTAGATAAAGTGGCAAGTGAAACACTAAAATATCCAAAGTGCAACATATGAATTTGTTTAAAATCTACAAATACACAATAAGTAAATAATGAACTAATATAGAATGAAGCAAAAAGTGCGGCATCCAAATAAACTAATACAGTGATTAAATGTTTGTGAGCAAATAAAGCGCACCAAAAAGTGTAATAGCAGTGTCCAACACAAATTACACACAAAGTGTAATAAATTAATACTGTGAAGTTAATTGAGAAAAAACAAGTCCCATATATATTCAGATCTCCATCGTCACAAATTGAAAAAACATGCCAAAAAAATCTTCCACAAATCCCCAGTGATAGAAGGAAGGTGTGTAGAAGTAATGGTTCCCCCAGCCTCTCACCTCCCGGCTGAACGATAACAGCCTTATAGCAGATGATGAAGCAGTCTCCCGATCTCCTTACTGACAGGGGTCTCCGTGCTCACAGGTGGTTTTACCGAAGTCAGCTCAAAAAGAAGGGGAAGGACTCCATAGTGAAGTATATAAAATCACCAATTTATTACACATTAGCCCACTTACATTGAATTACTCCAATACAGATGAAAACACTCACGGCGGCTCACTAGCTCACCGATCCCGGCCGTGATCGGAGAGACAGCAGCCGTCTAGCCCACCTATGGGCACAAGTGGCTGTATATACTGGGCACAAGTGGCTGCATATGATGGGCACAAGTGGCTGCATTTGATGGGCACAAGTGGCTTATATGATGGGCACAAGTGGCTGCATATACTGGGCACAAATGACTGCATTTGATGGGCACAAGTGGCTGCATTTGATGGGCACAAGTGGCTTATATGATGGGCACAAGTGGCTGCATATGATGGGCACAGTGGCTGCATATACTGGTCACAAGTGGCTGCATATGATGGGCACAAGTGGCTGCATTTGACGGGCACAAGTGGCTGTATATGATGGGCACTAATGGCTGCATATGATGGGCACACGTGGCTGTATATACTGGGCACAAGTGGCTGCATTTGATGGGCACAAGTGGCTTATATGATGGGCACAAGTGGCTGCATATGATGGGCACAGCGGCTGCATATACTGGTCACAAGTGGCTGCATATGATGGGCACAAGTGGCTGCATTTGATGGGCACAAGTGGCTTATATGATGGGCACAAGTGGCTGCATATACTGGGCACAAATGGCTGCATTTGATGGGCACAAGTGGCTGCATTTGATGGGCACAAGTGGCTGCATATGATGGGCACAAGTGGCTGCATTTGACGGGCACAAGTGGCTGTATATGACGGGCACTAATGGCTGCATATGATGGGCACACGTGGTTGTATATACTGGGCACAAGTGGCTGCATTTGATGGGCACAAGTGGCTGCATATACTGGGCATAAGTGGCTGCATATACTGGGCACAAATGGCTGCATATGATGGGCACAGGTGGCTGCATTTGATGGGCACAAGTGGCTGCATTTGATGGGCACAGTGGCTGCATATGATGCGCACAAGTGGCTGTATTTGATGGGCACAAGTGGCTGCATATGATGGGCACAGTGGCTGCATATGGTGGGCACAGCGGCTGCATATGATAGGCACAAGTGGCTGCATATTATGGGCACAAGTGGATGCATTGGACGGGCGCAAGTGACTGCATATGACGGGCACAAGTGGCTGCATATGACGGGCACAAGTGGCTGCATTTGATGGGCACAAGTGGCTGCATATGATGGGCACAATGGCTACATATGATGGGCACAGTGGCTACGTTTGAAGGGCACAATGGCTGCAATTGATGGGCACAGTGAGGCTGCAATTGATGAGGGGGGTTTTAATATTTTTCAGTTTGTTTGCGCCCCCCCAAAAATTTTGAGCACCAGCGCCAATGATCGTCAACGTCAGTCAGCACTTGCTGCATCTGCCATAAGACCTCTGCATCCGTAGCTGTGGGTGCAGGTGGGCAAAGCACACTGTTACTATGCCACATTTCCAATTCTTCAGCCAGAGTTTCAGAGCTGTAAGCTGGTATTTCCTGATAGTCCCAGGCAAAGGGAGCCTAGACCTGCTGCTGAGCAGAATCTAGCAATCAAGCAGCCTGTAGGCAATCTCCAGCTCCCATTCCTGATTGGCTAGAAACTCCAAATCTTCCAGTGCCCATGGAACTTCTGAGACATTCAGAATCCGTTCTCTGTACTTCAAGATTTCTTCCAAATGCCATTTCAAGTTGCTCCCAAAGTCAGGGTCCTCAGACAGCCTCTCATATAACAGCCCCAGGCCGCCATAGCCAAAGCCTTCTGTTGGGGTGTCGTCCGCTGATCACGGGCACACTTGGGCTACATACCAGTGGAGGGCTCTGTAGCTCTCATCCAACATCATTTCCGCCTGGACCAGCCTGGTTTACTCAGCTTTCCATTCCTTGTGCAGTTGTCTCCCCAAAAATACCATTCGCACTTCGTACTACGACCGGTACCTTTCCTAGAAGGAGGAGAGAATTTTTCCCTGGTGTTCATGAGACCAATGGATCTGGCTATAGTAACCCCAAGAACTAGGCAGCACCAGTTTTAGAGTACACCAGAAATAGAACTGTTTATTAGAACAAGAATACAGGCTTGCATACACTTGAGAAAAACATCCCCCTCTCATGATCATATTACCCTAATAATACAACTGTAACCAGAAACATAAATTAACATGAACTAATTACCGTATTTTTCGCTCCATAAGACGCACTTTTTTCCCCCCAAAAATGGGGGAAAATGTCACTGTGTCTTATAGAGTTAATACTGACCAAGCCTCCCCCCGTCGCCGCTATGTCTCAATAGCGGGCGGCCGTCGCCTGCGAGCCTGGCGATCTCCTGGATAAGCCTGTCACTCACAGAAGACAGCAACCCCAGTGGCCAAATGGAGTACTGCTGCTCCTGCTGCTCTGTCTTCTATCTGAGTGACAGGCGGATATGATAACGTCCTCGCCGGGCACAGGTCAGGCTGCATTGTTAATGGGCACAGGGCAGGCTGAATTCTTAATGGGCACAGGGCAGGCTGAATTCTTAATGGGCACAGGTCAGGCTGCATTGTCAATGGGCACAGGTCAGGCTGTATTTTTAATGGGCACAGCTCAGGCTGTATTTTTAATGGGCACATGTCAGGCTGCATTGGTAATGGGTACGGGTCAGGCTGCATTGTTAATGGGCACAGGTCAGGCTGCATTGTTAATGGGCACAGGTCAGGCTGCATTTTTAATGGTCACAGGTTAGGCTGCATTGTTAATGGACACATGTCAGGCTGCATTATTAACGGGCACCGGTCAGGCTGCGTTCTTAATTGGCACAGGTCAGGCTGCATTTCATGGCACTGGTCAGGTTGCATTTCATGGGCACTGGTAAATATTTTAGTACACCATTTGGTTCAGAATAGTTTTTTTCTTGTTTTTCTCCTCTAAAACCAAGGTACGTCTTATGGCCAGGTGTGCAGGGCCGGTGCTAGACTATTTTGCATCCTAGGCAAGACCAGCTACTTGCGCCCCCCCCCCCCCCCAAAAAAAGCGAAAAAAAAAACCAGAATGGCTTTGTGCAGTGTCATTAAATAATAGCACAGTACACTCTTTAATCACAGATCCCAGTGTGCATTGTGTGACAATCTGTCACAATGTTTTTTCTATAATGGCACTTTTTAATTATTTCACTGTGTGCCATTATAAAAAAAATATTAGTGGCGGAACACCAGGGCCAATTTCAAGTGCGACCTTTGTGGCCTGGTCGTTTTACCTGGATTAGGAGCACCATAGGCCTGGTGCTGAGGATTTTGGTGGGCCCTGGATTATGAACCCCCTTGCCCTGTATGCTACATTAAAATTTTCTCTAAAGCCTTGCCTTTATTAACCACCACTTGTGCCTAGGCATTCTTTCCATCAACACCCACCGCACCTGGGAACCCTTTCCTCATTATCTACTATGCCTGAAGCCTCCCTTGCCTTAACACCCACTGCACCTACAGCCCTCTTCCCTCACCACCCAACATGCCTGGGCCCCCCATCCCTCACTATCCACCATGCCTAGGTACACCTTCCCTCACCACCTACTGTGCCTGTAGCCCCGTTTATTGCAGAAAAACTACAGGAGATGGTCACAGACTGCAAAACATACTATAGGAGAGGGTCAGAGACTGCAGACACACTACAGGAGATGGTCAGAGACTTCAGACATGGTACAGGAGATGGTTAGAGACTTCAGACAGGGTACAGGAGATGGTCAGAGACTTCAGACAGGGTACAGGAGATGGTCAGAGACTTCAGACAGGGTACAGGAGAGGGTCAGAGACTGCAGTCATAGTACAGGAGATGGTCAGAGACTGCAGACATAGTACAGGAGAGGGTCAGAGACTGCAGACAGTACAGGAGATGGTCAGAGACTGCAGACATAGTACAGGAGATGGTCAGAGACTGAAAACATAGTACAGGAGAGGGTCAGAGACTGCAGACATACTACAGGAGATGGTCAGAAACTGCAGACATAGTACAGGAGATGGTCAGAGACTGCAGACAGTACAGGATGTTAGGGGCAACTCTTAAATAAGTTGCTTTAAGTTTATATTGCTTTGCCAAATTATTGCTTCTATAAGAAAGATGACACGGAGTCAGGTATGTCTGTATCACAGTTCTCAGCATAAAGGACTGCTGCCTTTACTCTTTCAAAGGCCTTTTATAGGCAATTATACAAGCAGTAATCTTATCGGCATTACCAAATGAGGTTAAGGTACAAAGAGTTTCTCATCAGCGAACATGTAATGATTATTCAGCAGTTCCAAATTCCATCTAGATACAGATTGATACGTACACAGAAGAGAAAAGCACAAACAATTTAAATAGAACAATTGATACATACATAGGTAAGAAAGGAGCACAAACAATTTAAATAGAACAATTGATACGTACACAATTACAGTGAAACTCTAAGTCATTATTTCAACCCTATCAATTTCCCCCTTTGACATCATCCTCTCCCTCCCCCTGGGTCCTCATGAATAAGTTCTAGTCAGTTTTTCCCCAGAGTCCTTTCCCTGACCGCGAGTTGTCCGAGGGGTAGAACCCATCCCCCTAGGTATTACCAACATCTTAAAATTCAAGAAGAGGAGTTTTATAGGAGTAGGGTGATGTCAATACATTTATCGGTATGCCCTGTCTATTCTCCTAATTTTCCTATTTATTTTCCTGTATACACATATATTTGTGATTGTAAGTGATATTAATATTAGAATAATAATTACCATTGGACTTAACAACCAGTGAAAGGTATTGGTTGCTGTAGAAGACATTCCACTAAATATATCCCACCAATGTGGTGCAGTATCCTGTTGTATCTGTGAAGAAAGATGTACTAGTCTACCTTTGTCAATAATTGCGGATACAAGGTTATTTTGTAGGGTATGTTCTAGTGTTAATTACCTACATTATAATCCTTATTCATCTCATATCCTGAATCATTTGCTACTTTAGGATCATCTATAGCCCATTCGAAAGTTGTTGTTTCCTCTACTTCAAGTACATTAATACCAGGAGTCCATGCATATATTTGTAAAACAACAATCTTCAACAAAAAATATGTAAGTAGATATTTCATCATGTTGTTTTCTCGGGTTGTTTCTTGCAATGTGATGCGTGTATCCAGGTAGGTTTTCCTTCCAGCTTTACTGAGGTGGCTGTGGTCAAGAGTACTTGGTAAGGACCTTCAAACCTGGGTTCCAATGTCTTTCTGGTGTGTTTCTTTACATATACATAATCCCCTGGTAGCAGCGTATGTGTACCTGTTATTGAATTAGGGTCTGGAAGAGAAGAATACACACTTTTGTGGATCTTAGTTAGACGTTGTTGTAATTGTATCACATATGCAGTCAAACTATCACATTGCAATTGCATACTCTGTGGAAAGTATAAACCTAATCTAGGTGCATTCCCAAAAAGTATTTCGTATGGGGATAATCCTGTTTTTCCTGTTGGAGTGTACCTTATAGAGAATAAAGCCAGAGGCAGGCATTCTGGCCAAGTGTCAGGAAAAGCCCTCTTGCAGTTTTAAACGAATGCCTGTGCATAGAAGCGCCAATGGCGCTAATAGTGCTAACAAACGTACGCGCATGCGCAATAGCGCCAATGGCGCTAACGTGCGTACGCGCATGCGCAATAGCGCCACTTGGCGCCAAAGATAGGCTATTTAAAGAAGACTGTTTCAATGCTGCCTTGCTGTCCGGTCTACAGCGTTTCCTGAGACCCCTGCTACCTTGTTACCAGTTTTCTTGTATCCAGTATTTACTTGGCTTGTTCCTGACTTACCTGCTTGCTGCCCGCCCCGATCTTGGCTTGGACTCTGACTATTCTCTTGGTTTGCCCTTCTGTACCTGATCTGCCCGCCAGTACCTTGACCCGGCTTGTCTGCATCTCCCTGCTGTCTGCAACCTGCTGCGGGACTACAGTGCACCTCCCTGCTGTCTGCAACCTGCTACGGGACTACAGTGCACCTCCCTGCTGTCTGCAACCTGCTACGGGACTACAGTGCACCTCCCTGCTGTCTGAAACCTGCTACGGGACTACAGTGCACCTCCCTGCTGTCTGCAACCTGCTACGGGACTACAGTGCACCTCCCTGCTGTCTGCAACCTGCTACGGGACTACAGTGCACCTCCCTGCTGTCTGCAACCTGCTACGGGACTACAGTGCACCTCCCTGCTGTCTGCAACCTGCTACGGGACTACAGTGCACCTCCCTGCTGTCTGCAACCTGCTACGGGACTACAGTGCACCTCCCTGCTGACTACAGGATCCTGCCTTCTGCTCCAGTGTTCCAGTCAGGCACTTGTGCCCCTCTGTACTTTCGAGTCCCTGTTCACACCTTCAGGGGTTCTTAAGTCAGAGGTATACGAGAGGCCGTTCTCTGCATTCCGGGCTCCACCTACCAGGTACGTGACAGTACCGGACAGCCATGTCCGAGCCCACGCAGGGAACGTCGCCTATGGAGGACTTATGCCATCATTTGGCTGGACTTACACAGGCTGTTAAAGACCTGCAAGACGGTTACAAACGTCTGGAAGAACGTGTTCAAGTGATCTCTACTTCAGCTCCAGGTCCGTCCTCGGGCCCTTCTGTAGTAATGTTGCCTCCAGAACCTAAAGTTCCCACGCCAGAAAGGTTCTCCGGGGACCGCAGCAAGTTTAGAGCATTCCGAAATGCCTGTGAACTTTTCTTCGCACTGCAACCCAGAACTTTTTCATTAGAAACCACTAAGGTGGGGTTCGTCATTTCCCTCTTGCTGGGGGAACCCCAGGCATGGGCCCATCGACTCCTGGAACAAAAGAACAGCTGCCTTAACCTACTGGACACTTTCTTCCAAGCCATGGCCCTTCTCTATGAGGACCCGCAACAAGTTGCTACTGCAGAAGCAGCTCTGTTCTCTCTCCAGCAAGGCCGTAGGGCGGCGGAGGACTATGCATCTGAGTTCAGGCGTTGGAGTTCCGACACCAATTGGAACGACGCCGCCCTACGTCACCAGTTCCGCATGGGACTCTCCGAGCCGCTAAAGGATGAGTTGGCCCGGGTTGGCATCCCGGAGACACTTGAAGCCCTTATCAATCTCTCCATTCAGATTGACAGGCGTCTAAGAGAGCGAAGAGCTGAACGGACTGCCGGGTCCACTCGCCCAGTCTGGATGCTTCCACGTGTACCACAGCCTTCTGCCCACGCTCCTGCTGATTCCACTGAGCCAATGCAGTTAGGCCTGATCCGTCCCTCTCTGACTCCGGAGGAACGTCAACGCCGGCGAGCTAATAACCTTTGCCTCTATTGCGGAGAATCTGGACACTATGTGAGGACTTGTCCCGCAAAGACCCGTAAGCACTTTACTCTCTCCTCTACCTCTTCATCTGCTGTGTTTGATCATGCTTCTCATTTGGCTATCCCCATCTCTCTACAGCTTCCAGAAGGGAATATGCAAGCAACCGCCATCATTGACTCCGGAGCCTGCAGCGGGTTCATGGACTTGTCTTTTGCCCGTAAATTCCACATTCCGCTACGACCCAGAGCACAGGGACTGTCTGTACATCTGGCCGACGGATCGGCTATAAAATCTGGGCCCGTAACACAAGAAACAGTTCCTCTCAAGACCACCATTTCCGGCAACCACCAAGAATTACTCTGTCTTGACATCATCGAATCTCCCTTGTTTCCCATCATACTGGGAATGCCTTGGCTCAAGGCACACAATCCGCAAATAGACTGGTCTACTGGAAAAATCCGTTTTCATTCCCCATATTGCCAGCAACATTGTCTACAGGACACTACCAAAACCCCGTCTTCTTTGCTATGTCTGGAGACCGATGCTGAAGTCTGCCAAGCAGTTCCCAAGGCTTACCATAACTTTCTGGACGTGTTCAGTAAAAAAGGGGCAGAGACTCTGCCACCCCATAGACCTTACGATTGTCCGATTGAATTGCTTCCCGGAGCAGAAATTCCCTTTGGAAGAATTTTTCCCTTAACTGAACTTGAACTCGGAACTCTTAAAGAATACATAGATGATAATCTGAGGAAAGGGTTCATACGCCCTTCTACCTCCCCAGCAGGAGCAGGGATTTTCTTCGTAGAAAAGAAAGACCACTCTCTACGCCCCTGCGTAGACTATCGGGACCTCAATAAGATCACAATTAAGAATCGGTACCCCCTACCCTTGGTACCCGAACTTTTCCAGCGACTCGGAACTGCATCCATCTTTACCAAATTAGACCTTCGTGGAGCCTACAATTTAGTCCGGATCCGAAGCGGAGACGAATGGAAAACAGCCTTCCGCACCCGCTTCGGACATTTTGAGTACCTTGTCATGCCTTTTGGTTTATGTAATGCTCCTGCCACCTTCCAGCATTTTGTTAATGATATTTTCAGAGACTACCTTGACTTGTTTATCATAGTATACCTAGATGACATCCTGATCTTTTCCTCCTCACTGGCTACTCATCGGGAACATGTCGGGAAAGTTCTAACCCGCCTTCGCCAACATGGCTTGTATGCAAAACCTGAGAAGTGCGAGTTTGAGCGCCAAAGCATCCAGTTTCTAGGCCTAATCATTTCGATTGACGGTGTCAAGATGGATCCACAGAAGGTCTCTGCCATCTTGGACTGGCCAGCTCCAACTGATAAGAAGGGAGTTCAGCGATTTGTGGGGTTTGCAAATTTTTATCGCAAATTCATTAAGGGATTCTCTTCTATCATTTCCCCCATCACAAGTCTTACTCGGCAAGGCACCCGTTTTCAGTGGTCTTCTGAAGCTCAAGCAGCCTTTACTTCCTTAAAAGAACAGTTCGTTTCAGCCTCTGTCTTAAAGCATCCCGACCCAGCCTTACCTTACATACTGGAAGTGGATGCTTCCGAGGTAGCAGTAGGGGCAGTTCTTTCACAGAGACAAGGATCCAAGGCTTTGTTACACCCAGTGGCATTCTTCTCTCGCAGGCTAACCGAAGCTGAAAGAAATTATGATGTCGGGGACAGAGAGCTACTTGCAATCAAGGCTGCGCTAGAAGAATGGCGTTACCTCTTGGAAGGAGCGGCCCATCCTATTCTGGTGTACACTGATCACAAGAACTTAGAGTACTTGAAAGTTGCCAAGAGATTAAAACCACGACAGGCCAGATGGGCACTCTTCTTCACCAGATTTGCCTTTCACATTACTTACAGGCCGGGATCTAAAAACACTAAACCAGATGCGCTTTCCCGGATGTTCAGCGAACCTGAAGTTCCTTCACCCCCTGATACCATCCTTGCTCCTGGAAACTTTCTCATGCTTCAGGGAGATCTGCTCTCTCAAGTTAAACAAGCCTCCTCATTGGCTCCTCATCCAACAGATGTTACTTTACAGTGGAAAGATGATCTACTTTGGTACAAGGACAGAATTTTCGTGCCACAACAGACACGGGTTGCCATCCTCAAGTCTTGCCATGACCACGAACTAGCTGGCCACTTCGGGATACGTAAGACATCCGAACTCCTGCAGCGCATGTTTTGGTGGCCTCAGCTACAAAAGGATTGTAAACATTATATCGAAGCATGTACTACGTGCATCCAGAACAAGGGCAGCAAGACCAAGGCTTGGGGACTGTTGAGGCCTCTACCCGTACCAGAAAGACCATGGAGGATGATCTCCATGGATTTCATTGTGGAATTACCACCTTCAGAAGGTTTCACCACCATCTTCGTAGTGGTTGACAGACTCTCTAAAATGGCTCACTTCCTGCCTATGAAGGGTACCCCATCTGCCTCCGAAACTGCGAAGATTTTTATTAAGGACATTGTAAGGCTCCATGGTATACCTGCTAATATTGTATCTGATCGGGGGGTACAATTTACATCCAAATTCTGGAAAGCCCTGTGTGAAGCCCTAAAGATTGACCTCTCCTTCTCGTCTGCCTACCACCCCCAGACGAATGGACAAACCGAACGAACTAACCAAACCCTGGAACAGTATTTACGATGCTATTCTTGTTTTTCTCAGGATGACTGGGTGCCTCTGCTACCTCTTGCTGAGTTCGCTTATAATAATTCTGTGCATTCTGCAACCAACCAATCTCCATTTTTTGCGAACTATGGGTTCCACCCCTTGTTTCTGTCCAATAACATGCCAGAGTGTACTGTACCGGCGGCTCAAGAAACCTTGAACTTCTTCAGCACAAACAACAAGTTACTTCAAGAGACAATGGCAAAGACCCAAGTCCATAACAAGGAAACGTTTGACAGGAAGAGAAGAGGGGAGCTTGACCTAAAACCTGGAGATCAAGTTTGGTTGTCCACTCTAAACCTGAAACTGGCATGCCCATCTAAGAAATTGGGCCCTAAGTTTGTGGGTCCCTTCCCAGTGGTGAGGAAAATTAACAGTGTGGCATATGAGTTGAAGTTACCGGAGTCCTTCCGTATACATCCAGTCTTTCACGTGGCTCTACTTAAACCAGCAGTCCCGGATCCCTTCCTTAACCGGAACACCGGTCCTCCTGAGCCTGTACTTATTAACGGCGAAGAAGAATTTGAAGTTGAGTCCATTATAGATTGCCGAAGGAGACGTAATCAGGTTCAGTACCTGGTGAAATGGAAGGGTTACGGCCCTGAGGAGAACTCCTGGGAACCAGAGACTAACATACACGCCAAAAGGTTAATCCTAGCCTTTAAAAGAACTCATCCGAGTAAAATGGCTCAGTTGGGCATCCGGAGGCTGCCCATTGGAGGGGGGCAATGTCAGGAAAAGCCCTCTTGCAGTTTTAAACGAATGCCTGTGCATAGAAGCGCCAATGGCGCTAATAGTGCTAACAAACGTACGCGCATGCGCAATAGCGCCAATGGCGCTAACGTGCGTACGCGCATGCGCAATAGCGCCACTTGGCGCCAAAGATAGGCTATTTAAAGAAGACTGTTTCAATGCTGCCTTGCTGTCCGGTCTACAGCGTTTCCTGAGACCCCTGCTACCTTGTTACCAGTTTTCTTGTATCCAGTATTTACTTGGCTTGTTCCTGACTTACCTGCTTGCTGCCCGCCCCGATCTTGGCTTGGACTCTGACTATTCTCTTGGTTTGCCCTTCTGTACCTGATCTGCCCGCCAGTACCTTGACCCGGCTTGTCTGCATCTCCCTGCTGTCTGCAACCTGCTGCGGGACTACAGTGCACCTCCCTGCTGTCTGCAACCTGCTACGGGACTACAGTGCACCTCCCTGCTGTCTGCAACCTGCTACGGGACTACAGTGCACCTCCCTGCTGTCTGCAACCTGCTACGGGACTACAGTGCACCTCCCTGCTGTCTGCAACCTGCTACGGGACTACAGTGCACCTCCCTGCTGTCTGCAACCTGCTACGGGACTACAGTGCACCTCCCTGCTGTCTGCAACCTGCTACGGGACTACAGTGCACCTCCCTGCTGTCTGCAACCTGCTACGGGACTACAGTGCACCTCCCTGCTGACTACAGGATCCTGCCTTCTGCTCCAGTGTTCCAGTCAGGCACTTGTGCCCCTCTGTACTTTCGAGTCCCTGTTCACACCTTCAGGGGTTCTTAAGTCAGAGGTATACGAGAGGCCGTTCTCTGCATTCCGGGCTCCACCTACCAGGTACGTGACACCAAGGCTTGTTTAACTCTTGCATGGCTTTTTGTATTTTTAACTTTATTGTCCCATTTACTCTCTCCACTGATCCTGAACTCTGTGGGTGGTAAGGGGTGTGAAAACTTTGTTGAACCCCTAACATGGTCATCACATTCTGCATGATTTCTCAGGTAAAGTGTGTCCCCCTATCTGATTCTATGGTTTCAGGAAGACCAAACCTAGGTATTAACTCAGTGATCAGTTTCTTAGCTGTGGCTTTAGCTGTAGCCGATTTTACTGGATAACTTTCGGGCCAACCTGAGAATAAATCGATACACAAGAGGACAAATTCAAAGGGGCCGCTCTTAGGCATTTGTATGTAATCAATTTGCAGTCTCTGGAAGGGGTATTGGGCCCGGACCTGGTGTTTTCGTGGGGTTTTCACTTTCTGTCCTGGGTTATTCAGGAGACAGATTTGGCAGGCTGCACAGTAGTTTCTTGCAGTGCTACTGAATCCAGGGGCGAGCCATCCTTGGTTCACAATCCTATACATGGAATTGGAACTGACGTGTGTGGGTAGGTGAACTGCCGCTGCCATTGCTGGGTACAGAGAGGCAGGTAGGCATATTTTGCCCCCTTCCCTCCATACATTGTCAAGGTCTGGTGCTGCTCCCATTCTGACCCACTTATCTTTCTCGCTCTCCCCTGCTTGCTCCTGTAATTTACTCAGCTGCTGCCATGTTGGTTCTGGGATACTCACCTCTATTGCTGCTAAGGTCTCAGGGCTTCCTTCCCCTAGAGCTGCCTGTTTTGCAGTCAAATCTGCAAATGCATTTCCTTTTGCCTCAATTGTTTTTGCGCTCGTGTGTGCCGCTATCTTCATGATGGCCACTCGTTTAACCTTTTGAAGATTGTTCAGGACTCTCTTAATCCCTTCTCCATGTTTTACAGGTGTACCTGCTGCTGTCAGATAACCTCTAGCCCTCCATATGTGGCCATAATCGTGCGCTACACCATAAGCGTAGGCAGAGTCAGTGTAAATATTCCCTTCTCATTCTTTTAAGTATTCTAGGGCTTGTTCTAAAGCTTTTAATTCTGCTTCCTGTGCTGACATGTGGGCTGGTAAGGCCTGTGCTTCAATTACCTGCGTATCAGTCACTACAGCATACCCTGTGTGATATTTACCCTTGTCATCAGCAAACCTACTGCCATCTATGTACAAAGTGTGCTCAGCATTTAAAATCGGTGTATCTGTAACGTGTGGGAATCCCATTGTCTCCTGTTCCATGAGCTGAAAACAATCGTGCTGATCTACTTCTTTAAACAAAAGAGTGTCAGTGTCCTCATTTCTTTTCTCACTAGTACTATTAGTACTATCATTCCCCCTTGCCAAATCTGGTGACTGAAGAGGCAAAAAGGTGGCCAAATTTAAGGTTGTACAGCGCTGAAAAGTGACATTTGGAGGTAAGAGTAAAGTACACTGTAACCTTAATTGCCTAGCCATTGAAATGTGTTTGGGCTGTACCTGAGACAAGATTGCATGTATGTCATGTGTGGTATGCACTACGACTGGATTGTCTAGAACAATCTCTGATGACTTATCTATGATAATTGACACTGCAGCTACCGCCCGTACACAGGACGGTGAACCTCTAGATACTGGATCTAATGCTGCTGAAAAGTAAGCGACTGGTCTTTGTTTTACATGTGCCTGTGTCAGAACACCTGTGGCATGTCCAGTGATCTCAGCAATGTACAGATTAAATATCTTGGTGTAATCTGGTATACCAATAGCCGGGGCAGAAATCAACAACTTTTTCAAAGTGATAAACGACTCATAAGCTACTTCTGTAAGCATATACGGTACAATTTTCAAACAATCGTATAATGGCTGCATCAAAGCGCTAGCATGTGGTATCCACTGTCTACAATATGACACGATACCTAAAAACATACGCAATTGTTTGAAATTCCGTGGGGGTAACATTCCCTTTATCACTTGAACCCTCTCCTCAGTGAGATGTCTCGTACCCTGTGATATACAATGTCCCAAAAAGATAACTTTTTCCTGACACACTTGTAACTTTTTCTTATTAACCTTGCAACCTTTTTCTGCCAAAAATCGCAACAGATTAAGGGTGGTGGCCAAACAAGTTTCCTTGTCAGGGCAGCATAACAATAAATCATCCACATATTGTAACAATACACAGGAATCTGGTGGTACCCATTCTCCCAACACCGTTTGCAATGCTTGCGAATACAAGGTAAGTGAATGCGCCATACCCTGAGGCAGGGCCAGATTAAGAGCATCATGGGCCTGGTGCTGAGGATTTTGGTGGGCCTTTTTATGGAAACAAAATGAAAATGCAAACATTTTTTCGCTAAAACAAATTAAATATACTCTCACCAGTAATATCAGCCATGCAGCCTCTGAGCAGCAGCAACACCACCAATACCACCTGCTATGTGGTCTCTCACCAGCAGCAACATAGGGAGACCACATTTCCAAACTGTCATTCAGAGACAACCCCCTCTTCCCAAAAAAAGATGAGGGTGGGGGATGTAGTCTCAGGGTTGGCGGGGAAATCGGCGGTGGAGGTGATTTGTCAGGCAAATGGCTGGTGTTAGTACTTAAAATCAATCATCCTGACACCATGCTTGATATGGTGTCAGGATGATCAAATACCATTATTTCAGTTACTACATTGTAATATATAGTGAAATAGTTCAACTCACCATGATGCAGAATAAGTGGGAACCTGAGCTTGTCACTTGCCACCAGATGCAGCTGGTCACTTGCCACCCATAGCCTGCCACCAGATGTAGCGTATCATTTTCCACAGTTGCCTGCTGCTAGATGCAGCATGTCACTTGCCACCAGCAGCCTGCCACCAGATACAGTGTGCCACTTGCCAACCACAGCCTACCACCAGATACAGTGTGTCACTTACCACCAGCAGCCTTCCACCAGATAGTGTGCCACTTGCCACCAGCAGCCTGCCACCAGATACAGTGTGCCACTTGCCACTAGCAGCCTGCCACCAGATACAGTGTGCCACTGACAGCCTGTCACCAGATACAGCGTGTCACTTGCCACCAGCAGCCTGACCCCAGATACAGTGTGCCACTTGCCACCAGATAGTGTGCCACTTGCCACCAGCAGCCTGCCACCAGATACAGTGTGCCACTTGCCAACCACAGCCTAACACCAGATACAGTGTGTCACTTACCACCACCAGCCTTCCACCAGATAGTGTGCCACTTGCCACCAGCAGCCTGCCACCAGATACAGTGTGCCACTTGCCACCAGCAGCCTGCCACCAGATACAGTGTGCCACTTGCCAACCACAGCCTACCACAAGATACAGTGTGCCACTTGCCACCAGATAGTGTGCCACTTGCCACCAGCAGTCTACCACCAGATACAGTGTGTCACTTACCACCAGCAGCCTACCACCAGATACAGTGTGTCACTTACCACCAGCAGTCTTCCACCTGATACAGTGTGTCACTTACCACCAGCAGCCTACCACCAGATACAGTGAGTCACTTACCACCAGCAGCCTTCCACCAGATACAGTGTGTCACTTACCACCAGCAGCCTTCCACCAGATACAGTGTCACTTACCACCAGCAGCCTACCACCAGATACAGTGTGTCACTTACCACCAGCAGCCTACCACCAGATACAGTGTGCCACTTGCCACTAGCAGCCTGCCACCAGATACAATGTGTCACTTGCCACCAGCAGCCTGCCACTCCCTCCAGGACTCTTCCAGGATGGGTAGAAGGGACAGGGCCTGCATAGTCAAACAAATCCCTGGAGCCCCCACCCCTCCTCATCTGGGATGGTATGGCTGTGTGTAAAATGAATGCCAGGAGTATTGATCAGACCAAATTCTATAGAGGGTTGTGTGTACAGCCTTTGGGCTCACACTGGTTTGCTGCAGTTTGGGCGCACTGCTTGTGCATCTGCAGTTATAGCTTGCAGTCCTATTGATTTTGGTGCGCTTTCAGAAAAAACATGCAACCTAATAGAAATCAATAGGACTGTGGGTAAAACGCAGGAAAACTGCGGATACACCAGCAATGGGCCAAAACACAGCAAATGAGTGTGAACCCACCTAAAAGCACAAGGAGCCAAATCTACATATTGACTGCAGTTATAAGAGCCATTGCTAAAGATAAAGGTAAAAGAGGGGGAAAGAAGGGAGATAAGAGTCCAGTCACTGAGCTCACACTTGGGAGGTTGGAAGCTCATCACTCACATATCTGTTCAGTTCACCTTCTATCTGCCGGCCGCAGTTGCTCTGTTTCCCAGCCCACACGGTTTCTTCACTGCACACAGAGAGAGGGGAGGGGGAGGGGGAAGGCAGAGCCATTTGTGTAGGGGGGGAACTGTGCACTGTGACACTGTAATAACCACAGTGAGCCAACACAGATGCAGCCAGACACCCCTACATTTACACACAGCTTCTCCTGTCCCTTAGAAGTTTATGGACAGGAGAAATCAGGCTTATACTGCTGTCTGGGAGGGCCGATTTTAAGGCAGGGGCCTGGAGCTGCAGCACCATCAGCCCCTATGTTAATCCGGCCCTGCCCTGAGGTAGGCATGTCCAGGTTAGTTGCCGATTTTTGATTGAAAATGCGAACCAAAGTTGGCATTCTTCAGCAAGCGGGACGGAAAAGAAAGCATTCGCTAAATCTATAACCGTAAAGTACATACTGGTTGATGGTATTTGTGACAGTAATGTATGTGGATTGGGTACTAAAGGTGTCATCGGGGCTAGTATTTTGTTGACCGCTCTAAGGTCTTGGACCATTCTATACTTAACCGGACTACCGGCTACTGATTTCTTTTTAACCGGGTACAAGGGAGTGTTTGCCGCTGATTTTACCTCTTTTAGAACTCCACTTTTTAAGAAGGATTGGACCTGCATTTCTATGGCCGCCTCTTGGGGTGCACTGAGTGGATACTGTTTTTGTTGGGGAAGCACTGCTCCTGGAATCAGCTGTAGGGTATGGGCAAAAGTCCAACATCAGCTGGATGTTTCTCCCATAGTTCTCCTGGAAGGGACGACAAAATCTGATCTAAGTCTGAAGGAGGTGGGCCGGACAATTCCGATTCCTCCTCTAGGTATTGTATCAGGTTACACATCTCCATGTGTTCTTGATTATCCCCTATAGCTAAGGTGACAGTGCCATCTGGGTGATAGGTAATGTTAGCTCCTATTTTCTGCAAAATGTCAGCTCCTAACAAATTAGTGGGGGCTCCTCTGGATACCAGAAAGCGTGAAAGGAACATGTGGTTTCCTACTTTAACTTTCAGAGGTTTTGTAAGCGGGGAGTCGGCTAAAATGCCATCATATCCAGTTATTAGTAAAGTGTCAGGTGATTTTTGGCCAGGGAGTAGTTCAGAGTCAGAAAGTAACGAGCGTGAAGCTCCTGTATCGACTAAACAAGAGATTTTCTTATTACCAACCGTTATATTTGTCTTAAGCATTGTTGTTTTGGATTTTTCTAAAACCGGGGCGAGTCATGCTCGTGGACCATCTCCCTGCTGCCTGATATGACTATTTTTGTTGTCCCTGGGCTGGTTCCTTCTCTGATTAACTGGAGAATCAACACCTTCCTCTCCTTCATCCCTTATTCTTTTCCTACAGTTGCGTCTGATGTGACCAATCTTGTTACAGTAGTGACAGGTAAGGGGTTTGCGAAAGGAACCTCTACCTTGCTCTTGGGAACCCCCGAGTGCGTTGATAGCATGAGATTTCCTCCCTTTGGTTTCTGCTAAGTCCGCCTCTATGCCTTGCGCTTTTTGTGACAACGTCCCTCTATCTCTAGTTGCCCTCCACTCTGGTGTGCAGGCTTTCAGTCTCTCACTTATCTGTGGAATTAATCCCTCCATAAATTGTCTATTGAAGGCTCGGATTGTGACTGGCAGGGCCAAGTCCAATCCCTCATCTGCCATCATACTTTCCATAGATAAGTAAAATTCCGATACAGTCTGTCCTGGCATTTGCTTCATGGGTGATATGGACCCCCTCTCCTGTTGTTTTGCCTGACAAAAAGCTTCTAATCTAGCAATAAAAGGGGCCCTTGAGTCTATATGTCTGACATGTCCTGCCTCCAGGTTGCCATTCCCATCAACTTGTCCTGCAGGTCTGTGTGGACCTATTTCTGTCATAAACTGGTTAAACAGGGTCAGAGTCATTTTGTGTCTGCATAGATCCTCCCCATCCTTCCAAGTCGCTTCATGTGTATTCATTAACTGTGTCACAAATCTACAGAAAGCAGCTGGCTTTGCTACCGGGTCTGGGGCACTCTGTATTAATGCCATAAGGGTGTCTGCCGACCATGGTGCCCAAGTCCTTATTTGCATTCTACGAGTGACAGTGGGCGGGGCATTTGGATGGGCTGCTTGTCCAAATTCTGGATTGTTTACCTGAACAATGCGTGTATCAGTGCGTACGGGAGCTACAGTTTCTGGATGAGGTTTTTGTGCCCCACAATGCACACATTCTACTGCCCATTCTGGGTTTTGTGCTCCACAATCCTGACAAACCCATCCTCTCCCCTCAAGTACAGGATATATCTTGTGTGGTTTGCGTTCTACGTCAGTGTATGGGGGTGGGATGGCTGAGCTGGGAAGAACATTTTTTGTTCTTCTATCTTTCATATCCCAACCATCACAATCTGGATTATACTTCCACCCCTCTTCTTTCGCTCTATTTGAGACCTTAATTAAGCATTGAACCTGACGCATCCATTGCTTCTCTAACACCTCTTCTTGTCTGTCTCTTTTTATTTCACTCCATACATCCGGGTCTAAGCCCGCTGCTCCTTTCACCTTAAATTTACGAAGGACATCCTTTAAGTCCTGTGCTTCGGTTTTCCCATAAATGTTCTTAATTATCTGTGGCACCGTATAGTGCGCCACAATTCCCTGACGGGGTTTTGTGTTCCTCTGGCCCATTCTAACAGTCCTGCCTAGGTAGCGTGTGGGACACTTAGTGTACAATATAATGCGGCTACAACATATACAAGAATGAATAATTACTTTATATGCTAGCCCAATAACAAACCAGCTAAGTTACACTAGTTCCTCGTTGCCTTCCTCCTAGGGTGCTAGAATACTAGAAACCTCTTCCGGAATGAGATTTCTGAAATCGAATTACTTTATATGCTAGCCCAATAACAAATAATTACTTTATATGCTAGCCCAATAACAAACCAGAATGCGGCTACAACATATACAAAAATGCGGCTACAACATATACAAGCATTCCTTTAAGTGGCCAGGTATCCGACTAGATCTCCGGACTTTATGGAGATCTTATTCCCTCCCCGTATCTGGGAATCCCTCTCATACACTCTTATCCCTGCTTTATGGAGCAGACAGGGCTTATACTCTCAACCCGTCTATGGTTTATGAGTTAGATGTGAGGTTAAGCATAAGCGTCAGACCCCCAAGCTCACAAGCCCTCAAGTTCCCAATCATGTGAGGTAAGGCGCATTCCGTTGCTTAGTTCGGCAATCCCCTTCTAACTCATACCATCCTTGACAAGGCTCATTCACTTTCTCAACAAGACAGACAAGACAGACACAGACAACAAAACAAACAAATAATTCCAGCAATATAAACTAAAATATGCAGTAATTCTAGACTCACCACTACAGAGGCTGGTGTTTTAAAACCAGGAGAACCGTAACTGACAGAACGGCTAGGCACAAATCAGGGGAGCACAGAATATAAGAAAAATAAAGCTTTTTCTTACCTGGCCAGGTTTTTTGATCTGTGGTTCCCGGAATGCCTATCCTTTTGTTCCGTCAGCGTAGCTCAGCCACCTCTTGTAGCAACTTGGTGGGTCCCTGTTCAGGCACCAAAATGTTAGGGGCAACTCTTAAATAAGTTGCTTTAAGTTTATATTGCTTTGCCAAATTATTGCTTCTATAAGAAAGATGACACAGAGTCAGGTATGTCTGTATCACAGTTCTCAGCATAAAGGACTGCTGCCTTTACTCTTTCAAAGGCCTTTTATAGGCAATTATACAAGCAGTAATCTTATCGGCATTACCAAATGAGGTTAAGGTACAAAGAGTTTCTCATCAGCGAACATGTAATGATTATTCAGCAGTTCCAAATTCCATCTAGATACAGATTGATACGTACACAGAAGAGAAAAGCACAAACAATTTAAATAGAACAATTGATACGCACATAGGTAAGAAAGGAGCACAAACAATTTAAATAGAACAATTGATACGTACACAATTACAGTGGAACTCTAAGTCATTATTTCAACCCTATCAAGGAGATGGTCAGAGACTGCAGACATAGTACAGGAGATGGTCAGAGACTGCAAACATAGTACAGGAGAGGGTCAGAGACTGCAGACATAGTACAGGAGAGGGTCAGAGACTGCAGACATAGTACAGGGGAGGGTCAGAGACTGCAGACATAGTACAGGAGAGGGTCAAAGACTGCAGACATAGTACAGGAGAGGGTCAGAGACTGCAGACATAGTACAGGAGAGGGTCAGAGACTTCAGACAGTACAGGAGAGGGTCAGAGACTGCAGACATAATACAGGAGATGGTCAGAGACTGCAGACATAGTACAGGAGATGGTCAGAGACTGCAGACATAGTACAGGAGATGGTTAGAGACTGCAGACATAGTACAGGAGATGGTCAGAGACTGCAGACATAGTACAGGAGATGGTTAGAGACTGCAGACATAGTACAGGAGAGGGTCAGAGACTGCAGATATAACACAGGAGAGGGTCAAAGACTGCAGACATTGTGGAAGTGTGTCCTAGCAGTGACCAGTGTGGATCACTGCAAACAGGAGTTTACAAGATATAACTATGTGCCAAAAAAAACAAAACGTATTTTCTAACAGTCATTTCTCAAGCACAGGAGGACAGTAAATGGTTAACAGGTCTGTAAAGCTCTCAGCCTGACCAGCTAATTCCTTCAAAGATAACAAGGAAAGTTAGATAAGTCAGGGATGGCTGACACCAACTCAGACACAAAAAGCTATAGAAACAGCTTAAGTTTGAAGCATCTTGCAGAAGTCTAATCATCAGTCACAGTGCTGTGTAAATACAAACACAGATAAGAAGCAGTGTGAGAAGATGGAGGGGAAGTCATCCCTTGATCATTGTCTAATCTACACACAGGACAGGAGAACACGCCCATTATTAGACTTCTGCATTACCAGTAAGTCTGTGACATGATCATACCTTCTTCATTCTCAGATGTGTCGGATCCTCTGCATCCCATCCTGCTCTGGTCACTAGCATCTTCTGATCAAATGTGGCGGGCTGGGCAATCTGATTGGCTAAGGGGGTGATGGGAGGCGGAGCAACTTAGCAGTCATGCCTTACTACTCAGAAGAGCAGCGTTATTGGCTGCCAGACACACTGGTCTGTCCCTCTCCCTCCAGCATGTGAAAGCCGTGGGAGGGAGAGGGGGAAGCGGCACACCGCTCTGCAATTAATAACACCCGCCGCCCACTGCACTGAGCGCCTTGCTGTCCGGGGCCCCTCTATCAATGGCCTTGCTGGGAGCCTGGGAAGCGACAAGGAAGAGGAAGAGGTGAGGCAAGGGTCAGCAGTGCCCCTAGGTGGCAGTGCGCCCTAGGCAGCTGCCTAATCCGTCTAGTGGTAGCACCGGCCCTGCAGGTGCGTCTTATGGAGCGAAAAATACGGTAACTAATCATTTAACCAGCCTACATGACTCAGATGTTTGACCTTTCAGGTCAGACTTGTTGTCTCTTAGCTCAGAAGACACCATCCACAGTATCATAAGTATAAACACAGACCACAAGGGTATTGTGCTAGTAGACAAAGGCTGAGTTAATTAGCACAATAAACAATGAGTGGAAGACCCTTAGTAGGTTCACTAGACATACTTGCAATAAACACATTACAGCAGACAACCCTTAGGCCCCTTTCACACTGAGGCATTTTTCAGGCGTTTTAGCACTAAAATTACCGCCTAAATACCGCATAAAAACCCCTCCCATGAATCTCAGTGTAACCTTTCAAACTGAGGCATTGCGCTGGCTGTGCGTTGGAAAAATTCCTGCAAACAGCTTTTTTGGAGCATATTTTGGGCGCATAAAATAGCGCTGTAAAAACAACTATCCCAATTGAAATGAATGGGAAACGCTGTAAAACCACGGTAATACCGCTTTAAAACTGCCCAGAAGCTGTGGGAAGGTCACATGACCGCAGTAAAGTGGAGGATGCTGGGATACCAGGAAATCCTGTTGAAAAGGGAAGAGGAGACCATACAGAGCAAGACAGAATATCATGGAGGAGGAATCTGTAGAGATGCAGCCTACAACAGCAGAAGTCGTAGCAGAAAGACCCTATGGCAGTGGTGATCCAGAGGAATTCATTGACACAATGCGGAGGCACCCAGAACTTTGGGACAAGGAACATAACTGGTACTCCAACCGCTTGAAGAAAAGTGCTTGATGGAATGCTGTGGCCGACCTTCATATAGAAAACTGGAATTCCCTATCAAAAAAACAAAAAGCTGAGAAATGTAAGTTGAAATCCCAATCTAGTTCCTATTCCCAATTCCGGTATTCTTTACCCTTTTCCTTGTCTCTGTTGTCCCAAACCCCCAATCCTAACCCTAATTCCACCCCCCGTAGTCCCAAACCCCAATCATAACCCTAATCCCACCCATAGGCGTGCGCACAGGGTGTGCCAGGTGTGCCTGGGCACACCCTAATCATGTTGTGCTGTACAGATTTCCCCTGCTGCTTGGATGCAGAGAAAGAGACTGGGGAATCTCTGTCCTCAGTCCCTTTCTCTGTCCTAAAAGTGAGACATCAGGGGACTGATATTTCACCAAAGCCCAGCAATGGGGCTCCTAAAAAATTGTAAAAAAAATAAAAATAAATAATAAAAAATGATTGTAAAAAAATATTGTAAAAAATAATAAAATTGTAAGAAGGTTATAATTAAAAAAATATAAAAATAAACTACTGACACCAATCTCTGACCTACTGACACTGTCCACTTCTCTACTGACACCAACTTCTGCCATACTGACATCATCCACTGTTGTACTGACACGGTCCACTGCCCTACTGACACGGTCTACTGCCCTACTGACACCGTCCACTGCCCTACTGACACCGTCCACTGCTCTACTGACACCGTCCACTGCTCTACTGACACCGTCCTCTGCCCTACTGACACTGTCCATTGTTCTACTACCCATATATACACACACGCATGCATGTTTGAGCTTTGGGGTGCACACCCTAATACAGTAGGCTGCGCACACCTATGATCCCACCCCTTATAGTCCCAAACCCCAATCATAACCATAATCTCACCCCTCATAGTCCCAAACTCCTAACCCTAACCCCACCCCTCATAGTCCCAAACTCCTAACCCTAACCCTAATCCCACCCCTCATAGTCCCAAACCCCCAAACATAACCCTAATCCCACTCCTCATAGTCCCAAACTCCTTACCCAAATCCCACCCCTCATAGTCCCAAACTCCTAACCCTAACCCTCTAAGCGATAATCTAGATCACCCAGCCATCCAGTCGATAAATGGGCCACCATTAGATCTAAGGGTGGTGAGTTTAACTAATTTCCCTCTTAATCAACACCACATTTCCCTACTGCAGAAGGGACTGTCATTGTCACCCACCGCAACGATGAGTGAGTTTGAGGTCTGTAAAGATGTAAATCTATTTCTGCGGAAAGAGATTTTTAGGTACTGGCACTCTGACAGAGGTGATCAATCCGTAGGGGTGGATGAGCAAAGTAAGGAGGAACGTGACTCCCTTGAGGCCCTAATTGCTCTCCTTGAGGAAAATCAAGAATTTGATTTGGATACGGAAGCATTAGACACCCCAGAAATGTGTCCCCGCCCATCCAAATTATCAATAAAATCCCTAAAAATGCCCTCCCTCTCCAAGCATAAAGGTATCCAGTTTTTCCTGGAACAGGTGAAAAAAGACCTCTCCAGGATCAACTGGGATTACAGAGGGCAGGATAACCTCACTAAAGAGGAAAGGAAGGCTCTCAGGGAATTGGAGGAAGCCTCAGACATCGTTATAAAAGGGTAGTGATAAAGGTGGCAATACTGTTCTTCTGTCTCATACTATGTATGAGGGTCAAACCATGCGTCTGTTGCGTGATGAAACCACCTACCAGAGGCTGGCTACAAATCCCTTTGCCCAAATTGTGTCCAATCTTAACTTCAAACTCAATATGGCCCAGGAAGAGTGTCTCATTACACGCAAGGAGTGCAAATATCTCAGTGTCCGGGAATTAAATATTCCCACCTTCTATACAATTCCCAAGCTCCACAAATCCATGACAGACCCACCAGGGAGAGCTATAGTTTCGGCTATACAGGGTCCCCTGGAGAGGGTAGGTAAATATGTAGATTCATTAATAAAAGAGCTAGTATGTGAACTCCCCTCATTTGTACAAGACACACGTGATGTACTCAAAAAATTGGATGGGATTTTGTTACCACAGGGAGTCCTCTTGGTGGGAATTGATGTTGAATCACTTTATACATCAATTCCACATGCATGGGGCCTTAAAGCGACACACCACTTTCTGGACAATAAATTCCCTCTCCTGGCTACACAAAATGAGTTTATTGTGGATCTCCTACAGTTCATGTTGGTTAACAACTGCTTCCAGTTTCTTGGAATATACTATAGGCAGATCAGAGGCACTTCGATGGGTGCCCCATGGGCCCCCTCGTATGCATGTCTGCACCTGGGTCTGTGGGAGCTGGAATGTGTGTATCCCTCACCAATGTACCCTGGCCACTGTTTACTGTGGCTAAGGTACATCGTACCTTAGGTACATGACGTGATTATGCTTTGGGGTGGCACACCTGGGGACCTTATCTCCTTCATTGATGAACTAAACAGCAATGATAGAAATATCAGACTCACCTACACTTATGACTCTGCCCTACTGCCCTTCCTGGATCTCTCTATCTATTTCGAGGAGGGTAAGCCTCACACTAAAACATTTAGGAAGGATACGGCTGCCAACACATTACTTTTGGCCTCTAGTCATCATCCTAGATCTCTCATACAGGGCATCCCGGTGGGTCAGTTCCTCCGAGCTATGAGGAACTGCTCGGGGGATGGGGACTTCCACACCAAGGTACGTGACCTGTATGGGAGATTTCGTGATCGTGGCTATTCCCATAATTTTATCAGGAAAGCCAAGAAGAGAGCTCTCCATACGGATAGACAGTCCCTCCTAATTAATAATACTGGGAGAAAATTAAGGACCCCCAATCAGGCCCCAATTAGGATCATCACTAGATTTGGGGCACAGTGGGAACAAACTAGAAATGTACTAAGCCGTCACTGGCATATTCTATCCGAGGCTCCCATTCTTGGAAGTATTGTAGGCGACAGGCCCCTACTTACAGATAGACGAGCAATGAACCTTAAAGACTGCTTGGTCCACTCCGTGTACAGTAGACCCCCCAAAAACGGAATTGGCTTACTTGCCTCCCACCTTTTAAGGGTATGTATCCCTGTGGGAGGTGTCACATCTGTAAGTATGTGGATAAGACGGACATGTTTGCCAGTTCTGACGGTAGCAAACAATTTAAGATCAATAGTTTTATAAACTGCACCACAACACGTGTGATTTACATGCTGACTTGTCCTTGTGGACATATCTATGTCTGCAAAACTAAAAGACAGCTCAGGATTAGAATTGGCGAACATGTCCAGAGCATTCTCAACAAGGAGGATGACCGTCCCCTCTCGTTGCACATTTTGAAGGTGCATGATGGGGAACCGAAGGGCCTTAAATGCCTTTGCATTTAAGGCCCTTCGGTTCCCCATCATGCACCTTCAAAATGTGCAACGAGAGGGGACGGTCATCCTCCTTGTTGAGAATGCTCTGGACATGTTTACAAACTTAACCTTCCCCCCAGGAGGGGGGCTTTTGATAGGGTCCTATATCAAAAAGAGAAGATGTGGATCTTCTATTTAAACAGTATGCAGCCCTTTGGGCTGAACAATCAATGCAACCTCTCTGTCTTTTTAGAACAATAATGCAGATGCCTAATGGGGAAGCTACATATCATACATATATATAATTCAATATATGGGAGTCTGATTGTCATTGTCTCTCTTAGTGTGTCTCACTGCGTGTCCTGTGTTCAGATGATGGCCGTGCAATGGGTCTTTTTAAATTTAAAACCCCCTCCCCCCCTCCACCCCCACCAAACCTGCCCCCTTCTTCCCCCCCCTTTCCCCTCCCCCACTCCTCTCCCCCCCTCCCTTCCTTCCCCCCTTTTCTTTCCTTCCCCTATATTCTTATCGGGTTGACTATGTGCCACCTACTGAATGGAAAACAAATATATCGTCCTAGGAATGAATAAAATGTGCACTATAGTCAGAAATGTATGACCATGTTTGCCCCAATTGGTTCCACTCAAAGATCTAAATGTTTAGCCATTGATTCTATAGGCATTTTTAAGTATACAATTTTTATTATTCTCATGTTTTGATCGCACCTGTACACTGTTGTGGGTTTGCACTAGTGGTGAATGACGTTTTGATTGGCGTTCAGGTGTCGCACGTACTGATAGTTAACTGATTCTAATTGTCGGGTTACTTAAGCACAGACCTTAATTCACTGCGCATGCTCTGAGGAAGCTTGGGATCAAGCGAAACACGTAAGCATGCAGCCACCACGCTGCTGGTGGTTGGGACATTGGGACTTCCACCAACACCTTGAACCACCTCTAACTATCCTAATCTTTGGGATCGCTCACAGCCGCAGATGCTGATGTGATCCATCCACCCTGCTGCCTTCGGGTGTGGCTCTTCATGCTGATCTCCACACAGCTCCTAGATACGATTAATCTGGATGATCTGAACCCTGCTACACATCGTAGGTTCCAACCGGAACGAATACTCACAGACAAGAGTTCATAGGACTCCAGTGTGGACACCACTCGAGTGGGGATATCGTGGCTGTATGGGACTTTTGAGGACTATGAGTCCACTAGCACAAGACGTCAAACGGTGAGCTGCTTCTGTACTCCAATACTTAGGAGCCACACTAAATATAGCTCGTTACGTTTGTTTTCCTTGTGAGACTCTAACCCCTGTTGCCATAGGCTATCGACCCCCACTGTTATTCGTATTGCTGTGCATACGGCTGTTCTTGAGCCAATATATCATGTATTATCCCACTAATGGAACTCTCGTCAATCCATAAGTACAAGTACTCTGCAGACAAGTGTCTTGAAAGCAAGCCCACGGACTTATATTGCATCATCGGTATATCTGAGTACTTCGGATGACCTTTCTTATATCTGACCCGGGTCCAAGATATCTGTCTGAATGTATGTGTGACGAGTGAGTGAGTTGTGTGTATCAGGTTTGGTGGCCACCCATGTCCCATCAAAGACGTCTGTCTTTTTTTAATCATGTGTTGGAGGCGGGTGTAATTTTTGTATAGATTCTATTTTTTACTTGGGATAATAAAATAAAGATAATTAACTTAAACATTGGTTTGTCCTTGTTGAAGAACTGCTGTTGGATTCTTTTCCGTTTTTTGATGTCTATAGTTCCAGTTCAGAGGACAACCACCCCCTGATTGTTGAAACTTTTATCGTCCACAATCAGGGCTGACGATGTCTACAGGTGCTCTATTTGAGTAGGCAACAGATAAGCTCATTAGTTACTCATTCTCACCTGTGTTAATTTGGTAGTGTCATTGGTCCTTCTTTTCTTTTTGACTTTATGCGCCCTAGGCAGCTGCCTAATCCGTCTAGTGGTAGCACCGGCCCTGCAGGTGTGTCCTATGGAGCGAAAAATATGGTAACTAATCATTTAACCAGCCTACATGACTCAGAGGTTTGACCTTTCAGGTCAGACTTGTTGTCTCTTAGCTCAGAAGACACCATCCACATTATCATAAGTATAGACACAGACCACAAGGGTATTGTGCTAATAGACAAAGGCTGAGTAAAATTAACACAATAAACAATGAGTGGAAGACCCTTAGTAGGTTCACTAGACATACTTGCAATAAAAACATTACAGCAGACAACCCTTAGGCCCCTTTCACACTGAGGCATTTTTCAGGCGTTTTAGCACTAAAATTACCGCCTAAATACCGCATAAAAACGCCTCCCATGAATCTCAGTGTAACCTTTCAAACTGAGGCGTTGCGCTGGCTGTGCGTTGGAAAAATTCCTGCAAACAGCTTTTTTGGAGCATACTTTGGGCGCATAAAATAGCGCTGTAAAAACAACTATCCCAATTGAAATGAATGGGAAATGCTGTAAAACCGCGGTAATACAGATTTAAAACCGCCCAGAAGCTGTGGGAAGGTCAAATGACCGCAGTAAAGTGGAGGATGCTGGGATACCAGGAAATCCTGTTGAAAAGGGGAGAGGAGACCATACAGAGCAAGACAGAATATCATGCAGGAGGAATCTGTAGAGATGCAGCCTACAGCAGCAGAAGTCGTAGCAGAAGGACCCTCTGGCAGTGGAGATCCAGAGGAATTCATTGACACAATGCGGAGGCACCCAGAACTTTGGGACAAGGAACATAACTGGTACTCCAACCGCTTGAAGAAAAGTGCTTGATGGAATGCTGTGGCCGACCTTCATATAGAAAACTGGAATTCCCTATCAAAAAAACAAAAAGTGGAGAAATGTAAGTTGAAATCCCAATCTAGTTCCTATTCCCAATTCCGGTATTCTTTACCCTATTCCTTGTCTCTGTAGTCCCAAACCCCCAATCCTAACCCTAATCACTCCCCTCATAGTCCCAAACCCCAATCATAACCCTAATCCCACCCCTCGTAGTGCCAAACCCCAATCATAACCATAATCCCACCCCTCATAGTCCCAAACTCCTAACCCTAACCCCCCCCCCTCATAGTCCCAAACTCCTAACCCTAATCCCATCCCTCATAGTCCCAAACCCCCAATCATAACCCTAATCCCACTCCTCGTAGTCCCAAACTCCTAACCCTAACCCTAATCCCACCCCTCATAGTCCCAAACTCCTAACCCTAATCCCACCCCTCATAGTCCCAAACTCCTAACCATAACTCTAATCCCACCCCTTATAGTCCCAAACTCCAAACCCTAATCCCACCCCTCATAGTCCCAAACCCCCAATCATAACCCTAATCCCACCCCTCATAGTCCCAAACTCCTAACCCTAATCCCACCCCTCATAGTCCCAAATTCCTAACCCTGACCCTAATCCCACCCCTCATAGTCCCAAACTCCTAACCCTAACCCTAATTCCACCCCTCATAGTCCCAAACCCCCAACCATAACCCTAATCCCACCCCTCATAGTCCCAAACTCCTAACCCTAATCCCACCCCTCATAGTTCCAAACTCCTAACCCTAATCCCACCCCTCATAGTCCCAAACTCCTAACCCTAATCCCACCCCTCATAGTCCCAAACTCCTAACCATAACCCTAATCCCACCCCTCATAGTCCCAAACTCCTAACCCTAAAGCTAATCCCACCCCTTATAGTCCCAAACTCCTAACAATAACCCTAATCCCACCCCTCATAGACCCAATCTCCTAACCCTAATCCCACCCCTCATAGTCCCAAACCCCCAATCATTACCCTAATCCCACCCCTCATAGTCCCAAACTCCTAACCCTAACCCCACTCCTCATAGTCCCAAACTTCTATCCCTAACCCTAATCCCACCCCTCATAGTCCCAAACCCCCAATCATAACCATAATCCCACCCCTCATAGTCCCAAACTCCTAACCCTAACCCCACCCCTCATAGTCCAAAACTCTTAACCATAACCCTAATCCCACCCCTCATAGTACTAAACTCCTAACCCTAATCCCACCCCTCATAGTCCCAAACCCCCAATCATAACCATATTCCCACCCCTCATAGTCCCAAATATTAACCCTAATCCCACCCCTCATAGTCCCAAACTCCTAACCCTAATCCCACCCCTCATAGTCCCAAACCCCAATCATAACCCTAATCCCACCCCTCATAGTCCCAAACTCCTAACCCTAACCCTCATAGTCCCAAACTCCTAACCCTAATCCCACCCCTCATAGTCCCAAACTCCTAACCCTAACCCCACCCCTCATAGTCCCAAACTCCTAACCCTAATCCCACCCCCTCCATGTCCCAAACACCTACCTAATCCCATCATTGTACATGTGACTTTAATCTATTTATGAAATATGGTTTGTAACTTTATAATGTAATGTAGTAATTTAATATATTTGACTCAGTAAAAATATTAACAAGTGAATTTATTATAACATGTAACAGTAGTGAATTTATACATGGCTTTAATAAAAATACATCAAACTATTTAAAGGAAATATTTAGTCTGAAATACAATAAAGGCTGTAAATTGAAGGTTTAGATCATGTTTTCTTGCCAACTCATGCACCAGCCGGACTCATAAAGTAGTCCGCAAAAGCATCTCTAATTGTGAATCCTACTATTGGTTCACGTACATGCAGAAAATCGGCAGGTTCAATATTGTGTGACAGAGTATCCTCAAAATTTACTCCATCTCTCTCTCTCACCAAATTATGTAATATACACGCGGCCTTAATTACCTTACATGCGTTTTCAATGTTAAGGTTTATTAGTTTTAGAAAAATGTGTCACTTGTTCGCCAGTATAACGAAAGCCCGTTCTACAAGTCTACGTGCCAGCCTGTAATTGAAGATCCTCTTTTGTGTATCTAGATTTCTCAGCGAATAAGGTTTCATGAGATGTTCGTGAATAGCAAAAGCATCGTCGGCTACAAACACAAATGGCATTTCGGGTCCCTCTGTTCCAGGCAGTGGTCGGTTATCTGGTAAATCTAATTCATTATAGGCAAGATGTTTTCTGAATTTACTATGCTGGAAAACAGCGGAGTCTGCACTGCTGCCAAACGATCCAATATCTAATTAATTTGTAGTCAGAATCGGCCATAGCCATTAAAACAACAGAAAAATACTGTTTATATTTGTAGTACTGGCTTCCACTATGACATGGTTTTATTAGCCTAATATGTTTTCCATCAATAGCTCCTAAACAGTTTGGAAAATTGGTCTTGTTCAAAAATCGCTGGACAACATCTTCCCATTTAGCCTTTGGAATTGGCATAAATGTACCTCTCAGATCCCAGATTCCATCACGTTTGCTTTACAATTTTGCTTATGGTTGATATCCCAATGCAAAATTAATATTGCAGTGATGAGTATATATTTCCTGTTGCAAGATATCTGTAAAAGAAAAAAATAATTTTATCTTTCAGTAAAACTGATCAAGCAGCGATGGAAAACATTAAGAGATAACTTCAAACGAGAGTTAATGAGACAACAACAAATCAGAAGTGGATCCAGCGGGAAACAAGGGAGAATTTAATGTCACTTCTACGAATTGGAATTTTTAAAACCAGTGATTCAGGACAGACAGTAAGTAGTAAAATTTTATACATTGTTTAAAACATTTTTTTTAAAAAGAAATGTATAGAAATAATCACATAGCACTGTCTAATCATTTATATTTTATTCAGAACAGAAAGCAATTTCAATAGTGAGAGTGAGGCAGAGGAGCTTACTCAAGAAAACAACACTACTAATGAACCACAAGTTGCAGAAGAGGAAAATGTTGAAGATATCAGAGAAACAACACCGGAGCCACCACGAAAGTTAAATTCCAGAGCCAAACCTAAAAAAAAAACAGCAAACGCAGGAATTCATTGACGTTGTCTGAAACCTGATTGATAGCCAAAAAACTTAAAACAACGATATATCATCTTTTACTAAAAGTTTGATTCCTCTGATTGCGCAGGTGAACCAAGAATTCCAATGTGATCTTCGAATTGACATTATGAAAGTGATCAAATCTTACCAACAAAAATGAAACCCTCCAAGTGTACACGTCTAAACCTCAGAAAACCCAAACCCACAACAATATGTTCGTTATTGGAATCCATGGGAAGAATCATCTTATCGTGCCTCTTCTTATAATTCTCCATGTGGACCAAACATTAGGTCCATGACCCCCCAATTTAATAAAAGGTTCCATGCAGGCCAATATGACATGCCCCCTAATTACTATCCCCCAATTCAAGATCCTCCTCCTCCTCCCCCTCCTCCTACTCCTCCTAACACGGCTAGGGAGGATTCGCACCCTCACCCCTCATTTTATCAAGATCTGTAATTAGGAATTAGTTATATACTTTGAGTTTGCAGATTACGTTTGAATTACAAGTGTTAGTAAACCTTCATGTCATATGTTTTTCCTGTTTATTGATTATTTTGAATCAAAGTTTTTATAATTCAGTTATTTGGATATATTACTTGTATTTTAAATCTTCCAATATATTTTTTCATTATTAGACAAAAAAATTTCCATGTTCTTTTTTTGGAAATAAAGGTCCATATAGTAAAGATAATAATTTATTGTTATATAGATTTCTATTTTCTTGCAAAAAAAATACCTTATTATATTATATGCATATGTTGTGCAATTTGAAAAAATAAATGTTCATTTTTTCAAACTAAAAATTGTAGTATGTTTATGGTTTATGAATAAATGCATGGAATCATAAAATAGCTTACCTCAGCGTTATAAGTAAGCGTTCGCATGGTGATATTGCATCCCTGCAATTAGTATCCCGTCTAAACAACACAGGTGTCAGCAGATCAAGAAGAAAGTCAAATATATGGAAAGAAACAGATTTGTTGTTAAAAACCACAGCTAGTAGGAGTTTGGGACATTGGTTTTTGGAGTTTGGGACATTGGAAAGGTGGGATTAGGTTTAGGGTTGGGAGTTTGGGACATGGAAGAGTAGGATTAGGGTTAGGAGTTTGGGACTTGGAAAGATGGGATTAGGGTTAGGGTTGTGAGTTTGGGACTAGAAGGGGTGGGATTAGGGTTAGGAGTTTGGCATTAAGGGGATTAGGGTTAGGGTTAGGAGTTTGGGACTAAGAGGGGTGGGATTAGGGTTAGGATTAGGAGTTTGGGACTAAGAGGGGTGGGATTAGGGTTAGGAGTTTGGGACTAAGAGGGGTGGGATTAGGGTTAAGGTTGGGAGTTTGGGACTTGGAAAGATGGGATTAGGGTTAGAGTTGGGAGTTTGGGACTTGGAAAGATGGGATTAGGGTTAGGGTTAGGAGTTTGGGACTATGAGGGGTGGGATTAGGGTTAGGAGTTTTGGACGAAGAGGGGTGGGATTAGGGTTAGGAGTTTGGGACTAAGAGGGGTGGGATTAGGGTTATGGTTAGGAGTTTGGGACTAAGAGGGGTGGGATTAGTGTTAGGGTTAGGAGTTTGGAACTTGGAAAGATGGGATTAGGGTAGGGTTGGGAGTTTGGGACTTGGAAAGATGGGATTAGGGTTAGGGTTGGGCGTTTGGGACTTGGAAAGATGGGATTAGGGTTAGGGTTGGGAGTTTGGGACTTTGAAAGATGGGATTAGGGTTAGGGTTAGGAGTTTGGGACTATGAGGGATGGGATTAGGGTTAGGGTTAGGAGTTTGGGACTAAGAGGGGTGGGATTAGGGTTAGGGTTAGGAGTTTGGGACTAAGAGGGGTGGGATTAGGGTTAGGAGTTTGGGACAAAGAGGGGTGGGATTAGGGTTAGGAGTTTGGGACTAAGAGGGGTGGGATTAGGGTTAGGGTTAGGAGTTTGGGACTAAGAAGGGTGGAAGTAGGGTTAGGGTTAAGAGTTTGGGACTTGGAAAGATGGGATTAAGGTTAGGGTTGGGAGTTTGGGACTTGGAAAGATGGGATTAGGGTTGGGAGTTTGGGACTTGGAAAGACGGGATTTGGGTTAGGGTTGGGAGTTTGGGACTTGGAAAGATGGGGTAGGGACTGCTGGGACTGGCATTAGGGGTTTTGTACTACTGGGAATGGGATAAGGGACTTTGGGACTACCGGGAGTGGGTTTAGTGAACTAGGATATACTTATGTTGCAATGCTCATCCGAGTGTAGTTTCTGAACTTATCAGGGTACTCTCTCAAGTCACGATAGAGCAGCACAAATTGTCCTCTCTCTGAGTGCATTTGTGTGATAGGATGAACCCAAAAGCGACGTTGCGGTCTCTGTTGTTGGAGAATATGTTCCCAAACATGTAGCACAAACAACAACAGCAGCTCACGGAACTCCATCTTCTCCCTGTTCTATTTCTTCTCTGATGAAAAAACAGGAAGTGCACAGGATGTGATGTAAGGGGGAAGGGTTGTTTGCTGACGCTAATGCTTAAAAAACGCTATAAAAACGCGATTAAAATGCATTGGCGTTAGAGCTATTTTTACCGCTAACGCAGCAAAAACGTGGTAAAACCACGCTAATAGCGCTCATCGTTTTTACCGCGGTTTTGCAACGCCTCAGTGTGAAAGGGGCCTTAGACAGATGGCTTGCTGATGACATCAGCATCTGCTATGAGCCCCAACAGTATGAAGCAGTCACTATTTTTAATATGGCAGTTAGGCCCTATACAGGGATCTATACAGAGCCTGTGTGTCTTGGGGAGACATAGAATCCAAAGTAACATTACTTTAAGGTTCCCCAGGCATACACCTCACAAAGAGTATTGTACCCTTAAAATCCAGGGCCCATAATCAGTAAGCAAGAAGCTAGCATTCAGTCACCTCCAAAAGCCTCTGTCTTGAGTGAGTCTATCACACTCAGTTTTTAGTGAGTTTCTTTGCTGAGCATTTCCTCCCTTTAACATATGAGCAGCCCATGTGACTATAGAGTCACACATGTGGGCATATACACAGTGGTAAATGACAATCCACTCCCTCTCTCCTCCTCCATGCCCACTAACCAACTTAACACAATAGGGGTGGGATATTGCATCTTAATTGCTGGAGGCTTTACCTCCCTGTTATTCTAAGACACAGGCTGGAGGGGTGTGACACAGCCTGTGACTGGCAGAAATCCGCCCACACCATGGTATTGCCAAAAAATAATAAAGATTTAATTTCAAATATATTTTTGAACGACAATTTCAAACAGTTTATTGATACTATTTATTTTTACGCTGTATTCCAAAGGCTGTTTTTTTATTTTATGTATTTTTTTGAACATGTGACCATCAGCAGAGGACTAGAAGCTCCTCCTGCCATTGTTTCCCTGTAGAGAGGCTGTGAAAGAGCTGGGTCATGTGACAGCTGTATATTGATTAGGAAAAAAGGTACTCAGAATTTTTTTAGATTCAAATAATTACAGTGCCATCATCCACATACAGAGATAGAAAGGATAATGTAAATTAAACAATGTGTGTTTAGTATCACTTTAATCTGAATGGGTTGTATTACAAGGTCAATCGCTTTACAATGGGATGCAAGTATACATTTATCATATCATTTTACATCTCTATATGCTGTATAGATGTTTTTTTTTATGCAGGATCTTTTTACTACCCTCTGCCACGAAGGTCCTGCATACATGATCAGTAAATTCATTGCATTTTCAAAATTTTATTTTTGATTACGTTAAAACATTAACATTTTTATCTATTTGTAAGATTATAATAAAACATAAACAGGGAACTGAAACTGTACCAAATAAAAGCTTTATATATCCTTGAAAAACACTATGAGGGCTCATGAACACAGCATGTCGAAGGGCAGCAAAAATAGGCACTGTATTTGAGCCACGTTTCTACTGCCCCCTGTTAAAGTACAACTAAAGGCAATACTTTTTTTTCATTTTGGATAGAGTGGAGAGGGATTAGAACCCCTGTCAGTTTTTACTGTTATCTGTGCCCCTATTAAGGAGGCTCACCCTCTCCATTTGTCCTGTCCATTGAAAGTGAAAATAAAAGAAAATCCCAAATGGGTTGTCCGCAGAAAAACAACAGAGGGGAAATCTTGGAATAAGCACACTAGTTCTGGTGACCTGGGAGTTCCCAAGGGGCTCCCTTAATTTGAAGGGATTTCCTCTCACTTCCTGTTTTAGCTTTGGGGAAATTTCCCCAATCTGACTGCGGTTATAACCCTCCTGTAGTCTATCCAAAATGAAAAAAAAGTTTTGCTTACATTTCTACTTTAACCGCTTGCCAACCACCTCATGTAGGTATGTTGGCAGAGCGGTTCTCACAGGCTCGTGCACGTGATCCAGCACTTCCAGGCAGGGATGCGAATATGCACCACCAGAGCTAGACACAGCAAAAGCCAATCAGGGGGTCCCATCCGCACCCACTAATCAGAGCTCTGTCCTGTCAGCAGGGACGTGCCGGTTTAAAATCAAGAACATCTCTAAGTAAAAGCAGCAAATAGTACACACATAAACACTGTCTAGGCACACATTTAACCTTTAATTGCCCTAGATGTTAACCCCTTTCCAGCCAGTGTCATTAGTACAGTGATAGTGTATATTTTTAGCACCGATCACTATATTATACTATCATCATACATACATACATTTGCACAGGTAGGGAAATATTTAGTTAATTCCCCCAATTCACAACTTACTACCTCCTGGAAGGAGAGATCTGGTAGTCATTGTATGACTAATGAGGGATGATTGCCACATATGTATATAATTTGCACTGTCACTTTATGGTAGCAACCTGCTAGGGACACCTAGTAGTTGCCATATATTTTGCATACATTTGAATTTTTTCCTATTTATTTGCATTTATGATGTATATATTTAGGTATTGAGTAGGGTGTGCAGTTCACTACTATTTTCTTTTGCACCTAATATTGACACTTTGTGGGAACCAGTGATAATATTTTCTTTTGCACCTAATATTGACACTTTGTGGGAACCAGTTGCCATATATTTTGCATACATTTGGATTTTTTCCTATTTATTTGCATTTATGATGTATATATTTAGGTATTGAGTAGGGTGTGCAGTTCACTACTATTTTCTTTTGCACCTAATATTGACACTTTGTGGGAACCAGTGATACTATTTTCTTTTGCACCTAATATTGACACTTTGTGGGAACCAGTGATACTAACTGGTTCCCACAAAGTGTCAGTTAGGTCCCATACACACTATTAGATTTTCTGCAGATTTTTGTCTTCAGATTTACCAAAACCATGTAATGCAAGGGCCTAATTGAAACCCTTATGCCGCATACACACGACCGGACTTTTCGGCATCAAAGGTCCAATGGAACGAATCCGTTGGATAATTCAATTGTGTGTGGGCTTCATCGGACCTTTTCTGTCTAAAAATCTGACAGACCTTAGAAATAGAACAAGTTTCAAATCTTTCCGACGGACTTGATTCCTATCGAAAAATCTGTTCATCTGTATGCTAGTCCAACGGACCAAAAACGACACAAGGGCAGCTATTGGCTACTGGCTATGAACTTCCTTATTCTAGTTCGGTCGTAGGTCATCACGTTCGAAATGAATGTACTTTGGTGTGATCATGGTTTCAATACCCTAACTGGGCATCATATGACGTCCGCAGGATATTGAGCCGCTGCGCACCCCCGGGGGCACGCATCGCGGCGAACGTTGTTGCAGGATGTCAGTCTAACACCCCGCAACACCGATCTAGGTAAAGAGTCTCTGACGGAGACTCTTTACCACGTGATCAGCCGTGTCCAATCACGGCTGATCATGATGTAAATAGGAAGAGCTGGTGATTGGCTTTTCCTCACTCGCGTCTGACAGACGCGAGTAGAGGAGAGCAGATTGGCTGCTCCTCTGACAGGGGGGGTCTGTGCTGATTGTTTATCAGCACAGTCCCCCCTCGGATCCTACCCAGGACCACCAGGGAAGCCGCCCAGGACCACCAGGGAAGCCGCCCAGGACCACCAGGGACATCAGCTACACTGGACCACCAGGTATGCCCCCTAGACCCCCAGGGAAATACTAATCAGTGCAAAGGCAGCTGCCAATCAGTGCCCACTCCAATGCCTACCACTGCCAGTGCCACCAGGGATGCCTATCAGTGCCGCGTATCAGTGCCCATCAGTGCCACGTATCAGTGCCAATCAGTGCCATCTATCAGTGCCCATCAGTGCTGCCCATCAGTGCCACCCATAAGAACCCATCTTTGCAGCCTTTCAGTGCCCATCAGTGTCGCCTATCAGTGCCCATCAGTGCCCACCAGTGCCACCCATGAGTGCCCATCAGTGCCGCCTATCAATGCCCATCAGTGCTGCATATCAGTGCCACCCATCAGTGCCGCCTACCAGTGCCCATCAGTGCCGCATATCAGTGCCCATCGTCAGTGCCTGTCAGTGCCCGCTCATTGGTGCCACCTCATCACTGCTGCCTTATCAGTGCCTGTCAGTGCCACCTTATCAGTGCCCATCAGTGAAAGAGAAAACTTACTTATTTACAAAATTTTTAAACAGAAACAAAAGCAAAACTTTTATTTTTTTCAAAATTTTCGGTCTTTTTTTATTTGTTTCGCAAAAAATAAAAACCGCAGAGGTGATCAAATACCACCAAAAGAAAGCTCTATTTGTTGGAACAAAATGATAAAAATTTAGTTTGGGTACAGTGTTGTATGGCCGCGCAATTGTCATTCAAACTGCGACAGCTCTGAAAGCTGAAAATTTGTCTGGGCAGGAAGGTGTCTAAGTGCCCTGTATTGAAGTGGTTAAAACAGTCAGTGGATTGAGGGTCCCTCACAGTGTCAGGTAGGGCATTCCACAGGCGCGGGGCAGCTGCACAAAAAGCCCTGTCTCCCATTGTCTTCAGTCTAGTTCTAGGTATTTGAAGAAGGTTTGAGAGAGTAGAGCGGGGGGAACGTGATGTGTTTTGTAATTGTCGGCATTTTTTTGTTTATAGTGCAAAAAAAATAAAATAAATAAAAAACGCAGTGGTGATCAAATACCACAAAAAGGAAACAGCCTAAGAGCACCGTATAGTGTCCAGAGCCTCCATAAAAACTTTCCTGAGCCTGACAGCTGCTGTTTACAGCTGCCCACAGATAGCAATCAGAAGATGCAACTGTATGCAGTGCATTGTGGGTTATGTAAATAGTGCACCTTTCATTTCCTCCGAATGAAGACTGTGCAACTGCACCTTATAGTTGCTGTCTATTGGTGGCTGTTGGCAGCAGCTGCAGGGCTCGGGAAAGCTTTTACAGTGTGTTATATTCTTAATATCTAAATTTTAATTGGCTTTATTAAAAAGAATATGCATTCTCTACAATTGTGTGAATGATAGACTTTGAATTAATGATGTCCAGATGACGACTCATTAAAGGAGACTGCAAACCTGGAACCTGTCAGAAATTGATGGATTTTGTAAATAATATATGTATGGTTTCAAAATATTCCTATGTAACATATACTCTGTTTGATATATGCGTTTTTGTTTTAAGTGGTCTGATGTATAGTCTGAACGTCTCTCTCACACATATCTTGTTTAATGAAGAGAAGGTTTAAGAGGAACCAGACGTTGCTCTCTGTTAGCCCCCTCTTTTAGGAAGGAGGAGAAAGGGGAGTGTATGGGAGGGATTTGTGTTTGGGTGCGAATTTGAAAGACTGAGTTCATATATTCAGAAGGAAAACAGCTTCCCTTCCCTTGCTACTTCCTGCCTTCAAGCTACACACACCTCTTCAAGACACACAGCTCTCTCTCTCTCTCTACTATGCATATAGCATTTCTTCCAGGACACAAGAAGTTAAACGGCCATCTTTAAAAAGCCAAGACAAAGGAAAGCACATGTCTAATGACTTAAGAAATTTTTTCAGATCTTTGAAACAAATGAACTATATTTGAAAATTTTTTGCATATATGAAACAACACTAATTCTGAATATGAATGTACTATTTTTGTAAGTATTTTCCAAGTTTTATGTGTGTACAATGAAACACACAGTTTGATTTAAGCTGACTCAAGCAGACATAATTCCAAAATTCGTCTCACGAGCAATCATCATTATTGAAAGCTTTTTATACAATATTAAGCCATTTATTTCATTGGCGAATGCCAGCCAGTTTCAATCGTCAGAAGTTTTTGCCACGTTCTTCTTCCGTTGATCAGAGGGGAAAAGTGACAAACAGGAATACTTCGCAAAATATTGAAAGAACCTAGAATCGCTCGATTG
This sequence comes from Lithobates septentrionalis, assembly GCA_037952835.1. Taxonomy (NCBI): domain Eukaryota; kingdom Metazoa; phylum Chordata; class Amphibia; order Anura; family Ranidae; genus Lithobates; species Lithobates septentrionalis. The sequence goes on along the minus strand of JBBDGP010003955.1, from coordinate 51,731 downwards.
ATGTTTTTGATGTTTGATTGTGTGAAGACCAGAGAATTTTGGAAATTCAGAAGTCTTGACAGACGGTTTAATTAGAGTCCAGCGGAAAACGGAAAAGTTTTATATTCGGTGAGTACCAAAATATGAATTTTATTAATGTGATAGCCGAAAAAAGTAATTTTGAATTTGAAGGTTTAGCCAGTCATTTTTCAGACACTAAGTTATGGCAATCAATGGCAAATAAAGAAATTGAGAAGAATAGATTTTCATTAGCTAAATCTAAGAGAAAATTAAGTAATGTGATGAAGTTAGTTACGGTTTTCAATGCAATGGTTTTTGATATGCCAGGAAAACAAAGGCAAAGTGTGACAGAAATTGCACAAACACAGGAGAATTTACATATTGAACAATTATTGATTGAAAAAGATGCATTAGAACATAAAATGAATGCATTATTTGAATTGTTTAAAGAAAAAGAAAGTTGTATTGCTTTTTCAACTCAGAAAGAAATTGAACAAGAGAATGTTATAAGTTTGCTTAAAACGCAATTATTGGAAGCTCAGTCTTCTGCACATGCTCAGTGTTTAGCTTATGAACACGTGACAAAGTCAGAGGCGAGGGATAATGATGCAGATTCTAGAGTTGACTCAGTGGAGACATTTGAGGAGGTTAATATTTCCTCAGACAATGAAAGCGTGAAAAGTGGTGGAAGAAACTGCGCTAAAAACCAAGTACAAAATAAAATACAATAAAAAAGAGCTGCAATCCTCACAAAAACATCAATTGTGAAAAGGCATATGGAAAATAAGAGGTTGCGCTAGTATTAATAAACACAATATATGCTTTACAGTGAAGAAAGAATTCATAGGAGGATTATACATAAATCAGTGTGCAAAACTCAGTAAAAAAAATTATATAAAAAGTCCATAGATTAAAGCATCACTCAAGTGTTGTGAAAAGGTCCATAAGAATAAACATCAATGAAGTGTTATGAAACGTCCAAATCACCAAAAACAATTTTTGTGATATATTAAGGTTGAAAAAAATCCAAGTGATAAATAAAGATCTGTGTTAACTAGGAGGGGTCCACCACCAGATGTTGAAGGGGTTACTCCTTACCAGAAGGCCATGACCCCCCACTACAGAGGATCACAGCAAGCAGAGATCTTTAGAGCCAAAATAGGGATTAGCAGCGGTGTCCACTAGGGGTCATCTCGTCAACAGCCACTCCAATAGCCCAAGGCATGGGTACCAAAAAAATATAAGGGGATCACATAGTGTAAAACCACTTTACATTTTATTAAAATTGAATAAAAACAGATATGCACTTACAAAGTGTCAGATGAAAAACAGCCTTAAGCCCGGCTCCGTGGCCACCGGAGCACGGACAAACCCGTCCTTCTGGAAAGCAGTTCGCTTGGGGGTGACGTCAGCGCGTCGTCTGGCTCCGCCCTACGCGTTTCGTGACATCATCACGTCTTTCAGGGGCACTAAGGAAGACGTGATGATGTCACGAAACGCATAGGGCGGAGCCAGACGACGCGCTGACGTCACCCCCAAGCGAACTGCTTTCCAGAAGGACGGGTTTGTCTGTGCTCCGGTGGCCACGGAGCCGGGCTTAAGGCTGTTTTTCATCTGACACTTTGTAAGTGCACATCTGTTTTTATTCAATTTTAATAAAATGTAAAGTGGTTTTACACTATGTGAGCCCCTTATATTTTTTTGGTACCCATGCCTTGGGCTATTGGAGTGGCTGTTGACGAGATGACCCCTAGTGGACACCGCTGCTAATCCCTATTTTGGCTCTAAAGATCTCTGCTTGCTGTGATCCTCTGTAGTGGGGGGTCATGGCCTTCTGGTAAGGAGTAACCCCTTCAACATCTGGTGGTGGACCCCTCCTAGTTAACACAGATCTTTATTTATCACTTGGATTTTTTTCAACCTTAATATATCACAAAAATTGTTTTTGGTGATTTGGACGTTTCATAACACTTCATTGATGTTTATTCTTATGGACCTTTTCACAACACTTGAGTGATGCTTTAATCTATGGACTTTTTATATAATTTTTTTACTGAGTTTTGCACACTGATTTATGTATAATCCTCCTATGAATTCTTTCTTCACTGTAAAGCATATATTGTGTTTATTAATACTAGCGCAACCTCTTATTTTCCAAATGAAAGCGTGAAGTCTGTTGATTTGAATAATAGTAATATTCAACAGAAACGTAAATTTTCATTGCCATATACTCAAAGAAAGGTATATGTAAAAAAAACAACTCTTAAATGTTTAGTTTGCAAAAGAGAGGGTCACATAGCTAGGTTTTGTGTGATGGGTAATAATAACGATATACAAAAGAAATTGTATTATCCGAAAACGATGCCAAGGCGCTATGAAGTGTATTCTGTGCGCTGGTGTAGTAATTTGAGGTATAGAGGCCATAATAATAATCAAACTAATTTCCCTTTTAAGACCCAAATGCAAAGATTGAAAACTGCAAATAGTTCATTAAGACAGGAAAGGTATCACTATGTATCATATAACACTGTGAAAAACAATGTTAGCAGTCCTTAAATGAACTGGATGGTAAGGATTTTCTGGTTATTGATTTTTTGCTATGGATAATAAGGTTATGATTTGAGGTTCAGAGATTTGGTTTTTATTTGATATAATTTTAGTATTTTCAAGGATAATCCTTTGGATTATTAATTTTTTTATTAATTTTTCCAAGTTATGATTATTATGATTTTAATTTTTTGTTTTGTTTAGATGGAACATTGAGAGGTTTAGTTCACCTGAAAAGGGGGTAATTAACAGCTTTGTACTCAATTAGCAAAGGATGCAGATTTGTATGGAGAATTAGTGATTTTAACCAGAATATGGACAAAATTATGTTGTGGAAAAAACAAATGTAAGATTTTCCTTCGTTTTCAGAGAATTAAAAGGTGACAAATCTTTTGAGTTCTCATCGGATGGTATAAGATCTATATTTTGGTTTATGAAAACTGGATCTAATATCATGACTTAGACGGATTTTCTATATTTTAATGTACCACAACACCAACAGGCGGAATTCATTAAATTTAACTATGACAGTTTAGATCACATTGGTAAGCAAAAATTGCTTGAAATTCTTAAAGAGAAATTCTATTGGGACAAAATGGAGGAGACAGTAGACAGAGTAATTAAATCTTGTCTAATCTGTGTACAAAGATATTTTAATTACTGATAGGATATTGATTAATCATGTTTTTCTAGTTTGGGGTATACTAGCAAACCTCAGTAGTGACAGAGGATTCAGTTTTATAGGTAAAATCATGCAGGTAATGTGTAAAATCTTGGGAATAGGACAGAGATTTCATGTATCATATCATTCAAAGTTTGCAGGTACAGTTTTTTCAGTTACAAAGTATTCTTCATTTGAATTAATGACAGGAAGAAATTACTTTGTCACTTGTGTTTCACAATGAACTTTGGTTGGCAGTACACAGCAAGGATTGTTAGTGTCCCTCTGAAGTGTATTATACTGCAATGCTTGTGATTTGAGAAGGGATACTAGGATGTTATTTAAAATGTATTGAATGTCATTCAGAAAATGATATTTCTTTTTAGTATTTTGTGCTCCTTTTGCATAACAGTGTTTTGGTTATAGATGATAGAGGACAATTTGAACCGAACTGTGTTACATGCAGTTACTTGTATGGAAAAATGGTCCCTCCACACATGTTTAAGTTTGAGTTAAAAGATCATAATTTCTTTATTTTACAATATTCCTTGTTTAGGAGATTATTAAGAGACAATTTGTATATATACTGACATGTAGTATTTGTTTTAGAAGTTTAAAGAAACTTGTATTGTATAAGTTAAATGGTTACTCACATAGCTCATAGCCCACCCTTAGGAATTTGAGAGTGAAGTGACACCCACCTTTTTAAAAAGGAGGGGGGGGGGGGAATACTCATTGAGAGCCTGCATCTGTGGGACTACAAGACAAAAAAGAACCTTTCTGAATAAGAAAAGGAGGGGGTTTGTTTTTTTAGGAGTAGAATGCCTGTAACAGAGTTTTTTGGCAGACATGCATTCCAGCAGATGCTGCAATAGACATTCACTCCAGTTTACACAAGACACATACACAGCATGAGAACTGCTGTTACATCCACACACACATATCTGATTCTTGTAACATTTTGTTATTTTATTATTAAAACCAAAATTATCTTTTATTCAAGATAAACGGTTTATCAAGATTGATAATTAAGAACGGAAAGATTTATTTAAATCAAAAATTTGATGTTGTTAGCATAAGTTTATACAGAAAGAAATATGGTGATCAAAAAGTTGCCATGTGTAAGGTCACACCCAGAGGTGGTGAGATACACGTCACAGGCAGAATTAAAGGTTCAGGAGAAGTGGACCATGGCAAAGTAATTGGGAAGGTCCATTTGACATCTAGGATGTTCAAGGGACAATGGTATTAGTTCAAGGATTTCTCAATTTAGTGAAAAAGCATGTATAAATAAAAATGTGGGTATAACAAATGTAATATTCTGAGATAAATGATGCTGCTTTTATTTTTCCTAGGAATGAATTATATTTCATTAACCTGGAGGAATCATGGATTCCAAAAAAAGAAGAAAGATGTCAGTTCAATCAAAAGAAAGTGTTAAAGAGAGAAGATTTATCATCATCACAGGATGCATCTTTTCACTAGTGACAATTTTATCTGTGGTAAAATATATCACAAACTGTTCCAGTTATGCAGAGATTAACAGGATTGAAGAATTACACAACAAGTCATTACATTATTCAGAGACAAAAGAGATCTAGATACTGATATCAATATGGATGACAAAAGTGATAAAGACATTGATATTAATACAGAGGACAAGAGTGATAAAGATATTGATCTTAATACAAATGATAGAATATGATTCTAGATACGTTGATAACAATACAGCTGAAGAATTATATGGATATGTATTTGTAGGACAGGGGTATGATTACTGTATGGAATTATATTTCATTCGTAGTAATAATGTTGAGGTAAACGTTAAAATAGAATCTAAAACAAATTTTGTTAAAATGCAGGGATCTTATAGACTAAACAACAAAACTGGAAGTTTTGAATGCAATGTATTGTTGAGGAGTTTTTGGGCTATATACTTAAAGGGTAATGACTCAACATTTTGGTCTGGAGATGTTACTAATACTATGTCAAGATCTGGGAAAGTATTTTATCCCTTAGATCACTTTTATTACCTTTTTCAAAGTTTCGTAAAAATATTAGATCCAGAACATTTAAATATAATTGGAGATGAAAAAGGGGATGTTGTAAGAACATGGGATTTTAAAGTAACAAGACAATTAACACAAATAAGAGTTAAAGTTAGTATTTCTGTGGTCAACATGATTATTCCAGAAATTTATATTTTCCCACAATCTTTAAACATTTTTGAAGATAAGGATAGTTTGCATTTGATATGTAAAACAAAAATATATGTACAGTAAGGAAAAGCGCCTACCATTAAATAATTGAATTACCCAGTGTAAAGTACCATCATCCCGACAATCTACTACAAAAAGAGGTAGGGAGTAGGGAGGGCCGCAGTTCGCTGCTTCTGTCGGCAGATATCCCAACCCCCCACACAAAGGGAAAACCACAGGGGACTATTTCGATACTGGAGGTAAAAAGGTATTAGTACAAAAAGGTGAAAAAAGTAATAGGATAAAAACTAGATTTTTAATAGAAAACCATTTTTAAAAAAGATAAATATATCTCAATGATACAATAACATATACAGTTGTAGTACAGAACAAGGCAATATTTATAACCACATAAATTGCATCCAATAATAACAAGGATTGCAACAGTGACTTGGATTCTCGACCGGTTTCGCGGTATTCACCGCTTCCTCAGGAGAGTAAAGTCTATAATGTAGCATAAAAATAAATAATAAGTATACAAAGATTCATAAATGCAAAAAAAGTTTTTTTGTAATGGTGGCAGCGAGATCATTACACAATACATTGGACAATAATATACAAATCGGGTATAAGAAAGGGCAGGCTCACCCGTTCAGGTATTCTCTGTAGATATGTCAAGATCTGGGAAAGTATTTTATCCCTTAGATCACTTTTATTACCTTTTTCTAAGTTTCGTAAAAATATTAGATCCAGAACATTTAAATATAATTGGAGATGAAAAAGGGGATGTTGTAAGAACATGGGATTTTAAAGTAACAAGACAATTAACACAAATAAGAGTTAAAGTTAGTATTTCTGTGGTCAACATGATTATTCCAGAAATTTATATTTTCCCACAATCTTTAAACATTTTTGAAGATAAGGATAGTTTGCATTTGATATGTAAAACAAAAATATATGTACCTCAAGATTCATTGGTAACTTGGAAAAGTAACGATGAATGTTTGGGAAGTTTTCTTCACAGTTCTACTATGATAATTCATAAAGGAATTTATGGTAGTGTGAATTGGATCAATAATACATTTGTTTATCAACAAATGAGAGTATCTTTGAATGATACTGGTATATATGAATGTTGCATATCAATAGGAAATTATCCGGTGAAATGTGCGAAGACAAGTGTTGTTGTAATGTCTCCTAGGAAAACTCCATGTGTTGGTAAGAAAAGCGTCTCGGCAAATCTATTTCAGATTAACCATTTCCAATCCAGAACTCTTTTGAGAGAGGGAAAGTTTGTTATTATATTGTAGAACTTAATGTTTCAGAATGGAAAATTTCTACAAGGTTTCCACAATGTCAAGGACATTTGGTTAATATGGAATTGGGTATTGAAAGATGGTTTGGAATTAATAGTAGAAATCATAACAGAAATAAGCGTGATATTGTTGAAGGTATTTTAGGAGGGATTGGCACAATTGGGAGTATAACAAATAGTATGGATATTACGGTAATACTTTAAAGTCTGATCTTGAGACAGCTGGTTTAGTGGGTAGTAACGGGATTAAAATACAGAGAAATTTAAATGAAATTTTAGAAAATATGGTTATTAAAACAGCTAATATAATGGATTCATCTATTTTACATCTTCAAAATATTACTCTTGATTTAATGATAAGTGAACAATATTCTCATATTGCCAGAGCATGTTTAGAGATCCAGACTGAATATTCCACTAATTTTAAAATAATTGCACAAGCATTTCAGAGTGGAATAACCCCTCTTGGCATTTTACAGAATTTACCCAGAGAATATGTATATGCTATAAATCATACAGATTTATGGGTAAATAAATGCATAGGATGTAAACAGGATGTTTGTTATAGTTCTTCTATGATTCCAATAGCAGGACAAGAACAAATTTTGGTTCCAATCACTGTCTTGGGATTACCCGTCAGGAATACACAATTATTGTACTATAAATTACAGTATACAGATTTTGCATTTAACAATGAAAATTCTGAATTAGAACAATTAGATCTGTCATCATGTTTACAATTTCAGTCTAAAGTTATCCGTTTACCCAATCAAGACAAAAGTATTTTTCATTCTTGTTATCATAATCATACATTATGTTCAGCAAGAATAGAAAAAGTTGAAACAATTTCTGAATTAATTACTCGTGTAGATAAAAAGAAGGTTTGTTTTCAGATTATGTCAGATACAGAAAGGGTTAAAACTTTTTTCTCTTCTTGTACAAATACCTAAATCAAGGCTTGTATTGTATAGAAGGAGATGAAATCAGGAAAGGAGATGATTTATTGCAAAATAAGCTTAAGAGAAAGATGGGTTTTGGTATTGCAAGCTCGGTTGGTGATAGAAATACATTTGATCAATACATAGATCAAAGTCAGAATGAATAGGACATGAATGTTATAAATGAATTTAAAGCTTGAAAATATGATTGTTATTCATATTTCAGAGGGGAATGTTATATTCTTAATATCTAAATTTTAATTGGCTTTATTAAAAAGAATATGCATTCTCTACAATTGTGTGAATAATAGACTTTGAGCTAATGACATTCAGATGGCGACTCATTAACGGAGACTGCAAGTCAAGACCCTGTCAGAAATTGATGGATTTTGTAAATATTATATGTGTGGGTTGAAAATCTTTCTATGTAACCGATACTCTGATATATGCGTTTATGTTTTAAGTGGTCTGATAGTCTCTCTCACATATATCTTGTTTCATGTTTAGAAGGTTTGTTAAAGTTAAACCAGATGTTGCTCTCTGTTAGCCCCCACTCTTAGGAAGGAGGAGAAAGGGGAGTGTATGGGAGGGATTTGTGTTTGGGCGCGAATTTGAAAGACTGAGTTCATATATTCAGAAGGAAAACAGTTTCCCTTCGCTTGCTACTTCCTGCCTCTAAGCCAGACACATCTCCCTCTTCAAGACACACAGCTGTCTCTCTCTTCTATGCATACAGCATTTCTTCCAGGACACAAGAAGTTAAACGGCCATCTTTAAAAAGCCAAGACAAAGGAAAGCACATGACTTTAAGAACTCTTTTCAGATCTTTGAAACAAATGAACTATATTTGAACATTTTTTGCATATATGAAACAACACTAATTCTGAATATGAATGTACTATTTTTGTAAGTATTTTCCAAGTTTTATGTGTGTACAATAAAACACACAGTTTGATTTAAGCTGACTCAAGCAGACATAATTCCAAAATTCGTCTCATGAGCAATCATCATTATTGAAAGCTTTTTATACAATATTAAGCCATTTATTACAAAAGGAAAAATAGTTTCTAACAACTGTCGCATTCAAGGAATAACATATAGATAGTAGATGAACATTCCAACGGGAAGGGAGGCGGGAGGGTAGGGGGTAAAGGTTACAAAGAAACATCGGTAATGTGGGTACAAACGACAAAGGTTAAAGGTTGTTGGATAGATGTTTTTAATTGTACATGTATATGAGTTTGTTTGTTTGTTAATGTTGAAATTAATAAAAAATATTTATTTAAAAAAAAAAAATTGTCCGACGTGTCCGACATAATGTCGCACACCCGTTAAAAATGAGTGATCGCCGCCATTACTAGTAAAAAAAGAAAATTAATATTAAAAATGCCATAAAACTATCCCCTATTTTGTAGATGCTATAACTTTTGCGCAAACCAATCAATTTTCCCCTTTTACGATTTTTTTTTTTTTACCAAAAATATGTAGAAGAATACATATTGGCCTAAACTGAGTAAAAAAATTGTGTTTTTCTATATAATTTTTGGGGGATATTTATTATAGCAAAAAGTAAAAAATATTGCGTTTTTTTTCAAAATTGTCGCTCCTTTTTTGTTTATAGCGCAAAAAATAAAAACCGCAGAGGTGATCAAATACCACCAAATAAAAGCTCTATTTGTGGGAAAAAAAGGACATCAATTTTGTTTGCGTGCAACATTACATGACCGCGCAATTGTCAGTTAAAGCGACGCAGTGCCAAATCGCAAAAAGTGCTCTGGTCAGGAAGGGGGTAAAATCTTCCGGGGCTGAAGTGGTTTAAATTTATTTTACCTTCAGGCATTAAAGTGGTTGTAAACCCTTCTTATTTACCAAGTGAAGTGAATAGCTTTAGGTGATACACAGAGATTAAACAAATCCTCCTACTGAAGTTGTACCTGTTTATCTGCAGCTTTCTCTTCAACCATTCCTTTCAAAAGTGCAGATTTGTGATAAAAATCCTTCTGCATCTGTGAGGAGCAAAGAGGAGGGGGTGGAAAGCTGCAGTCACAGTGTGTGAGAGATGATTGGAGGAAAGGTACACCCCCCCCCACACACACACACACACGGCGCAGGAACGAAGGAAGGATAAAGAGCTGTGTTCTGAATTATCAAACTGTGTGCTGAGCTCCCTCCCCGGTCACAAATTTTATCCCATGTGCTGGGAAAACTTATCAGAAGTGACTCATACTGATAACAGAGGAACAAAGCACCAGAGAGAAACAGCACTTAGAGATTTGGAAAGAGACAGGTAGACACTACAGATAAACACCGATCAGCCATAACTTTATGAATACCCACCTAATATTCAGTAGGTCCCCTTTTTGCTACCAAAACAGCCCTGACCCATTGCAGCATGGAACTCACTAGACCTCTGAAGGTATGCTGTGGTATCTGGCACCAAGCTGTCAGTAGCAGATCCTTTAAGTCCTGTAAGTTGTGAGGTGTGGCCTCCATGGATTGGGGACTTGTTTTTCCAGTACATCCCACAGATGCTCGACTGGATTGAGATCTGGAGAGTTCAGAGGCCAAGTCAACACCTCAAACTAATTATTGTGTTCCTCAAATCACTCTTGAACCATTTTTTGCAGTGTGGCAGTGCAAATTATCCTTCTAAAAGAGGCCACTATCATCAGGGAATAGCTTTTCCATGAAGGTGTACTTGGTCACCAACAATGTTCAGGTAGGTGGTACGTGTCAAGTAACATCCACATGAATGGAGGAGCCAAGGTTTTCCAGCAGAACATTGCCCAAAGCTTGCCTTCTTCCCTTACTGCATCCTAGTGCCATCTCTTCCCCAGGTAAGTGATGTATACACGCACCCGGCCATCCACATGAAGTAAAAAAAAAAGTGCTTCATCAGACCAGGCCACCTTTTTCCATTGCTCTGTGCTCCAGTTCTGATACCCACATGCCCATTGTAGGTCCCTTTCGGCTGTGGACATGGGTCAGCATAGGGACAGCCCCATAAACAACAAACTGAAATGAACATTTTTTCTGCTTACAACACATCAACTTCAGGGACAACATGTTCACTTGCCACCTAATATATCCCACTGACTTTCAAATGCCATTGTAATGCAATAATCAATGTTATTCACTTTACCTGTCAGTGGTCAATAAATGTATGGCTGATTGTTTATGTGCTTTGTTCAGATTGCATGACTGAGGTTTATAACCACTTTAAGGAGTTGAGATAGAAAACAGCTCTGACTGCAATACTCATCTACTTGTCTAATTGAGGTCATTCAATCTAGAAAAAGACCATGTACATTCATGAAAAATAAGCAACAAATACGGGGGGGAGCACTGGTGGGCAGGAGGGGAAGTTGGACAACAGAAGTCATATACAGTGGAACCTTGGTTAACGAGTAAAGCGGTTAACGAGCGCTTTGAAAGACGAGCAACTTTTTTATAGAAATCCTGACTCGGTTTGCGAGTGTTGTCTTGCAAAATGAGCAGAATTCAAGCTGTGGTGTGCAGTACCGCATTTGGCCAGAGGTGCGGGGGCGCCGGTGACACTTGGAACGGTTCAGAGCCATTCGGAAATACTCAGATTCACTCGGAAACACTCCATTCCCAAGTGTTTCCAAGCCTTTCCGAGTTCAGCCGAGCGCTCCCTGAGTATTTCCGAGGCTCTCTGGTGCCCCCCACCTCTGGCCACATGCGGTATTGCATGCAATAGAAGTCAATGTGGAACAAATTATCTTCGTTTCCATTGACTTCTATGGGGAAACTCGCTTTGATTTGCAAGTGCTTTGGATTACAAGCATTTTCCTGGAACAGATTATGCTCGTGATCCAAGGTTCCACTGTATTTATTACGGCAACATTAGTGATATTTTCATTGCATGGATGGAATCAGAAAATAATCTTAAGAACACATACTTGTTATTTAATACATTCAAATAAAATTTTAAATCTGTAAATGTATGATATCTATCTACTGTAACAAATGACACACTTTAGGATACAAGAAAACTAGTGAGAAATTCAGCTATTCCTGCTTTTGCCACCAACACACTAAGTGAGTCAACAGACACATTTAAGTCATTGGATAATCTCTGACTCCTAAGAAGGAAATAGGTCATATTCTGCAAATTATTTCCAGTAAATAGTTGTAGTGGTACCCCTCTGAGGACTGCTAATAGACTCTGTACCCCATTAGTAAATAGAGACTCACACAATATTAAAGAAACAGTTCAAATATGTTTACTGTAATATCAAAACACAAGATACATAAGTACATCAAATTTGACCAGTAATGAAAACACTCCTGTATATACCGCTAGGGTTGCCACCTGTTCGGGATTCACCCGGACAATTCGGGTTTGGAATCATGCATCCGGGTTTCAGATCCCGGTTCTCTGAGGGAAGAAGAGACTGATCATGTGTACATACAAAGTATGTCATCTCCCCTAGACAGTCCCATCCCCCCTCAGTTAGAATACAGAGAGGGAAGACAGTTAACCCCTTGATCGCCCCCTAGTGTTAACCCCTTACCTGCCAGTGTCATTTTTACAGTAATCAGTGCATATTTATAGCACTGATCGCTGTATAAATGCCAATGGTCCCAAAAATGTGTCAAAAGTGTTTGATGTGTCCGCCATAATATCGCAGTCCCAATAAAAATCTCAGATTGCCGCCATTACTAGTAAAAAAATGATAATAATAATAACTAGAAAAGGTACAATTTCTGGGGAAATTGTGAAAGTGTTCTTGCCTCTACAACTGGAGTGGGCGGAGTAACTGGGTGGAGTGGGCGGAGTAACTGTGAAAAGTGTTAAAAAGCTTAATATTTTAAAAAGTATAAATAGTAGTAAAACAGTTGAAGTCCCATCATTAGCTGAAAGAGCTGAACTTTTTTTTCAAAAATGATTTTTTTTTTCAAAAATGATTTTTTTTTAATGATTTTTTTTTTCAAAAATTATTTTTTTTTATTTTTTCAAAAATATTTATTTTTTCAAAAATAATTTTTTTTTCTTTTTTTTTTTCAAAAAATTTTTTTTTCAAAAATAATTTTTTTAAAAAAAAATATACATTTTTTTTCAAAAATAAATTTTTTTTGTTCAAAATTTTTTTTTTTCAAAAATTTTTTTTTTCTTCAAAATAATTTTTTTTTTCAAAAATAATTTTTTCTTTTTTCAAAAATATTTTTTTTTCTCAATAATATTTTTTTTTTTCAAAAATGAATTTTTTTTTTTTTTCAAAAATATTTTTTTTTTCATGGGGCGGTCATAATGTTTTGGCTGATCATGGGGTGGTCATAATGTTTTGGCTAATCAGGGGGTTGTCAGCTTTTGTCACCTTCCACTCTAGTTTTGAACATTTCGCCATTTATTCCTATGGGACCAATTTCGCCGCAAAAACTACGATATTTCGTGAACCATTCGGTGAAACGTTCCACAAAGTAATAGCACACCAATCGGGAACAATCCGCTCGTTTCGGTATATTACTTGTCTCTGTAGTGTAAAAACTGTGGGAGGAGTCTACAAGCATTATCAAGTCTAGCAGATAAAGTCACATGCATTTGGGGTGTCTCAGCATCTTGTGTTTACAACCACTGTTTCCTAGCAACACTCATGCCCTGTTTATGCTTCCCAAATACTACTTCATCAAAACTGCCCCATCAGAATTACCCCATCAAAACTGCCCCATCATATTCCTCTATTATAAATCAGTACATGGTGTGTCTGTCCCCTCCCCCGGGCTCTGTAATCAGCTGAGATGCTCCAGCCACCTTCCCCCCTGTGTATAACAGAAGCTTTGGTAACCATGGCAACAAAACAAACACTAACAGTACACTCTGATTAATGGCTAAAATTTCCTGAAATGACCTCTAAACAAATGGCCGTATTTTAAAAACTATACATCCTACAGCGAAGATCTTTATATTGTGAGAATCACAAGACCCAGACTTAGATTTTGATACATAGTATGTCTCTAAAATATTAAAAATGGAGGCACAGTCACAGTTTAGAAATTGCCCTTCAAATTTGAAGGGGGCTAGAGTGTAGTTTCAATGAATGTCAATGGACGGCGTGAGTTGCAAACAAATGGTCATATTGTGAAAACTATCAGGACTATGGCTTAGCCGTGGACATGTTTAGTGGCAGCAGGGATAGCTGAACGTTTTGATATAAGATTTGTGTAGGTGGGCTTGAAAATGAGGGAGTGGCGGCAGTTTAGAAATCATGTTCTGATTTTCCAGCTTTTGTCATCTCCCACTCTAGTTTCCCCATTCATTCCTAAGGGACCAATTTCGCCGCAAAAACGACGATATTTCGTGAACCATTCGGCGAAACGTTCCACAAAGTAATAGCACACCATTCGGGAACAATCCGCACGTTTCGGTATATTACTTGTCTATGTAGTGTAAAAACTGTGGGAGGAGTTAGGGTGGTAAATTTGGCTATAATAATAAGAACTAGAAAAGGTACAATTTCTGGGGAAATTGTGAAAAGTGTTCTTGCCTCTACAACTGGAGTGGGCGGAGTAACTGGGTGGAGTGGCTTGAGTAACTGTTGTGTGGTTGGAGTGGCTGGAGCTCCTGTGAAAAGTGTTAAAAAGCTTAATATTTTAAAAAGTATAAATAGTAGTAAAAAAGTTGAAGTCTCATCATTAGCTGAAAGAGCACAAACATTTTTTTCAAAATGATTTTTTTTTTCAAAAAATTTTTTTTTCAAAAATATTTTTTTTTCAAAAATGATTTTTTTTTTTCAAAAATGAATTTGTTATTTTTTTCAAAAATGATTTTTGTTTTACATGGGGCGGTCATAGTGTTTTGGCTGATCATGGGGTTGTCAGCTTTTGTCACCTCCCACTCTAGTTTTGAACATTTCGCCATTCATTCCTATGGGACCAATTTCGCCGCAAAAACGACATTTCGTGGACCATTCTGCGAAACATTCCACAAAGTAATAACACACCAATCGGGAACAATCTGCTCGTTTCGGTATATTACTTGTCTCTGTAGTGTAAAAACTGTGGGAGGAGTCTACAAGCATTATCAAGTCTAGCAGATGAAGTCATATGCATTTGGGGTGTCTCAGCATCTTGTGTTTACAACCACTGTTTCCTAGCAACGCTCATGCCCTGTTTATGCTTCCCAAATACTGCTTCATCAAAACTGCCCCATCAGAATTACCCCATCAAAACTGCCCCATCATATTCCTCTATTATAAATCAGTACATGGTGTGTCTGTCCCCTCCCCCGGGCTCTGTAATCAGCTGAGATGCTCCAGCCACCTTCCCCCCTGTGTATAACAGAAGCTTTGGTAACCATGGCAACAAAACAAACACTAACAGTACACTCTGATTAATGGCTAAAATTTCCTGAAATGACCTCTAAACAAATGGCCGTATTTTAAAAACTATACATCCTACAGCGAAGATCTTTATATTGTGAGAATCACAAGACCCAGACCTAGATTTTGATGTATAGTATGTCTCTGAAATATTAAAATTGAAGGCACAGTCGCAGTTTAGAAATTGCCCTTCAAATTTGGAGGGGGCTAGAGTGTAGTTTCAATGAATGTCAATGGACGGCGTGAGTTGCAAACAAATGGTCATATTGTGAAAACTATCAGGACTATGGCTTAGCCGTGGACATGTTTAGTGGCAGCAGGGATAGCTGAACGTTTTGATATAAGATTTGTGTAGGTGGGCTTGAAAATGAGGGAGTGGCGGCAGTTTAGAAATCATGTTCTGATTTTCCAGCTTTTGTCATCTCCCACTCTAGTTTCCCCATTCATTCCTATGGGACCAATTTCGCCGCAAAAACGACGATATTTCGTGAACCATTCGGCGAAACGTTCCACAAAGTAATAGCACACCATTCGGGAACAATCCGCACGTTTCGGTATATTACTTGTCTATGTAGTGTAAAAACTGTGGGAGGAGTTAGGGTGGTAAATTTGGCTATAATAATAAGAATAATATATATGTGAGATAACAGTAAGTGGTCTTGCTATGCAAGAACACTTAATAATATATATGTGAGATAACAGTAAGTGGTCTTGCTATGCAAGAACACTTAACTAGAAAAGGTACAATTTCTGGGGAAATTGTGAAAGTGTTCTTGCCTCTACAACTGGAGTGGGCGGAGTAACTGGGTGGGGTGGAGTGGCTTGAGTAACTGTGAAAAGTGTTAAAAAGCTTAATATTTTAAAAAGTATAAATAGTAGTAAAAAAGTTCCATCATTCGCTGAAAGAGCTGTACATTTTTTTCAAAAGTAATTTTTTTTTTCAAAAATGAATTTTTTTTAATCAAAAATGATTTTTTTTTCTTCAAAAATGATTTTTTTTTTCAAAAGTAATTTTTTTTTTCAAAGGTAATTTTTTTTTTCAAAAATGAATTTTTTTATTTCAAAAATAATTTTTTTTTCGAAATTATTATTTTTTTTAACCACTAGCCTACCGCCCACCGTCATATGACGGCCGGACGGTAAGCCTATTGTTCTGAGTGGGCGTCATATGACGTCCTCGCCCTCCCGAGCCACTAGGGGGCGCGCGCGCCCGCTGCGTCACTCGGGACCCGGTGCGCGTGCCCGGCGGCCGCGATGTCCGCCGGGCACCCGCGATTGCCGGGTAACAGAGCAGGAGCGTGGATCTGTGAATGTAAACACAGATCCACGTCCTGTCAGAGAGGAGAGGAGACCGATGGTGTGTCCCTTGTACATAGGGACACCGATCGGTCACCTCCCCCAGTCAGTCCCCTCCCCCCACAGTTAGAATCACCTCCTTAGGTCATACATTAACCCCTCGAGCGCCCCCTAGTGTTAACCCCTTCCCTGCCAGTCACATTTACACAGTAATCAATGCAATTTTATAGCATTGATCGCTGTATAAATGTGAATGGTCCCAAAAATGTGTCAAAAGTGTCCGATGTGTCCGCCGCAATATCGTAGTCACAATAAAAATTGCAGATCGCCGCCATTACTAGTAAAAAATAAATAAATAATAAAAATGCTATAAATCTATCCCGTATTTTGTAGACGCTATAACTTTTGCGCAAACCAATCAATATACGCTTATCGCAATTTTTTTTTACCAAAAATATGTAGAAGAATACGTATCGGCCTAAACTGAGGAAAAAATTTGTTAAAAAAAAAAAAAAATGGATATTTATTATAGCAAAAAGTAAAAAATATTGTGTTTTTTCAAAATTGTCCCTCTTCTTTTGTTTATAGCGCAATAAATAAAAACCGCAGAGGTGATTAATTAATTAAGGTGCAGTGTAACATGACCGCGCAATTGTCATTCAAAGTGCGACAGCGCTGAAAACTGAAAAATGGCTTGGGCAGGAAGGGGGTGTAAGTGCCCTGTATTGAGGTGGTTAAAGTAATTTTTTTTTCAAAAATAATTTTTTTTTTCAAAAATATTTTTTTTTTTCAAATATATTTTTTTTTCAAAAATAATTTTTTTTTGAAAAGAAATTTTTTTTTCAAAAATATTTTTTTTTTCAAAAATAATTTTTTTTTTTTCAAAAATATTTTTTTTTTCAAAAATATTTTTTTTTTTTTTCAAAAATGATTTTTTTTTTTCAAAAATTATTTTTTTACTTTTTTCAAAAAAAATTTTTTTTTTTCAAAAATATTTTTTTTTTTACATGGGGCGGTCATAATGTTTTGGCTGATCATGGGGTGGTCATAATGTTTTGGCTGATCATGGGGTTGTCAGCTTTTGTCACTTCCCACTCTAGTTTTGAACATTTCGCCATTCATTCCTATGGGACCAATTTAGCCGCAAAAACGTCATTTCGTGGACCATTCGGCAAAACATTCCACAAAGTAATAACACACCAATCGGGAACAATCCGCTCGTTTCGGTATATTATTTGTCTCTGTAGTGTGAAAACTGTGGGAGGAGTCTACAAGCATTATCAAGTCTAGCAGATGAAGTCACATGCATTTGGAGTGTCTCAGCATCTTGTGTTTACAACCACTGTTTCCTAGCAACGCTCATGCCCTGTTTATGCTTCCCAAATACTGCTTCATCAAAACTGCCCCATCAGAATTATCCCATCAAAACTGCCCCATCATATTCCTCTATTATAAATCAGTACATGGTGTGTCTGTCCCCTCCCCCGGGCTCTGTAATCAGCTGAGATGCTCCAGCCACCTTCCCCCCTGTGTATAACAGAAGCTTTGGTAACCATGGCAACAAAACAAACACTAACAGTACACTCTGATTAATGGCTAAAATTTCCTGAAATGACCTCTAAACAAATGGCCGTATTTTAAAAACTATACATCCTACAGCGAAGATCTTTATATTGTGAGAATCACAAGACCCAGACCTAGATTTTGATGTATAGTATGTCTCTGAAATATTAAAAATGAAGGCACAGTCGCAGTTTAGAAATTGCCCTTCAAATTTGGAGGGGGCTAGAGTGTAGTTTCAATGAATGTCAATGGACGGCGTGAGTTGCAAACAAATGGTCATATTGTGAAAATTATCAGGACTATGGCTTACCCGTGGACATGTTATTGGCAGCAGGGATAGCTGAACATTTTGATATAAGATTTGTGTAGGTGGGCTTGAAAATGAGGGAATGGCGGCAGTTTAGAAATCATGTTCTGATTTTCCAGCTTTTGTCATCTCCCACTCTAGTTTCCCCATTCATTCCTATAGGACCAATTTCGCCGCAAAAACGACGATATTTCGTGAACCATTCGGCGAAACGTTCCACAAAGTAATAGCACACCATTCGGGAACAATCCGCACGTTTCGGTATATTACTTGTCTATGTAGTGTAAAAACTGTGGGAGGAGTTAGGGTGGTAAATTTGGCTATAATAATAAGAATAATATATATGTGAGATAACAGTAAGTGGTCTTGCTATGCAAGAACACTTAATACTAGAAAAGGTACAATTTCTGGGGAAATTGTGAAAAGTGTTCTTGCCTCTACATCTGGAGTGAGCGGAGTAACTGGGGGGAGTGCCTGGAGTAACTGTTGTGTGGTTGGAGTAACTGTGGAAAGGTTGAACTGGGCAGATGGGCAGAGTAACTGTGTGGAGTGTTTGTAGTGAGTAAAGATAGTAAACATTACACTAACCAATTGATTGATCAAATTTAAAAAGTGCACAAGTACTAATGATGTAGAAGGTAGAAATATCGGTAAATGACTTTGTCGGACACAGACTTAAGGGTTACCAGGATTTATTCCGCCCCAGCCAAAGCATAGCACCTGACGGACTCGCGTCCCAAAATCAAGTGTGTCAAAAACAGTTTACACAGTGTACATATAATTTCAATATATTGCATCACAAGCGAACTGGCGGTATATTTCCGTTATACATTAACATTAACATTAACATTTTGAACAGTCAACTTTTTGAACTTTTTGGATACAAGGCAATTCATTAAAGCATATACTTTAAACCCTTACAAATTTTCAGTTTCTCTGCAGTTTTGCCCCTTGCTGTTTCTTTGTCTTACTAATCAGCAAGCAGGCTATAGCACAGGAAGGAGAGGGTGAGTGTGATGAGGACAGTGTGATAGGGCGAGCTGACGTGCTGCATCTACCGTCTGTAGGACGGGTGATCGTTTTAGCCAGCCGGCTTCTTATGCTTATTTGAATCTGCTACACTGTAAGTGTTATTTTAATTCTTTTAATAAACCTCAAAACCAGGATTACGCTATGTTGTTTCCCTCTCTTTTCCCGGGGTACCCCTAAATGAGAACAACCCCCCAGCTAGGAGTCTTTTATTAATCTCCATGATAAGAGTGATTTCCTGTGACTTGGTGGACTAGTGGTATCATCACCCTTTGGCTGTATGAAGTGGCATGTCGTTTCCTAGAAGCCCATCCAATGAAAGGCCCTGACCGGGTTAAGGTCGCAAGCCCCCTTGTGCTTGCCGTTTGGTAAGCGCGCATTTTATTTTCAGCTACCACCGTGGTGCGGTGGAGGAATTTTTTCTATTTTACATTTCCTGCTTTAAAAAAATGGGGTCTGAGCCTATGTATTTTCACAACATTTATTTGGACTTTATTCACTGTGTTAGGACTGTCCAGTGAACACTTATTGATTTAGGTTTCAAGAACTGTGTTAGTTATTTAATTTGGGTTCTAACCAATTAGTCCTATTCAACACTGGTACTAGTATTTACTCCTATTTACAGCGCTGCTATATTTGTTATATTGTTGTATTAGTGTGTGTATCTCACATAGAGTGGCTGCTTTTGTTATTATGTAGTTTTTTTTAATTTTTTTTCACTAAGTTATTTTCATCACTATTTTGGTTATCCCCTTTTTGGTCATTCACAATATTTCACGAACAGGTACCCTTTTTGGGTGCACTACAGCGCGGTATTCCTCTTACTATATGATGAGGACAGATGTCTGTGATGGATGGGGGGGAGTAAGTGAGTTCAGTGTCTAACAAGTACACCGAACATGAAATATAGAGAATGATGTTTAGCTAATTGTAAATGGTCCCACATAACTATGGCCACGTAAACTGACCCTCATTGCCACTTTATCTGTTTGATGACCACTGTCTCACAACCACTGTTTCCTGGCAACACTCATGCCCTGTTTATGCAGGCTCTAAGCGTGTTCACAACCACTGCTCAAAACACAATACACAGGATAATGGTAGCTGTAATAACTGTGCAGTACTCCTGACTGGAGACACTGCTGCACCCTGGAGATGTAAATGTGATCCAACAGGGTGTTTTTTTCCTGTGGTGGCTGCCCAGACCAGTTGAGTATATCCTCTTGAGTGAAGAAGGTCAGATATTGGCTTCTTTTCTCTGCACAGAAAATCTTCATTGAAATCTCCACAGAGTATTATAGGTTGGCAATCCATTATTTCCAAAGATTCCAAGAGGCCCAGCAGGTTAGTAAGGAATTGGCCAATACTGTAATCCGGTGGCCTGTAAACGACAGCGATCAAAGCTTGTACAGGGGACTCCAGTTTGACAACCAAGAACTCCAAGTCAGTCACATTGTGATGATACTGCTTTTCATAGGCCTTGAAATGGTTTCTGACATACAAGGCGACACCTCCGCCACTTTTACTTGCAATGTCAGGAAGGTTTGTGTACGAGAGGTGTCTGTTGCGTTTGAACAGGTTGTAGCCCTCCAGCTGGAGACTTTCAGCAACAGAAGAGCCTGAGAGATGAGTTTCAGTGAAACATAAAACATCTCCAAGTGTCAACTCATGGTGAGATTTGATATCTTCAATGTGAGCTGGTAATCCTTCCGTGTTGTGATGGATAATTGTTAATGTTTGCTGTTTGTCTGTTGTCTGTAGAAACTTTAAGAGGGGCATAACACTTTCCAGTGATGCATTCTTCATTGAATCCAGGGAAGCTGTGATTTCAGGATCAGCAAAGATCTTCTTCTCATCAAAGTCGGTTATGTACAGTCCTTGTAGTGTAGTCGTTCTACTCAGAGCAACATAGGCCATTCCCGGTTGGAAGACCCGTTTTCAATGAGACCACTGCCGACTGTATCGACATCCCCTGACACTTATGAATCGTACATCCAAAAGCCAACTTCAGGGGGAACTGCCTGCGAACAACTCCTTTCTGTCTCAGGTGTCCCCTTTCTATGTACACCAAGTTGTCAGCATCACAAGACGACTTGTTACAAGCATCACATCACAAGACGACTTGTTACGGTATCTCTGTCCTGCATTTGGATTGTCCAGCACAAGCCCAAGCTTGTTTACCGTAGTAGCACCATTCTCAGTCTGGATGATTATTCTTGCAATCTTGCCAAATGTCCCGTTAACAAGCCCGTCTTCTACATCAATGTTTCTTGTGATCATGATACGGGCACCTTCAGCTGCTTGCAGTGTGTCAATCAGATTGTCTTTGTGTCCTTTGAAAGGTTGGTGTTGCCTCAGCATCACTCCTGTCTTAGGGTCTTTTCTGTAATCGTCGGCATCTATGTTGGTGACGTTTGAATGGAGAACAGACACAGTTGCAGCATTATGTTTGTGAACCTCTTTGTTGGTGGCAAATATGTGTAGCACGTCATTAGGGCAGTGGGTGGGATCTGTAAAAGCCTGAGCAAGCAGAGCTTTGTCATCATTGCTTAAGGTGCCAGTCTTCTGCTTGACTCTGATTCTATTCAAAAGCTCAGCAAATGAAATGTCTTCCTTCTGTCGCATGATCTCTGTCAGCGTGATCATCTGAAAGTTGTCTTTCCAGACGTCATTGGTATTTTCCTCAAACACGCAGAGTGGCTTACTTTTTCCCAGCGGGGGGACCTGGTAAAAGTCTCCTACTGCTAGTACTGACATACCACCAAAAGGTTTCTTACTGCCTTTGATTTGCTGTAATCTCCAGTTGATGTAGGCAAACAGGGGCTTTGAAATCATTGACACCTCGTCAATAACAATGATCTCCGCATTTGACAGCTGTGCCCTCACTTCATCTATTAGATTTCCAAGTCCTTGGTAGGGTGGCTTCAAGCTTCTTGGCAACTTCAGCAGAGAATGCAATGTGTTGCCTGAAATGTTGAAAGCTGCTGTTCCTGTAAATGCAGTTAGTAAAACGCTGGGCATGGATATGTCTGCTTCCTCACGTAGTCTGGTAAGTTTACAGAGTATCTTTGTCGCCTCAGCATAGATGCACTTTATCAGGTGTGATTTGCCTGTCCCTGCACCACCAGTGACAAAGTAATAGAATGGGTCAGGATTTAGGCCACGCACACGGTTAGTGCACCAGTCACAAACTGAGTAGAATGTCTGAGCTTGTGTCCGGTTAAGGTTTCTGTACATTTTCCGAAGGAAATCAGGGCACATTTGTGGGGCTTTCACAGTAAGCGCAATTCCACCTGTTTGTTTGTGACGTGTATACTCCGGAACATCATCTTGTTCATTCTCATCAAGTGGCTCCCCTTCTTTGCGTTCCTCTACACATTCCAACCTATCCAACTCAGCTTCTGGGGCAAAGGTGTTCCAAGCATCTTCAACAGGTCCGTTTTTTACAAAGTCATCCAAGACTTGTTCCACAATTTTGTTGTGTTGTTCGAACTTCTTTTGGTTGCTGGTAACAATTGCAGACACTGCTTGGATTGCTTCTTCTCCTGGTAAGCTCACACAGGCACCTTTGTAAAAATCCTGGTGTGTTGGGAACCTTACAGTTTTCAGTGATGACTCTGAACGGTGGGGGAGGTACAGTTTAAGCAGTCTGCCGTAGTAGTTCTCAGGGTCCTTCTTCTCTGAGAAGCGTGCGTACCTGATGATTGCAGGCTTCCCTCTCATGCGTTTTTGAATCATTCCCATTTCATTCAATAGGCTGACACGCTTGCTGTCTTCCTTTTGCTTGCCATCTTCCTTCTGCTTGCCATAGACAACCCTGTAATGGGATGCAAAGTCTGCCAGACACATGGACTCAAACTCTGGTGTTTCAGGTCTGGCTCTGTATTTGTCGACAAAACTCGTCATCCACACATTAAGAGAATCGGCTGGTTTGTTCTGCAATGCACTGAGCGGGAGACTCATTTTCAGTGCGTTGTCACCAGTTGGCAGAAAAACAACCTCACGTGAGCAAGACTTCATTTTCAGGCTGCACGTACGGGCCACAGACTCCTGGGCGCTGACCTCTCTGTGTTTTGAATAAGCCTGAAGAACCTCTTTCATTTCTTCTCGTTCTGTCGCTGTTTCTGGGCTCATTTCTTTGACTATTGTTTTGAGATAGTCACTCAGCTCCCGTTCTGGCTTGGATATGTAGGACAACATGTACATGATGCAACCATACTCATCAAGAATGTACTGGATGTCCATGTTGGCGTTCCAGGCCGTCAGCAAATGTGGATTATAGTTGTTCACCCAGCAGTCCTTGACATCACGCTTCATTAGAATCACGCTTGAGGAGGTCAATGCCTGAATGTAGGAGTTGTACTGATTCAAAGTCATATCACACTGTGCCAGTAGCTGTGACATGTCTTCAAGCTGCACTTTTGGGTTATTAAGCAAATCCCAGACTGGTTTCAGTTTGTTTTTGGCTGCTTGTGGTTTCATTGCACAATCTCCTTGTTCTTCTGGCATCGGGTAAGTTATCCTCGTTTTTCTAATAGGTGGCTTTGGAAATCCAAATCTGCATACTCTGTTACCTTTCTTGCATGATTTTGAATGAGATCTGCTGTGCATTTGAAGTTCTGTTACAAATCTGTGAAGTAAGGCCTGTTTGGCTTCATCAGGTAGCTGGCATGAGATGTTATGATCTATAAAGGCACACACCTTGTCATCACTGTCTTGTCCAAATATAGGATCTCCTGCTACCCAACAGAGACAATGTATATGAGGGCTCCCTCTCGCCTGAAATTCAACCCGGTAAAAGTAATCGATAACTTCACCAATTGGCTGTGCAGGACCCAACAGCAGCTCTCGCATCAGAGCATCAACCCGTTTGTCAAACATGCGCATGGTGGTCACTGGGTTGCCTCGAAGAATGTCACACTTTTCAGCCCAGTCTAGCCCCGCAAAATCCACCTTTTGACCTTGTTGTGCCTTTATTGCCGTTATTACCTCTGGCCATCTGAATTCTGCAGCAGAGAAGGTAAGAAAAAATGTTGGCTTACCCAATTGTCTGACCATGGCTAGCAAATTCTTCAGATTTTTATCCCAGTAAGCTGGACTCCCTGGGACAAAGAAAAAAATCTTGCGAGCCACAATAATCCTATGCTTAATGAATCAGCAGCAAATAGAAAAGTTATATACCATAGGTATATCACAGAGGAATATCCAGCAGCAGGCGCAGCTCACGTACTCATAAACGTGCATAAACCATAATATAAAAGAAATTGCGTAGCGCTAGATAAATATACTGCAGAGAAAAGATCCTAAAAAATTAAATTATCATCCATTATACATAACTATGCTGAAAAAATTTTTATATTAAATATACCAAAAAACTCCTGTGAAAAAAATATATATAGTATCACTTCTGTGCACTGTGCATATGTATGCACCTATGGACAATCAATAAAAGTGCATATAGTGCAAAAAGAAATATATATACAGCTGTTACCTTGTGTCAAAACACGCTATTGTAGCCACCCCCTGGGCTGTATGGGAAACGCTATATCGATCTCCACTCTGGGTCACTCAGGCTCCATGGATGTTAATCATAAGAACAAAAAAAGAAACTATATAGTGTAATTCCACTAAACCACTTTATTCCAACCAAACAACTTTCCCACAAAGGGTTACTCACATTTAGTGGGTGCTGTTGTGCACCAAACAATAACAAAGCTCCAGAAGGGTATATTGTGTGGTCTGCCGCGGGGTATGCGCTTCTCCCGGCTCAGCTGTTCTCTAATCCGCTGTACGCTGCTCGCTCCGTCCTGGCCCCTCCCCTCTGAGGTGAGCGCAACCACTGTGGGGGGGCACTGTGGCACAATATTATTATTCAGAGCACTTGAATTTGGCACATTGGATCACCTGGAAACCCAATGGAGATTTATGGACACGGATACACTCTTTAGTTGCAATTTTGGGACACTTATATAAGAACTTTTATCAAGGCTTTTTTTCTGCGTTTTTGCATGCTGCACGTTAATTGAAGTATTACATGCTTTTTATCTGCAATCACCGTTGAATTTTTTATGCACTATTGTATATATATTTCTTTTTGCACTATATGCACTTTTATTGATTGTCCATAGGTGCATACATATGCACAGTGCACAGAAGTGATACTATATATATTTTTTTCACAGGAGTTTTTTGGTATATTTAATATAAAAATTTTTTCAGCATAGTTATGTATAATGGATGATAATTTAATTTTTTAGAAGCTGGACTCCCTCTCAGTGGTTGCATGAACCTTGTGGCATCTCGGTTTCGCACCAACCTCTCAACCTCACACTTGTCCTGTAGCAGCTTGTTGGATATTTTCCGTCCATCCCTGGTATTGGGTTTTCCTTTCCTTAACTGGATGGACATGCTGCTTTTGGCCATGTGTGTTTCTGTGACAAACTGCGCAAAGAAGAGGTAGCTTGTGTCTCTTGCAAAATGAGTATCAACACAAAAAAGCCTTGCATTGAAATACATGCTCGGGGACAGTTTGACTTGTCTTGCCTGGTCCAATGTATTCTGTCCAGTAGGGAACTGAACAGGGAAAGCCATTGCCTCAAGCCTAGGAACTTTAAAGAAGCTGACAGGTGTGTTTCCTTGTGCAGGTGCAATGCTGAATATTCCATCACCGTGTGTCAGTGCTTCCTCTCCAAGGTCAGATGGCTGCAAACAACTGTCTAGGCCAATTCCAGGTCTTAGTGTATCCTTCTCATCCTCTGCATTGGGAGGTTGTTGGTCATGGCCTTCCTGTTGCTCAGAAGCAGCCGGTAAACATGCAGACTGTACCTCTGATGGATCACAATTTTCGATGCGTTCAAGTATCTCCATCATTTCAGTTTCAGAACTGTCGAGTTCCATCCCATCATCATTATCATCAGCGATTGTCTCATCCACTCTAATTGAAATGTCACTGTAGTCGGGGTGTGTGTCAATGAGTTTTGACAGACCTGCTACTACATTTCCCATGTTGACATAATGAAACAGCTGGTGGCCTTTGTAAGTCAGACGTCTTTTCAGCTTGACTCTGTGTAACTGGGATTTGCTGTGCGATCTTGGTAGAGTATTGACCGTGGTTTCCACCTCGGATGGCACACACACTACAACGCCATGTATAGCTGCCTGTCGACCTTTGGGAAGTGTGATGATCTTGGCAAATGGCAGTATTTTGGCCAAAAGTTGTCTTTCCAGCACATTCAAATCGCAGAGCTCTGGGGGAATGGGCGCCAGCTCCATGTTGTTAGCTACAGCGATGGATGATTTGTGTCCTGCTTTTAAATGTAAATCACAGTTGTGACAAATCCATTCTTTGGTCCTTTCATCTGGTACGGTGCATTGTTCAGGTCCTTGACAGTGATTGTTGCACACATGGACATATTTCCCTGTCAAACAGGCAGCAACAATGTGTAGATTCTTCTTGTAATTGCTGTGAATGCAATGTTTCACTTGGTTAGGGAAAAGGGTGCGATGACACATCGTGCACACAAATGTTGGCCCAGCTTTAATGCATTCATGGAAAGTGGATATAGCTGTCTGCATTAGGCTGTTGTCCACTGGTTGACTGCATTCCCGCATGACACGAGTCCATCGTCTGTATTTCATTCTTATTTTGAAGGCACATTGCATCTTATGGGTTATGCGAAAATCTGCTTGAGTTTGACGCTTCATTTTCATGTAACTCATGCAATGTTGCAAGTGACGTTTTCTGAAAGCAGGATCATTATGATATTTTCTGGTGATGTATTGCTTCTGCTTCAACTTGAAATCGACATTTGTGGCATATTTTCTGGTGATGTATTGCTTCTTCTTCAAGTTGTAATCTGCATTTGTCGCATATTTTCTGGTGGTGTACTGCTTCTGTTTCAAGTTGAAATCTGCATTTGTCGCATATTTTCTGGTGATGTATTGCTTCTGCTTCAAGTTGAAATTGGCATCTGTTGCATATTTGCGAATGATATATTGCTTCTGCTTCAACTTAAAATCAGCATCTGCTCTGTATCGGCTGGTGATGTATGTCCTTTTCTTATTGGTGACAGACATCTTTGTAGCCTTGAAATCACGCCTTCTTTCATTTCTGTGTCTTGTCTTCAGTTTTTGTCGTCTCTGTGCATTTAATTTGGACAATGCCTTACTGTCCTTCCATATGCCCTGTGAGGATTTCGCATCAACTGACCGTGGAGAATGCTTGCTGGCTGGGAATCCAGTGTGTGTTACATCTTTGGTCATCTGTGTCACTTTGTTCTCCACATGCTTTGCATTATGTGGTTTGTCAGATTGCACCAGTGGGGACAGCAAACCATCTGACAGACGTCTTGCACGATGAAATGAGACTGGCATGAAGTCATACTGCAGTCCATCAATAGGGCCTCTGGTGTCTGTAAGGAGCAATTCATACAACTTATAAATCCTTGCCCCCATATCACTCAAATGTGTAAAAGTGATCATAACAGCTTTTCCTTTTCCAGTGGCAGGAAGTCCATCCTTATTTCGACTATGAGAATCAAACAGTCCATATCTCCCAGACTTGTCTCTGAACAATGCAATGCAATATGGCACTACTATAAAAAGTGCATGTGTAACATCTGCATTGAGGCACTGAAGTCTTGTGGAGAGGTCAACAAACCAACCTTGGTTGTCACCGTCTACCGTGTCTCTCATACATCCCGATAACACTGGAGATTTAACAACGTTATACTCATATTTGTCAGTGTTGACTGTGAGGGGCACTTCTTCCATTGTCAAGTGTTGATGCTGATAGACATTTCTTTGTTTTAGCTGTTTTATTGTTGAGCCATACAAACTGTTGCCCTTCTTCAGTATTTGATCAAGATCACCCTTTCTCACATCATCAAGCTCACTGTGGTATGCCAAAAATGTCAGAGCCATGCATGTACACTGTTTGTTCCTTAACCTTCCATAGCCATGATGACCCTGATGAAATGATGCCTGCACAGAAATCTCACTTGGTACACATGGTTCTTGCATGCCATGGTTTTCAGAAGTGCCCATCACACTGTCACTGTGCTCTTGAACTTGACACTGAGTTGAACATGAAAATGACACCACAGGTTCACTATGTACCTCCACATTCACTGTCACAAACCTCCATATCCACTATGCTGCTGTGGGGCTCCGGATCCAGTTTAGTCCAGCGTATCTTTGCAGCTTTAGATCTCTTTCCTTTAGATGGCATGATGATATTTGTGGAAGGAGCTATAATTCTCCTCAGAGCTTTGTTCGAAGAGCTATAATTCCCCTCAGAGTTGTGTTGGAGGAGGAGCTATAATTCGCCTCAGAGCTGTGTGGGAGGAGCTATAACTCCCCTCTGAGCTGTGTGGGAGGAGCAATAATGCTATAATTTCCCTCAGAGCTGTGTGGGAGGAGATACAATTCCCCTTAGTGTTGTGTGGGAGGAGCTATAATTCCCCTTAGAGCTGTGTGGGAGAAGCTATATTTCCCCTCAGAGCTGTGTGGGAGAAGCTACATTTCCCATCAGAGTTGTGTGGGAGAAGCTATAATTCCCCTCAGAGCTGTTTAAAAGGAGCTATAATTCCCCTCACAGCGGTGTGGAAGAAACTATAATTCCTCTCAGAGTTGTGTGGGAGGAGCTCTAATTCTCCTCAGCTGTGTGGGAGGAGCTATAATGCTAAGCTGTAATTCCCCTCAGAGCTGTGTAGGAGGAGCTATAATTCCCCTCACAGCGGTGTGGGAGAAACTATAATTCCCCTCAGAGTTGTGTGGGAGGAGCTATAATGCTAAGCTATAATGCTATAATTCCCCTTTGAGCTGTGTGGGAGGAGCTATAATTCCCCTCAAAGCTGTATTGGAGGAGCTATAACTTCCCTCCAAGCTGTGTGGGAGGAGCTATAATGCTATAATTGTCCTTAGAGCTGTGTGAGAGGAGCTATAATTCCCCTCAGAGCTTTGTGATTTTTTTTTTCAAAAATGATTTTGTTTTTTTGTTTTTTCAAAAATTATTTTGTTTTTTTGTTTTTTCAAAAATTATTTTTTTAAATGATTTTTTTTTTCAAAAATGAATTTTGTTTTTTTCAAAAATGAATTTTGTTTTTTTCAAAAATGATTTTTTTTTTAATTTTTTTTTTTCAAAAGTAATTTTTTTTTCAAAAATATATTTTTTTTTCAAAAATATTTTTTTTTTCAAAAATATTTTTTTTTCCAAAAATTAATTTTTATTTTTTTCAAAAATATTTTTTTTTTTACATGGGGCGGTCATAATGTTTTGGCTGATCATGGGGTGGTCATAATGTTTTGGCTGATCATGGGGTTGTCAGCTTTTGTCACCTCCCACTCTAGTTTTGAACATTTCGCCATTCATTCCTATGGGACCAATTTTGCCGCAAAAACGACGATGTTTCGTGGACCATTCGGCGAAACGTTCCACAAAGTAATAGCACACCAATCGGGAAAAATCTGCACGTTTCGGTATATTACTTGTCTCTGTAGTGTGGAAAATGTGGGAGGAGTCTACAAGCATTATCAAGTCTAGCAGATGAAGTCACATGCATTTGGGGTGTCTCTGCATCTTCTGTTTACAACCACTGTTTCCTAGCAACATTTCCTTTTGAACATTTTGCCATTCATTCCTATGGGACCAATTTCGCCGCAAAAACGACGATATTTCGTGGACCATTCGGCGAAACGTTCCACAAAGTGATAGCACACCAATCGGGAACAATCCGCACGTTTCGGTATATTACTTGTCTCTGTAGTGTAAAAACTGTGGGAGGAGTCTACAAGCATTATCAAGTCTAGCAGATGAAGTCACATGCATTTGGGGTGTCTCAGCATCTTGTGTTTACAACCACTGTTTCCTAGCAACATTTCCTTTTGAACATTTTGCCATTCATTCCTATGGGACCAATTTCGCCGCAAAAACGACGATATTTCGTGGACCATTCGGCGAAACGTTCCACAAAGTGATAGCACACCAATCGGGAACAATCCGCACGTTTCGGTATATTACTTGTCTCTGTAGTGTAAAAACTGTGGGAGGAGTCTACAAGCATTATCAAGTCTAGCAGATGAAGTCACATGCATTTGGGGTGTCTCAGCATCTTGTGTTTACAACCACTGTTTCCTAGCAACGCTCATGCCCTGTTTATGCTTCCCAAATACTACTTCATCAAAACTGCCCCATCAGAATTACCCCATCAAAACTGCCCCATCATATTCCTCTATTATAAATCAGTACATGGTGTGTCTGTCCCCTCCCCCGGGCTCTGTAATCAGCTGAGATGCTCCAGCCACCTTCCCCCCCTGTGTATAACAGAAGCTTTGGTAACCATGGCAACAAAACAAACACTAACAGTACACTCTGATTAATGGCTAAAACTTCCTGAAATGACCTCTAAACAAATGGCCGTATTTTAAAAACTATACATCCTACAGCGAAGATCTTTATATTGTGAGAATCACAAGACCCAGACCTAGATTTTGATGTATAGTATGTCTGTGAAATATTAAAAATGAAGGCACGGTCGCAGTTTAGAAATTGCCCTTCAAATTTGGAGGGGGCTAGAGTGTAGTTTCAATGAATGTCAATGGACGGCGTGAGTTACAAACAAATGGTCATATTGTGAAAACTATCAGGACTATGGCTTAGCCGTGGACATGTTTAGTGGCAGCAGGGATAGCTGAACGTTTTGATATAAGATTTGTGTAGGTGGGCTTGAAAATGAGGGAGTGGCGGCAGTTTAGAAATCATGTTCTGATTTTTCAGCTTTTGTCATCTCCCACTCTAGTTTCCCCATTCATTCCTATGGGACCAATTTCGCCGCAAAAATGATATTTTGTGAACCATTCGGCGAAACGTTCCACAAAGTAATAGCACACCATTCGGGAACAATCCGCACGTTTCGGTATATTACTTGTCTATGTAGTGTAAAAACTGTGGGAGGAGTTAGGGTGGAAAATTTGGCTATAATAATAAGAATAATATATATGTGAGATAACATTAAGTGGTCTTGCTATGCAAGAACACTTAAATATATATGTGAGATAACAGTAAGTGGTCTTGCTATGCAAGAACACTTAACTAGAAAAGGTACAATTTCTGGGGAAATTGTGAAAGTGTTCTTGCCTCTACAACTGGAGTGGGCGGAGTAACTGGGTGGGGTGGAGTGGCTTGAGTAACTGTGAAAAGTGTTAAAAAGCTTAATATTTTAAAAAGTATAAATAGTAGTAAAAAAGTTCCATCATTAGCTGAAAGAGCTGAACATTTTTTTCAAAAATAATTTTTTTTTTCAAAAATATTTTTTTTTTCAAAAATATTTTTTTTTAAAGTAATTTTTTTTTCAAAAATATTTTTTTTTTCAAAAATAATTTTTTTTTTTCAAAAATAATTTTTTTTTTTTTTTAAATAATTTTTTTTTTTCAAAAATAATTTTTTTTTTTTCAAAAATAATTTTTTTTTTCATGGGGCGGTCATAATGTTTCGGCTGATCATGGGGTTGTCAGCTTTTGTCACCTCCCACTCTAGTTTTGAACATTTCACCATTCATTCCTTATGCGACCAATTTAACTGCAAAAACGACGATATTTCGTGAACCATTCGGCGAAACTTTCCACAAAGTAATAGCACACCAATTAAATGACATTGAGGCCGGATTCACACTGGTATTTTTCAGATTTTCACAAAGTTCCACAAGGTAATAGGACACCAATTAAATGACATTGAACATTTCGCCATTCATTCCTATGGGACCAATTTCGCTGCAAAAACGACGATATTCCGTGAACCATTCGGCGAATGTGTAAAAACTGTGGGAGGAGTTAGGGTGGTAAATTATCAGCATTATCAAGCCTCGCAGATGAAGGTATGGCCACATGCATTTGGGGGTTTCAGCATCTTGTGTTTACAACCACTGTTTCCTAGCAACGCTCATGTACTGTTTATGCTTCACACGCACTGCTCAATACACAACACAATGTCATTTCTACACAATACAATTCCTATCAAAACTGCCCCATCATATTGCCACCATCAAAACTGCCCCATCATAATTGCCCCACCAAAACTGCCCCATCATATTGCCACCATCAAAACTGCCCCATCATAATTGGCCCATTAAAACTGCCCCATCATATTCCTCTATTATAAATCAGTACATGGTGTGTCTGTCCCCTCCCCCGGGCTCTGTAATCAGAGCTGAGAAGCTCCAACCACCTCAACCCTGTGTATAACAGAAGCTTTGGTAACCATGGCAACAAAACAAACACTAACAGTACACTCTGATTAATGGCTAAAATTTCCTGAAATGACCTCTAAACAAATGGCCGTATTTTAAAAACTATACATCCTACAGCGAAGATCTTTATATTGTGAGAATCACAAGACCCAGACCTAGATTTTGATACATAGTATGTCTCTGAAATATTAAAATTGAAGGCACGGTCGCAGTTTAGAAATTGCCCTTCAAATTTGAAGGGGCTAGAGTGTAGTTTCAATGAATGTCAATGGACGGCGTGAGTTGCAAACAAATGGTCATATTGTGAAAACTATCAGGACTATGGCTTAGCCGTGGACATGTTTAGTGGCAGCAGGGATAGCTGAACGTTTTGATATAAGATTTGTGTAGGTGGGCTTGAAAATGAGGGAGTGGCGGCAGTTTAGAAATCATGTTCTGATTTTCCAGCTTTTGTCATCTCCCACTCTAGCTTCCCCATTCATTCCTATGGGACCAATTTCGCCGCAAAAACAACGATATTTCATGAACCATTCGGCGAAACGTTCCACAAAATAATAGCACACCATTCGGGAACAATCCGCACGTTTCGGTATATTACTTGTCTATGTAGTGTAAAAACTGTGGGAGGAGTTAGGGTGGTAAATTTGGCTATAATAAGAATAAGAACTAGAAAATGCATTTCCTGGGGAAAATGCGTGGGAATGCTGAATTGCTAAAACGGCCCCCAGCAAAATTGCCCCCATCATATTGCCATCAAAACTGTCCCATCATATTGCCACCATCAAAACTGCCCCATCAGAATTGCCTCATCAAAACTGCACCATCATATTGCCACCATCAAAACTGCCCCATCAAAAAATATTTTTTTTTTTCAAAAATATTTTTTTTTTTCAAAAATATTTTTTTTTTTTCAAAAATAATTTTTTTTTCAAAAATATTTTTT
Organism: Lithobates septentrionalis; assembly: GCA_037952835.1. Classification (NCBI taxonomy): domain Eukaryota; kingdom Metazoa; phylum Chordata; class Amphibia; order Anura; family Ranidae; genus Lithobates; species Lithobates septentrionalis. The sequence continues at coordinate 18,347 of JBBDGP010003955.1, read as the reverse complement.
TTTTCAAAAATTATTTTTTTTTTCAAAAATTATTTTTTTTTTCAAAAATTTTTTTTTTTCAAAAATTTTTTTTTTTCAAAAATGATTTTTTTTTTTAAAAAATATTTTTTTTTTTCAAAAATATTTTTTTTTTTCAAAAATAATTTTTTTTTTCAAAAAAAATTTTTTTTTCTAAAAAATTTTTTTTTTCAAAAATAATTTTTTTTTTTCAAAAATATATTTTTTTTTTCAAAAATAATTGCTGAATAGCTAAATTGCTAAAATGACCGCCATCAAAACTGCCCCATCAGAATTGCCACCATCAAAACTGCCCCATCATATTCCTCTATTATAATCAGTACATGGTGTGTCTGTCCCCTCCCCCCGGGCTCTGTAATTAAAGCTGAGATGCTCCAGCCACCTCCCCCCCCCTGTGTATAACAGAAGCTTTGGTAACCATGGCAACAAAACACACACAGTACACTCTGATTAATGGCTAAAATTTCCTGAAATGACCTCTAAACAAAAAGCTTTTTCTCAAAAACTGTAAAAGATATCAAACTGAAAAGATATAGCCAGATAGCTGAATATTTTGTGAACATTTTAAAGTTTGTTTGGTGTCTCTAGGTGAAAGTATGAAGGAGCTGAAACTTTTGGGAGCGGAAGAAAAATTTAAGGATTTCAAGCATGCTCCCATTGACTTCAATGTTAAAAAAAAGTGATAAAAAGCTTAATATTTTAAAAAGTATAAATGGTAGAAAAAAAGTTGAAAAAGAGCACACCTCAGCTAAAAGAGACGAACATTTTGATAGTTGAATGGTTTTAATAGCTGAAAATATGCAGAAGTTACGCATTACCGAAAAACGTACGGAAGAATAAGAAAAATAAATAAAATCGAATAACAATAGTGGGACTGCTAAAGCATTCCCACTAACTAGAAAAGGTACAATTTCTGGGGAAATTGTGAAAGTGTTCTTGCCTCTACAACTGGAGTGGGCGGAGTAACTGGGTGGAGTGGGCGGAGTAACTGAAAAGTGTTAAAAAGATTAATATTTTAAAAAGTATAAATAGTAGTAAAACAGTTGAAGTCCCATCATTAGCTGAAAGAGCTGAACTTTTTTTTCAAAAATGATTTTTTTTTTCAAAAATGATTTTTTTTTAATGATTTTTTTTTTTCAAAAATTATTTTTTTTTATTTTTTCAAAAATATTTATTTTTTCAAAAATAATTTTTTTTTCTTTTTTTTTTTCAAAAATTTTTTTTTTCAAAAATAATTTTTTTTTGTTCAAATTTTTTTTTTTTCAAAAATTTTTTTTTTCTTCAAAATAATTTTTTTTTTCAAAAATAATTTTTTCTTTTTTCAAAAATATTTTTTTTTCTCAATAATATTTTTTTTTTCAAAAATGAAATTTTTTTTTTTCAAAAATATTTTTTTTTTCATGGGGCGGTCATAATGTTTTGGCTGATCATGGGGTGGTCATAATGTTTTGGCTAATCAGGGGGTTGTCAGCTTTTGTCACCTTCCACTCTAGTTTTGAACATTTCGCCATTCATTCCTATGGGACCAATTTCGCCGCAAAAACTACGATATTTCGTGAACCATTCGGTGAAACATTCCACAAAGTAATAGCACACCAATCGGGAACAATCCGCTCGTTTCGGTATATTACTTGTCTCTGTAGTGTAAAAACTGTGGGAGGAGTCTACAAGCATTATTAAGTCTAGCAGATAAAGTCACATGCATTTGGGGTGTCTCAGCATCTTGTGTTTACAACCACTGTTTCCTAGCAACGCTCATGCCCTGTTTATGCTTCCCAAATACTACTTCATCAAAACTGCCCCATCAGAATTACCCCATCAAAACTGCCCCATCATATTCCTCTATTATAAATCAGTACATGGTGTGTCTGTCCCCTCCCCCGGGCTCTGTAATCAAAGCTGAGATGCTCCAGCCACCTCCCCCCCTGTGTATAACAGAAGCTTTGGTAACCATGGCAACAAAACAAACAGTACACTCTGATTAATGGCTAAAATTTCCTGAAATGACCTCTAAACAAATGGCCGTATTTTAAAAACTATACATCCTACAGTGAAGATCTTTATATTGTGAGAATCACAAGACCCAGACCTAGATTTTGATACATAGTATGTCTCTGAAATATTAAAATTGAAGGCACGGTTGCAGTTTTTGAAATTGCCCTTCAAATTTGAAGGGGGCTAGAGTGTAGTTTCAATGAATGTCAATGGACGGCGTGAGTTGCAAACAAATGGTCATATTGTGAAAACTATCAGGACTATGGCTTAGCCGTGGACATGTTTAGTGGCAGCAGGGATAGCTGAACGTTTTGATATAAGATTTATGTAGGTGGGCTTGAAAATGAGGGAGTGGAGGCAGTTTAGAAATCATGTTCTGATTTTTCAGCTTTTGTCCCCTCCCCTGGGCTCTAATCAGAGCTGAGATGCTCCAGCCACCTCCCCCCCTGTGTATAACAGAAGCTTTGGTAACCATGGCAACAAAACACCCACAGTACACTCTGATTAATGGCTAAAATTTCTTGAAATGACCTCTAAACAAAAAGCTTTTTCTCAAAAACTGTAAAAGATATCAAACTGAAAAGATATAGCCAGATAGCTGAATATTTTGTGAACATTTTAAAGTTTGTTTGGTGTCTCTAGGTGAAAGTATGAAGGAGCTGAAACTTTTGGGAGCGGAAGAAAAATTTAAGGATTTCAAGCATGCTCCCATTGACTTCAATGTTAAAAAAAAGTGATAAAAAGCTTAATATTTTAAAAAGTATAAATGGTAGAAAAAAAGTTGAAAAAGAGCACACCTCAGCTAAAAGAGACGAACATTTTGATAGTTGAATGGTTTTAATAGCTGAAAGTATGCAGAAGTTACGCATTACCGAAAAACGTACGGAATAAAATTATTAAAATTAAGTTTAAAAATAAATAAAATCGAATAACAATAGCGGGACTGCTAAAGCATTCCCACTAATAAAATCGAATAACAATAGTGGGACTGCTAAAGCAGTCCCACTAATAATAATATATATGTGAGATAACAGTAAGTGGTCTTGCTATGCAAGAACACTTAATAAAAATGCTATAAATCTATCCCCTATTTTGTAGACGCTATAACTTTTGCGCAAACCAATCAATATACGCTTATTGAAAACAAAATGACACCAGCGCTAAATAGTGGACACCTGCAAAGCAATCAAAAAGTAGGGCAATAAAAATCAATAGAGAGGGGTTTAAATCCAGCGCAACTGAAAAAGCACCATAACTGATAGAAACGGATAAAACAGTACACACACAAAAAATCCAGCGCTCAATGGGTTAAAGACAGTACGCAGCAGATGAAAAACTTGTGTTGAATAATAAGAAAGTTTATTTAAAAATGCATCTAGTAAATGAATGAACAGGACTTTTTTTACTAGCTGCATTTTTTAATAAACTTTCGTATTATTCAACACAAGTTTTTCATCTGCTGCGGACTGTCTTTAGTCCATTGAGCGCTGGATTTTTTGTAATATATGCTTATTGCGAATTATATTACCAAAAATATGTAGAAGAATAGATATCGGCCTAAACTGAGAAAATATTAGCTTTTTTAAAAAAAAAAAAAAAATGGGGATATTTATTATAGCAAAAAGTACAAAATATTGTTTTTTTTTTCAAAATTGTCGCTCTTTTTTTGTTTATAGCGCAAAAAATAAAAAAACCGCAGAGATGATCAAATACCACCAAAAGAAAGCTCTATTTATGGGAAAAGAGGACGTCAATTTTGTTTGGATGCAACGTCGCACGACCACGCAATTGTCGGTTAAAGCGACGCAGTGTTGAATCGCAAAAAATGGCCTGGTCATTCAGCAGCCAAATTTTCCGGGGGTGAAGCAGTTAATGTTTAGCAGCAATAAAGCTTCTATATGTACAGCAGTGCCATGTAGACCTACCCTTGTTGCTGTCCTATCCACCTTTAGCATTACAGATTTGAGAACAGCCATTTGCACTGTCCCTGTAGTTTATACCTTGTCACTATAATTATCCTAATTTTATTAGGGCTCCTCGGAACTATGGAGCACCTCTTAGGCATATGAAAGCTAGAACAGATTAGGGACAGGATCTAAAGTCAGTCCATTTAAAACTGCTAGATCAGTTACATAAAGATGCTGGTGGGTTGAGTAGCCTTCTGGCATCACAAAAAGCTTCAATGTCTCCCCCTTAACCACAAGAGCCTCTGAAAGTAGGCTTGTTGGGTAGGTGTGGTTCGCAGTAAACACATAGGGTCCTCCTTTGCCAAGAACTTTTTTGGAACCACCAAACCAACAGTACAAACAGGCCCAAAGGGAAGCTCACCCCTCCAGGGCAACTTACAACTGAGCAGCAGATAATCAGTGGACAAAAGACTCTTGGATGCCGACAGTATCTGCCACGAGGAGGTCCGACCCAAAGGGGAGGCTTCCTGAATAGGTAGACGTAGACCCTGCTCTCTCCCTAGTCCACCGGAACCTTTTCTTATCACTTCCACTGTCCCTGACAGATAGGGTTTCTGTCCTTAACCTGTCAACTCCCTAAATGTGTGCCAAACCCAAGAGCCAGGGTTCTAAATAGACTCTGGCTGACCTAAGATGGGCACCAAAGTCACATGGGGCACCGCCATTCAAGGGGAAAGCTGCTCCCCGTGACCGAAGAAACCATAGAGGAACCAAGTCCCTCCCGACCATGGGTTGCAGGGGGGGTGGGGGGCGGCAGGGGAAGCCGTCCTCGCCGGGAGAAGACAGTGATTATTCCTAGCGGCTGTACTAGCCGCTAGCAATAATCGCATGTAAAATCTGGCAGGCTGGTTGTATTCAAGTTAAACGATCAATCAAATTGGTACATTCAGCCTGTCCATACATGGTATCAAATCTATGGCCAGCCTTAGAAGCACATCTAAATCCAGACTTAGAGAGATAATATATGTGAAAACCAAAAAGTGATTCACTTTACTGGTATTCATCTAAAACAGGTAAGACAGTCCTTTTATCTTTTCTAAGCAAACATAGATAAAGAATATATGTTATTTGCATTCTTTTGTTGCATCAATTTTAGTGCAACTTGAGTTAAATATCATATAACCAAGGCCAGTACTTCAAGGGGATTTTCAAAGGCTGTAACAGATAAGATTACATTTAGAAAGTGTATATTCTTCTCAGCAAGTAAAAAGGTTAATTCATATTGTGCTGGCTGTGTGTGTGCCGATAATACGCCCTTGCTATTCTGAAGCCTCTGACCTTTTGAAATCGCACTCAAGGATTTTTTTTTAGTTTGAGGATAGAGTGACGAAGGTTTATAACCTCTTTTGTGTTTTATATGATATACTGGTATTTGTCTCCTTCCAAAGCTAAAAAAAATGTGCCTATTGTTGGATTTTCGTATACATTTTCTTATTTTTGTCTGTTTCTTAAATCGGGAGGTTAGTAATATTAAAACTAGACACCCACAAGGGATTGTTTCCTGATTCCAAAGTCTATATAAAGCGGCGTTTTCTGATTGTTGTAAATTGGAGGTACACTGTGCCCACCTTAGTTACTCAAATAGATGGTGGGGAGGTGGATTTTCCTATATATAGCCCTCTTATTTTGTCTCTGTTTCTTCAGTTGAGAGGTTATTAATATGAAAACTAGACGCCCACATAGATTTGTTGTCTGACTGCTGTAAGTGCGAGGTACTCTGTGCCCACCTTGGTTATGGAAAGAGATACTGAAGAGGAGCAGACATTCACAACTCCTATTAGGGGACATGGCAAATATTAACCATGCCATACCCACCAAGATCGCTAAAGAGAGAACTCTACATCTAGTTAGACATGTGCAGTTCATTTCGAATTGAAATTCGGACAAATTTTAGTTTTTCAAAAATTCTGATGTATTCGAATTTCCGAATTACAATAATACTGAATTTCAATTAATCCGAAATGACGTGAAAAAAATTTCGGAAGAAATTTGAATCGTTTCGAAAAGTTTTCAGATTCGAATAGTTTTCAAATTTGAATTGTTTTCGAATTTCCAAAGAGAATAGAATAGAACAGAAAATAAAGGAATAGAACAGAAAAGAATATAACAGAAAATAAAATATTATAATTTTCAAAGAGAATAAAATAGAACAGAAAATAAAGGAATAGAATAGAAAAAAATTGAATAGAATAGAAAAGAATATAACAGAAAATAAAAAATTATAAATTTCCAAAGAGAGTAAAATATAGCAGAAAATAAAGGAATAGATTAGAAAAAAATTGAATAGAATAGAAAAAAATATAACATAAAATAAAATAATATAATAGCGTAAAACAGAACAAAATAGAAAATAAAAGAACAGAATAGAATAGAAATGAATAGAATAGAATAAAAAAGAATTGAATAAAATAAAAAGAATATAACCATCTTCTGAAATTCAAATTTCATCTAGAATATATTTGAATTTGAATACATAAGAAAAGAACATAATACAAAAGAATAGAATAGACTATAGTAGAAAAGAAAACAATAGAATTAGAAAAACAATTATTCTGAGTCCGATTGTTGTGAAGCCACTATCCCTTGTGAGACCTCTATGCCTGGCCTGTATAAGATATAATCACTGAAGACAATCCTCATTAGATAGTTTGAACTCACCATCCACAAAGGTGCTTTTATTCTGAACATCAGGTTACAACAGATGACAGGATACAAACAGATGAATAAGTTGTGGTATTTATGCGGTCAAAAGATGATATTGTCTGCAGCTTACTGTGCAGAATACATGTGCCCTGCTACATGAGGCTTGTTGCTGCATCCATGACACAGGAAGTACAAACACAGGAAGAAGGGTGGGGCATTACATATAAATGAAGTGTGTAATAACATCAGGGAAAATAAACTTGAGAAAACAAGTGAATTACCACAAAAGGTCACTAGGTGGCAGCATGTGAACTAAATATAAACGTCCATAGAAAATGGTTAGGGAAACAGTCTATATAAATTCTATGCCCCGTTGGGGCAGCACACTCCCCGTCTGGCATGATAAATGTCACTATATACATCAGAACTAGGGATGAGCTTCGAGTTCGAGTCAAACTCATGTTCGACTCGAACATCGGCTGTTCGCCAGTTCGCCGAACAGCGAACAATTTGGGGTGTTCGCGGCAAATTCGAATGCCGCGGAACACCCTTTAAAAGTCTATGGGAGAAATCAAAAGTGCTAATTTTAAAGGCTTATATTCATGGTATTGTCATAAAAAGTGTTTGGGGACCTGGGTCCTGTCCCAGGGGACAAGGATCAATGCAAAAAAAAGTTTTAAAAACGTCTGTTTTTTTAGGAGCAGTGATTTTAATAATGCTTAACGTGAAACAATAAAAGTGTAATATCCCTTTAAATTTCGTACCTGGGGGGTGTCTATAGTATGCCTGTAAAGGGGCGCATGTTTCCCATGTTTATAACAGTCCGAGAGCAAAATGACATTTCAAAGGAAAAAATGTCATTTAAAACTACTCACGGCTATTAATGAATTGCCGGTCCGACAATACACATAAAAGTTTATTGATAAAAACGGCATGGGAATTCCCCACAGGGGAACCCCGAACCAAAATGTAAAAAAAAAATGACTTCAGGTCTGGTATGGATTTTAAGGGGAACCCCGTGCCAAAATTTTAAAAAAAACGGCGTGGGGTCCCCCCAAAAATCCATACCAGACCCTTATCCGAGCACGCAAACCTGGCAGGCCGCAGGAAAAGAGGGGGGGACAAGAGAGCGCCCCCCCCTCCTGAACCGTACCAGGCCACATTCCTTCAACATTGGGAGGGTGCTTTGGGGTAGCCCCCCAAAACACCTTGTCCCCATGTTGATGGGGACAAGGGCCTCATCCCCACAACCCTTGGCCAATGGTTGTGGGGGTCTACGGGCAGGGGGCTTATCGGAATCTGGAAGCCCCCTTTAACAAGGGGACCCCCAGATCCCGGCCCTCCCCCCTGTGTGAAATGGTAAGGGGATACAAAAGTACCACTACCATTTCACAAAAAAACATTTTTAAAAATGTTAAAAATGACAAGAGACAGTTTTTGACAATTCCTTTATTTAAATGCTTCTTCTTCTATCTTCTTTCTTCTATCTTCCTTCGGTTTCTTCCTCCATCTTCTTCTTATGGTTCTTCTGGTTCTTCCTCCGGTGTTCTCATCCAGCATCTTCCTCCGCGGCGTCGGCGTCTTCTTCACTTCTCCTCGGGCCGCTCCGCATCCATGATGGCATGGAGGGAGGCTCCCGCTGTGTGACGCTTCTCTCTTCATCTTTTTCTCGTCATCTTCTTCTCTTCATCTTCTTGTCTTCATCTTCTTGTTTTCATCTTCTTGTTTTCATCTTCTTTTCGGGCCGCTCCGCATCCATGATGGCATGGAGGGAGGCTCCCGCTGTGTGACTTCTCCTCTTCTGACGGTTCAGAGGGGGCCAGGTCACCCATTACCTAACCCTGCCCCTTCTGTTGTCACGAGGAGTGCCACAGGGAAGTCCCCGTGCGTCAGAGGGGGCGGGGTCACCGGGTGGCTCCGACCCCCGTTATTTAAGAACCGTCAGAAGAGGAAAAGCGTCACACAGCGGGAGCCTCCCTCCATGCCATCATGGATGCGGAGAGGCCCAAAAAGAAGATGAAGACAAGAAGATGAAGAGAAGAAGAAGAAGATGAAGAGAAAAAGATAAAGAGAGAAGCGTCACACAGCGGGAGTCTCCCTCCATGCCATCATGGATGCGGAGCGGCCCGAGGAGAAGGGAAGAAGACGCCGACGCTGCGGAGGAAGATGCCGGACGAGAACACCGGAGGAAGAACCAGAAGAACCAGGAGAAGAAGAAGATGGAGGAAGAAACCAAAGGAAAATAGAAGAAAGAAGAAACATTTAAATAAAAGAATTGTCAAAAACAATCATATTGCCACCATCAAAACTGCCCCATCATAATTGGCCCATTAAAACTGCCCCATCATATTCCTCTATTATAAATCAGTACATGGTGTGTCTGTCCCCTCCCCCGGGCTCTGTAATCAGAGCTGAGAAGCTCCAACCACCTCAACCCTGTGTATAACAGAAGCTTTGGTAACCATGGCAACAAAACAAACACTAACAGTACACTCTGATTAATGGCTAAAATTTCCTGAAATGACCTCTAAACAAATGGCCGTATTTTAAAAACTATACATCCTACAGCGAAGATCTTTATATTGTGAGAATCACAAGACCCAGACCTAGATTTTGATACATAGTATGTCTCTGAAATATTAAAATTGAAGGCACGGTCGCAGTTTAGAAATTGCCCTTCAAATTTGAAGGGGCTAGAGTGTAGTTTCAATGAATGTCAATGGACGGCGTGAGTTGCAAACAAATGGTCATATTGTGAAAACTATCAGGACTATGGCTTAGCCGTGGACATGTTTAGTGGCAGCAGGGATAGCTGAACGTTTTGATATAAGATTTGTGTAGGTGGGCTTGAAAATGAGGGAGTGGCGGCAGTTTAGAAATCATGTTCTGATTTTCCAGCTTTTGTCATCTCCCACTCTAGCTTCCCCATTCATTCCTATGGGACCAATTTCGCCGCAAAAACAACGATATTTCATGAACCATTCGGCGAAACGTTCCACAAAATAATAGCACACCATTCGGGAACAATCCGCACGTTTCGGTATATTACTTGTCTATGTAGTGTAAAAACTGTGGGAGGAGTTAGGGTGGTAAATTTGGCTATAATAAGAATAAGAACTAGAAAAGGTACAATTTCTGGGGAAATTGTGAAAGTGTTCTTGCCTCTACAACTGGAGTGGGCGGAGTAACTGGGTGGGGTGGAGTGGCTTGAGTAACTGTGAAAAGTGTTAAAAAGCTTAATATTTTAAAAAGTATAAATAGTAGTAAAAAAGTTCCATCATTCGCTGAAAGAGCTGAACATTTTTTTCAAAAGTAATTTTTTTTTTCAAAAAGGAATTTTTTTTAATCAAAAATGATTTTTTTTTCTTCAAAAATGATTTTTTTTTCAAAAGTAATTTTTTTTTTCAAAGGTAATTTTTTTTTTCAAAAATGAATTTTTTTATTTCAAAAATAATTTTTTTTCGAAATTATTATTTTTTTTAAAGTAATTTTTTTTTCAAAAATAATTTTTTTTTTCAAAAATTTTTTTTTTTCAAATATATTTTTTTTTCAAAAATATTTTTTTTTTTAAAAGTAATTTTTTTTTCAAAAAAATTTTTTTTTTTCAAAAATAATTTTTTTTTTCAAAAATATTTTTTTTTTCAAAAATATTTTTTTTTTTTTCAAAAATGATTTTTTTTTTCAAAAATATTTTTTTTTTTACATGGGGCGGTCATAATGTTTTGGCTGATCATGGGGTGGTCATAATGTTTTGGCTGATCATGGGGTTGTCAGCTTTTGTCACTTCCCACTCTAGTTTTGAACATTTCGCCATTCATTCCTATGGGACCAATTTCGCCGCAAAAACGTCATTTCGTGGACCATTCGGCAAAACATTCCACAAAGTAATAACACACCAATCGGGAACAATCCGCTCGTTTCGGTATATTATTTGTCTCTGTAGTGTGAAAACTGTGGGAGGAGTCTACAAGCATTATCAAGTCTAGCAGATGAAGTCACATGCATTTGGAGTGTCTCAGCATCTTGTGTTTACAACCACTGTTTCCTAGCAACGCTCATGCCCTGTTTATGCTTCCCAAATACTACTTCATCAAACTGCCCCATCAAAACTGCCCCATCATATTCCTCTATTATAAATCAGTACATGGTGTGTCTGTCCCCTCCCCCGGGCTCTGTAATCAGCTGAGATGCTCCAGCCACCTTCCCCCCTGTGTATAACAGAAGCTTTGGTAACCATGGCAACAAAACAAACACTAACAGTGCACTCTGATTAATGGCTAAAATTTCCTGAAATGACCTCTAAACAAATGGCCGTATTTTAAAAACTATACATCCTACAGCGAAGATCTTTATATTGTGAGAATCACAAGACCCAGACCTAGATTTTGATGTATAGTATGTCTCTGAAATATTAAAAATGAAGGCACAGTCGCAGTTTAGAAATTGCCCTTCAAATTTGGAGGGGGCTAGAGTGTAGTTTCAATGAATGTCAATGGACGGCATGAGTTGCAAACAAATGGTCATATTGTGAAAACTATCAGGACTATGGCTTAGCCGTGGACATGTTTAGTGGCAGCAGGGATAGCTGAACGTTTTGATATAAGATTTGTGTAGGTGGGCTTGAAAATGAGGGAGTGGCGGCAGTTTAGAAATCATGTTCTGATTTTCCAGCTTTTGTCATCTCCCACTCTAGTTTCCCCATTCATTCCTATGGGACCAATTTCGCCGCAAAAATGACGATATTTCGTGAACCATTCGGCGAAATGTTCCACAAAATAATAGCACACCATTCGGGAACAATCCGCACGTTTCGGTATATTACTTGTCTATGTAGTGTAAAAACTGTGGGAGGAGTTAGGGTGGTAAATTTGGCTATAATAATAAGAATAAGAACTAGAAAAGGTACAATTTCTGGGGAATTGTGAAAGTGTTCTTGCCTCTACAACTGGAGTGGGCGGAGTAACTAGGTGGGATGGAGTGGCTTGAGTAAGTGTGAAAAGTGTTAAAAAGCTTAATATTTTAAAAAGTATAAATAGTAGTAAAAAAGTTCCATCATTCGCTGAAAGAGCTGAACATTTTTTTCAAAAGTAATTTTTTTTTCAAAAATGAATTTTTTTTATTCAAAAATGATTTTTTTTTATTCAAAAATGATTTTTTTTTCTTCAAAAATGAATTTTTTTTTCTTCAAAAATGATTTTTTTTTTCAAAGTAATTTTTTTTTTCAAAAATGAATTTTTTTATTTCAAAAATAATTTTTTTTTTCGAAATTATTATTTTTTTTAAAGTAATTTTTTTTTCAAAAATAATTTTTTTTTTCAAAAATATTTTTTTTTTCAAATATATTTTTTTTCAAAAATAATTTTTTTTTTTAAAAGTAATTTTTTTTTCAAAATATTTTTTTTTTTTTCAAAAATAATTTTTTTTTTTCAAAAATAATTTTTTTTTTCAAAATATTTTTTTTTCAAAAATATTTTTTTTTTTTTTCAAAAAATAATTTTTTTTTTTTCAAAAATAATTTTTTTTTTCAAAAATATTTTTTTTTTCAAAAATGTTTTTTTTTTTTTCAAAATTATTTTTTTTATTTTTTTCAAAAATTATTTTTTTTTTTAAAATATTTTTTTTTTACATGGGGCGGTCATAATGTTTTGGCTGATCATGGGGTGGTCATAATGTTTTGGCTGATCATGGGGTTGTCAGCTTTTGTCACCTCCCACTCTAGTTTTGAACATTTCGCCATTCATTCCTATGGGACCAATTTCGCCGCAAAAACGTCATTTCGTGGACCATTCGGCGAAACATTCCACAAAGTAATAACACACCAATCGGGAACAATCCGCTCGTTTCGGTATATTACTTGTCTCTGTAGTGTAAAAACTGTGGGAGGAGTCTACAAGCATTATCAAGTCTAGCAGATGAAGTCACATGCATTTGGGGTGTCTCAGCATCTTGTGTTTACAACCACTGTTTCCTAGCAACGCTCATGCTCTGTTTATGCTTCCCAAATACTACTTCATCAAAACTGCCCCATCAGAATTACCCCATCAAAACTGCCCCATCATATTCCTCTATTATAAATCAGTACATGGTGTGTCTGTCCCCTCCCCCGGGCTCTGTAATCAGCTGAGATGCTCCAGCCACCTTCCCCCCTGTGTATAACAGAAGCTTTGGTAACCATGGCAACAAAACAAACACTAACAGTACACTCTGATTAATGGCTAAAATTTCCTGAAATGACCTCTAAACAAATGGCCGTATTTTAAAAACTATACATCCTACAGCGAAGATCTTTATATTGTGAGAATCACAAGACCCAGACCTAGATTTTGATGTATAGTATGTCTCTGAAATATTAAAAATGAAGGCACAGTCGCAGTTTAGAAATTGCCATTCAAATTTGGAGGGGGCTAGAGTGTAGTTTCAATGAATGTCAATGGACGGCGTGAGTTGCAAACAAATGTTCATATTGTGAAAAACTATCAGGACTATGGCTTAGCCGTGGACATGTTTAGTGGCAGCAGGGATAGCTGAACGTTTTGATATAAGATTTGTGTAGGTGGGCTTGAAAATGAGGGAGTGGCGGCAGTTTAGAAATCATGTTCTGATTTTCCAGCTTTTGTCATCTCCCACTCTAGTTTCCCCATTCATTCCTATGGGACCAATTTCGCCGCAAAAACGACGATATTTCGTGAACCATTCGGCGAAACGTTCCACAAAGTAATAGCACACCATTCGGGAACAATCCGCACGTTTCGGTATATTACTTGTCTATGTAGTGTAAAAACTGTGGGAGGAGTTAGGGTGGTAAATTTGGCTATAATAATAAGAATAATATATATGTGAGATAACAGTAAGTGGTCTTGCTATGCAAGAACACTTAATAATAATATATATGTGAGATAACAGTAAGTGGTCTTGCTATGCAAGAACACTTAATAACTAGAAAAGGTACAATTTCTGGGGAAATTGTGAAAGTGTTCTTGCTCTACAACTGGAGTGGGCGGAGTAACTGGGTGGAGTGGGCGGAGTAACTGTGAAAAGTGTTAAAAAGCTTAATATTTTAAAAAGTATAAATAGTAGTAAAACAGTTGAAGTCCCATCATTAGCTGAAAGAGCTGAACTTTTTTTTCAAAAATGATTTTTTTTTTCAAAAATTATTATTTTTTTTTTCAAAAATATTTTTTTTTCAAAAATTATTTTTTTTTCTTTTTTTTTCAAAAATTTTTTTTTCAAAAATAATTTTTTTTAAAAAAAAATATATTTTTTTTTTTCAAAAATAATTTTTTTATGTTCAAAATTTTTTTTTTTTCAAAAATTTTTTTTCTTCAAAATAATTTTTTTTTTTTCAAAAATAATTTTTTCTTTTTTCAAAAATATTTTTTTTTCTCAATAATATTTTTTTTTTTCAAAAATGAATTTTTTTTTTTTTCAAAAATATTTTTTTTTTCATGGGGCGGTCATAATGTTTTGGCTGATCATGGGATGGTCATAATGTTTTGGCTAATCAGGGGGTTGTCAGCTTTTGTCACCTTCCACTCTAGTTTTGAACATTTCGCCATTCATTCCTATGGGACCAATTTCGCCGCAAAAACTACGATATTTCGTGAACCATTCGGTGAAACATTCCACAAAGTAATAGCACACCAATCGGGAACAATCCGCTCGTTTCGGTATATTACTTGTCTCTGTAGTGTAAAAACTGTGGGAGGAGTCTACAAGCATTATCAAGTCTAGCAGATGAAGTCACATGCATTTGGGGTGTCTCAGCTTCTTGTGTTTACAACCACTGTTTCCTAGCAACGCTCATGCCCTGTTTATGCTTCCCAAATACTGCTTCATCAAAACTGCCCCATCAGAATTACCCCATCAAAACTGCCCCATCATATTCCTCTATTATAAATCAGTACATGGTGTGTCTGTCCCCTCCCCAGGCTCTGTAATCAGCTGAGATGCTCCAGCCACCTTCCCCCCCTGTGTATAACAGAAGCTTTGGTAACCATGGCAACAAAACAAACACTAACAGTACACTCTGATTAATGGCTAAAATTTCCTGAAATGACCTCTAAACAAATGGCCGTATTTTAAAAACTATACATCCTACAGTGAAGATCTTTATATTGTGAGAATCACAAGACCCAGACCTAGATTTTGATGTATAGTATGTCTCTGAAATGTTAAAAATGAAGGCACAGTCACAGTTTAGAAATTGCCCTTCAAATTTGGAGGGGGCTAGAGTGTAGTTTCAATGAATGTCAATGGACGGCGTGAGTTGCAAACAAATGGTCATATTGTGAAAACTATCAGGACTATGGCTTAGTCGTGGACATGTTTAGTGGCAGCAGGGATAGCTGAACGTTTTGATATAAGATTTGTGTAGGTGGGCTTGAAAATGAGGAGTGGCAGCAGTTTAGAAATCATGTTCTGATTTTCCAGCTTTTGTCATCTCCCACTCTAGTTTCCCCATTCATTCCTATGGTACCAATTTCGCCGCAAAAACGACGATATTTCGTGAACCATTCGGCGAAACATTCCACAAAGTAATAGCACACCATTCGGGAACAATCCGCACGTTTCGGTATATTACTTGTCTATGTAGTGTAAAAACTGTGGAGGAGTTAGGGTGGTAAATTTGGCTATAATAATAAGAATAATATATATGTGAGATAACAGTAAGTGGTCTTGCTATGCAAGAACACTTAATAATATATATGTGAGATAACAGTAAGTGGTCTTGCTATGCAAGAACACTTAACTAGAAAATGCATTTCCCTGGGGAAAATGCGTGGGAATGCTGAATTGCTAAAACGGCCCCCAGCAAAATTGCCCCCATCATATTGCCATCAAAACTGTCCCATCATATTGCCACCATCAAAACTGTCCCATCAGAATTGCCTCATCAAAACTGCACCATCATATTGCCACCATCAAAACTGCCCCATCAAAAAATATTTTTTTTTTTCAAAAATATTTTTTTTTTTCAAAAATAATTTTTTTTTTTTCAAAAATATTTTTTTTTTTCAAAAATAATTTTTTTTTCAAAAATATTTTTTTTTTTCAAAAATATTTTTTTTTTCAAAAATTTTTTTTTTCAAAAATTTTTTTTTTTTTAAAAATGATTTTTTTTTTTTAAAAAATATTTTTTTTTTCAAAAATATTTTTTTTTTTCAAAAATAATTTTTTTTTTCAAAAATAATTTTTTTTTTCAAAAAAATTTTTTTTTTCTAAAAAATTTTTTTTTTCAAAAATAATTTTTTTTTTTCAAAAATAAATATTTTTTTTCAAAAATAATTGCTGAATAGCTAAATTGCTAAAATGACCGCCATCAAAACTGCCCCATCAGAATTGCCACCATCAAAACTGCCCCATCATATTCCTCTATTATAATCAGTACATGGTGTGTCTGTCCCCTCCCCCCGGGCTCTGTAATTAAGCTGAGATGCTCCAGCCACCTCCCCCCCCCTGTGTATAACAGAAGCTTTGGTAACCATGGCAACAAAACACACACAGTACACTCTGATTAATGGCTAAAATTTCCTGAAATGACCTCTAAACAAAAAGCTTTTCTCAAAAACTGTAAAAGATATCAAACTGAAAAAGATATAGCCAGATAGCTGAATATTTTGTGAACATTTTAAAGTTTGTTTGGTGTCTCTAGGTGAAAGTATGAAGGAGCTGAAACTTTTGGGAGCGGAAGAAAAATTTAAGGATTTCAAGCATGCTCCCATTGACTTCAATGTTAAAAAAAAGTGATAAAAAGCTTAATATTTTAAAAAGTATAAATGGTAGAAAAAAAGTTGAAAAAGAGCACACCTCAGCTAAAAAGAGACGAACATTTTGATAGTTGAATGGTTTTAATAGCTGAAAGTATGCAGAAGTTACGCATTACCGAAAAACGTACGGAAGAATAAGAAAAATAAATAAAATCGAATAACAATAGTGGGACTGCTAAAGCATTCCCACTAACTAGAAAAGGTACAATTTCTGGGGAAATTGTGAAAGTGTTCTTGCCTCTACAACTGGAGTGGGCGGAGTAACTGGGTGGAGTGGGCGGAGTAACTGAAAAGTGTTAAAAAGATTAATATTTTAAAAAGTATAAATAGTAGTAAAACAGTTGAAGTCCCATCATTAGCTGAAAGAGCTGAACTTTTTTTTCAAAAATGATTTTTTTTTTCAAAAATGATTTTTTTTTAATGATTTTTTTTTTTCAAAAATTATTTTTTTTATTTTTTCAAAAATATTTATTTTTTCAAAAATAATTTTTTTTTCTTTTTTTTTTTCAAAAAATTTTTTTTTCAAAAATAATTTTTTTTTGTTCAAATTTTTTTTTTTCAAAAATTTTTTTTTCTTCAAATAATTTTTTTTTCAAAAATAATTTTTTCTTTTTTCAAAAATATTTTTTTTTCTCAATAATATTTTTTTTTCAAAAATGAATTTTTTTTTTTTTCAAAAATATTTTTTTTTCATGGGGCGGTCATAATGTTTTGGCTGATCATGGGGTGGTCATAATGTTTTGGCTAATCAGGGGTTGTCAGCTTTTGTCACCTTCCACTCTAGTTTGAACATTTCGCCATTCATTCCTATGGGACCAATTTCGCCGCAAAAACTACGATATTTCGTGAACCATTCGGTGAAACATTCCACAAAGTAATAGCACACCAATCGGGAACAATCCGCTCGTTTCAGTATATTACTTGTCTCTGTAGTGTAAAAACTGTGGGAGGAGTCTACAAGCATTATTAAGTCTAGCAGATAAAGTCACATGCATTTGGGGTGTCTCAGCATCTTGTGTTTACAACCACTGTTTCCTAGCAACGCTCATGCCCTGTTTATGCTTCCCAAATACTACTTCATCAAAACTGCCCCATCAGAATTACCCCATCAAAACTGCCCCATCATATTCCTCTATTATAAATCAGTACATGGTGTGTCTGTCCCCTCCCCCGGGCTCTGTAATCAAAGCTGAGATGCTCCAGCCACCTCCCCCCCTGTGTATAACAGAAGCTTTGGTAACCATGGCAACAAAACAAACAGTACACTCTGATTAATGGCTAAAATTTCCTGAAATGACCTCTAAACAAATGGCCGTATTTTAAAAACTATACATCCTACAGTGAAGATCTTTATATTGTGAGAATCACAAGACCCAGACCTAGATTTTGATACATAGTATGTCTCTGAAATATTAAAATTGAAGGCACGGTTGCAGTTTTTGAAATTGCCCTTCAAATTTGAAGGGGGCTAGAGTGTAGTTTCAATGAATGTCAATGGACGGCGTGAGTTGCAAACAAATGGTCATATTGTGAAAACTATCAGGACTATGGCTTAGCCATGGACATGTTTAGTGGCAGCAGGGATAGCTGAACGTTTTGATATAAGATTTATGTAGGTGGGCTTGAAAATGAGGGAGTGGAGGCAGTTTAGAAATCATGTTCTGATTTTTCAGCTTTTGTCCCCTCCCCTGGGCTCTAATCAGAGCTGAGATGCTCCAGCCACCTCCCCCCCTGTGTATAACAGAAGCTTTGGTAACCATGGCAACAAAACACCCACAGTACACTCTGATTAATGGCTAAATTTCTTGAAATGACCTCTAAACAAAAAGCTTTTTCTCAAAAACTGTAAAAGATATCAAACTGAAAAGATATAGCCAGATAGCTGAATATTTTGTGAACATTTTAAAGTTTGTTTGGTGTCTCTAGGTGAAAGTATGAAGGAGCTGAAACTTTTGGG
>JBBDGP010003954.1:147500-253989 GCA_037952835.1 Lithobates septentrionalis | reverse complement strand
CTCTCTCTCCCCCCTCCCCTCTCTCTCTCTCCCCCCTCCCCCTCTCTCTCTCTCTCTCTCTCTCTCTCTCTCTCTCTCTCTCTCTCTCTCTCTCTCTCTCTCTCTCTCTCTCTATATATATATATATATATATATATATATATATATATATATATAATCTACAGTGGATACAAAAAGTCTACACACCCCTGTTAAAATGTCAGGTTTCTGTGATGTAAAAAAAAATGAGACAAAGATAAATAATTTCACCTTTAATGTGACCTATAAACTGTACAACTCAATTGAACAACAAACTGAAATCTTTTAGGTGAAGGGAAGTAAAAATAAAAAAATTAAAATAATATGGTTGCATAAGTGTACACACCCTTACACTAATACTTTGTTGAAGCACCTTTTGATTTTAGTACAGCCCTCGGTCTTTTGGGCTTTGAGTCTATCAGCATGGCACATCTTGACTTGGCAATATTTGCCCACTCTTCTTTTGCAAAAACACTCCAAATCTATCAGATTGCGAGGCCTTCTTCAGATCACCCCACAAGATTTTCAATGGGATTCAGGTCTGGGCTCTGGCTGGGCCATTCCAAAACTTTAATCTTCTTCTGGTGAAGCCATTCCTTTGTTGATTTGGATGAATGCTTTGGGTCGTTGTAATGCTGAAAGATGAATTTCCTCTTCATGTTCAGCTTTCTAGCAGAAGCCTGAAGGTTTTGTGCCAATATTGACTGGCATTTGGAACTGTTCATAATTCCCTCTACCTTGACTAAGGCCCCTGTTCCAGCTGAAGAAAAACCGCCCAAAGCATGAAGCTGCCACCACTATGCTTCACGGTGGGTATGGTGTTCTTTTTGGTGATGTGCAGTGTTGTTTTTGCACCAAACATATCTTTTTGGAATTATGGCCAAAAAGTTAAACTTTGGTTTCATCAGACCATAACACATTTTCCCACATGCTTTTGGGAGACTTCAGATGTGTTTTTGCAAAATTTAGCCGGGCTTGGAAGTTTTTCTTGGTAAGAAAAGGCTTCTTGCCACTCTACCCCATAGCCCAGACCTATGAAGAATACAGGAGATTGTTGTCCCAAGAACCACACAGCCAGTACTTGCCAGATCTTCCAGCTATGTTGTGCCATATTTTCTCCACTTGATGATGACTGTCCCCACTGTGTTCCATGGTATATCTAATGCCTTGGAAAATCTTTTGTACCCTTCTCCTGACTGATACATTTTAACAATGAGATCCCTCTGATGCTTTGGAAGCTCTCTGCGGACCATGGCTTCTGCTGTAGGATGTGACTAAAAAAATGTCAGGAAAGACCTACTAGAACAGCCCCCCCCCCCAAAAAAAAAAAGATTTCAGTTTGTCATTCAATTGAGTTGTACAGTTTATAGGTCACATTAAAGGTAGAAAAAGTTCTGAAATTATTTATCTTTGTAACATTTTTTTTTACATCACAGAAACCTGACAGGGGTGTATAGACTTTTTATATTGTGTGTCTATATGTATGTGTGTGTATGTGTATAGTATATATATATATATATATATATGTGTGTGTGTGTGTGTGTGTGTGTGTGTGTGTGTATATGTGTGTGTATATATATATATATATATATATATATATATATATATATATATATATATATAGTTTTTAAAGGATAAGTTCACCTTTTATAAAAAAAAAAAAGTAGGGAGCATCAATGATCACACCACAGTGATCAGCAGCTCCATGGAAGTTTATTAAAAACTACAAGTTGACATCCACAAAGGCAGTCAGTACTTATAGTTTTCCATTCACAGAACTGAATGACATGTTCTTTGCAGATTGTGACAAAGATCGGGGGAGAAGATCCCCCGCTGCCGGTCACAGCGGGGAGACGGGGGGTGCGGGGCCAGTGGATTTGTAACATGTTACATGTTACACCCTGACTATAGGTGTAACATGTAATGCGTTACAAAAGGTGAACTTATCCTTTAACCACTCGGGGAAGGTTTTACCCCCTTCATGACCAGGCCATTTTGTGCTACTTTAGCTGCCAATTGTGCGGTCGTTCAACACATAAACAAAATTTATAACCTTTTTTTCACACAAATAGAGATTTCTTTTGGTGGTATTTGATCACAACTGAAATTTTTATTTTCTATTACATAAACAAAAAAAAGACCAAACATTAAAAAAAAAAAAAAAAAAAAAAGACCAAAACAATATTTTTTACTTCCTGTTATAAAACACATCCAATAAAAAAACAAAAACAAAAAAAAAAACATTTCTTCATAAATTTTCTGCTACATGTCTTTGGTAAAAAAAAAATCCCATTAAGTGAATACTGATTGGTTTGTGGGAATGTTATAGCATCTACAAAGTATGGTATATACAGTATACCGGCATTTTTTTTAGTATACTACTAATGGTGATGATTAGCAACTTATAATGGGACTGCAGTAGTGTGACAGGCAAGCTGACACTAACTGATGCTGGGGGGGTACTGACTAACTGCCGCTGACCTCACCAGTGACACGAATACAGTGATCAGTGCTAATAATATGCACTGTCACTGTACTAAGGACATTGGCTGGGAAGGGGTTAACATCTCAGGTAATTAAGGGGTTAAATGTATGCCTAACGATCTGTAATGCATGTAAAGTGTGCTGACTTTTACTAAAGATCTCTTTGTTTCTTATCCCTGCTTTTCACAGAGATTGTTCCTCTGTACAGAGTCCTTTGTTTGTTTGTCAACACAGAGCTCTGGGCTGTGATTGCACACAGCGGATCAGCAGGTCATGGCCATGAATCATTGGCTGGGACCTGCTGACAGACTCCTGCTGTGTACAATCACGGGTGTCAAGGACGGGTGGGGGGGGGATACACGCCCTGTACCTGGAAACAGGCAGTGACATTCTACAGTACATTGCAGGTGGTCTGTCTGCGAGGAGTTAAAGTAACTTATTCTTTGGCCATGTTAGGCCATGTCTGTTGACCTTAGCAATGCAGGCTGAAAGCAAGGGCACATTGGGGTTAATCTTATAAAGGCAAATAGGCTGTTCACTTTGCAAAGGAAGTTGCACTTTGCAAAGAAAATTTCCTCAGAGCTTAGTAATGTCATTTTGCAAAGAACAACCCTGATCGCCAGGAATTAAAAAAAAAAAAAAGGCCATTTTTGCTTGTACAGTACATGATTTGATGGTGGAAGATTCCCTTGCAAAGTGCAACTCTACTTGCAAAGTGAACAGTCTATTTGCTTTTAGTAAATCAACCCCATAAATTGTTTAATTGTTTCATATGTGCCCTGTTAGCACCATAATGCTGCATACCTCCCAACATTTTGAGATGGGAATGAGGGACACCTACTAGCAAACGTATGTAGGCAGAGGACACGCCCCCCTGCCACACCCCCTTAAAGGAGAATTAACCATAAAAAAGGTTAATTAAATCCACAAAGGGCTTTTTTTTTGTACCACTACTATTCCTTTATATTGGCATTTAAAATGTACAAATGCAGCAATTTAGAATTTGGATGAAAGGTTTAGCACTGGGAAACACTTTTTGAAAGATAAAAAGCGCATTTTATATACATCTATATAGATCAGACCAAAATGAGGGAAAAATGAGGAGGAATGAGGGACAGAGGGACATTGTTCCAAATCAGGGACAGTCCCTCCAAATCAGGGACAGTTGGGAGCTATGATGCTGGCTTGAGGTGTGTTGCTGCAATCATGCACATCATTATCCCTGTTGAAGTGTACTGTGTTGCATAGAGTTGAATAAAGTGTCATGCCATGCGACATATTTGCACCATGCCTACACAACGCATACCAGTGAGCATGCGTTATATGAAGCATAACACATGCCAGCTGGTGTCAGCCAGCCCTTAAAGTCACTGGTGCAATTTGCAAAATCAAAAACTGCTCCGGCCTGTCTCCAGAGACCCAATTATGTGGGCTGCCATCTTGCCACTCACGTAGTGTAGAGGAGGTGAAGCCAGGCTGTACACCACACCACACCTCGGCCCTGATAGTCACTGCTCTCTGCATGTCGGCATATGGGGAGTAGAAATTAAAATTGGAATTTGCATATTAACAGAAGCAATGTTTAGTCTGCTTAGCCTGTAATTTTGGGGATAGGAATAGGTTTTAAAACAGTCATTTGCATACTTTATAAGTAAAATCCTTTATTCTGTTGGCTCCAGGTGCCATCATTTCACTGGAATACACGTCAGAATTTGACTTGGAGACGTACCGCAGCCGACTTATTCACAGCTTCCTCAGCCTGGTATAGTGTACTTGCAACTGATTTCTTTTAGCCCCTTTTAGTGTGCTCAGTTTATAAAAAAAATCTCTCTAGGGTGACCATATACAGGTCAATGTATTGCTATGGGTGACCAAGGACAGGGCAACAATGTCTTGCTATTGATGACCATAGACAGAGCAAGATTTCACTCTGGGTGACCATAGACAGGATAATGTCTCACTATCAATGACTACACACAAGGCAACGTCTCTGTATAGGTGACCAAAGACAGGGCAACAACTTGCCGCTATAGGTGACCATAGACAGAGCAAGATTTCGCTATCTGAGACCATACACAGGACAAGGTCTCGCTATTGGTGACCAAGGACAGGGCAATGTTTTGCTATAAGTGACCAAAGTCTGGGCAACAACGTCCTACTATGGGTGACTATAGACAGGACAGGGTCTCGCTATGGGTGACCAAAGACAGGGAAATGACATCCTGCTATGGGTGACCATAGACAGGACAATGTCTCGCTATGGGTGACCATAGACAGGACAATGTCTCGCTATGGGTGACCATAGACAGGACAATGTCTCGCTATGGGTGACCATAGACAGGACAATGTCTCGCTATGGGTGACCATAGACAGGACAATGTCTCGCTATGGGTGACCATAGACAGGACAATGTCTCACTATGGGTGACTATAGACAGGACAATGTCTCGCTATGGGTGACCATAGACAGCACAGGGTCTCGTTATGGGTGACTATAGACAGGACAATGTCTCGCTATGGGTGACCAAGGACAGGGAAACAACATCCCGCTATGGGTGACCATAGACAGGACAATGTCTCGCTATGGGTGACCAAGGACAGGGAAACAACATCCCGCTATGGGTGACCATAGACAGGACAAGGTCTCGCTATGGATGGCCATAGACAGGACAAGGTCTCGCTATGGGTGACCATAGACAGGACAAGGTCTCGCTATGGGTGACCATAGACAGGACAAGGTCTCGCTATGGGCGACCAAGGACAGGGCAACATCTTGCTATGGATGACCGCACATAGGAAAAGGTCTAGCTATAGATGACCATAGACAGGGCAAGGTCCCACTATGGGTGACCTTAGACAGGACATGGTTTTGCTATGGGTGACCAAAGACAGGGCAACGTCTTGCTATGGGTGACCAAGGAGGGCAACAACATCCTGCTATGGGTGACCATAGACAGGACAAGATCTTGCTATGGGTGACCAAGAACAGAGCAACAACATCCTGCTGTGGGTGACCATAGATGGGACAAGGACTTGCTATGGACGACCATAGAGAGGACAATGTCTCGCTATGGGTGACCAAGGACAGGGCAACAACGTCCTGCTATGGGTGACCATAGACAGGATAATGTCTCGCTATGGGTGACCATAGACAGGACAATGTCTCGCTATGGGTGACCACAGACAGGATAATGTCTCGCTATGGGTGACCATAGACAGGACAATGTCTCGCTATGGGTGACCACAGACAGGACAGGGTCTCGCTATGGGTGACCATAGACAGCACAGGGTCTTGCTATGGGTGACCATAGACAGGACAATATCTCACTTTGGGTGACTATAGACAGGACAGTGTCTCGCTATGGGTGACCAAGGACAGGGAAACAACATCCCGCTATGGGTGACCATAGACAGGACAAGGTCTCGCTATGGGTGGCCAAGGATAGGGCAACAACGTCCTGCTATGGGTGATCATAGACAGGACAAGGTCTCGCTATGGGTGACCATAGACAGGACAAGGTCTCGCTATGGGTGACCATAGACAGGACAAGGTCTCGCTATGGGTGACCAAGGACAGGGAAACATCTTACTATGGGCGACCAAGGACAGGGCAACATCTTGCTATGGATGACCGCACATAGGAAAAGGTCTCGCTATGGATGACCATAGACAGGGCAAGGTCCCGCTATGGGTGACCAAGGAGGGCAACAACGTCCTGCTATGGGTGACCATAGACAGGACAAGATCTTGCTATGGGTGACCAAGAACAGAGAAACAACATCCTGCTGTGGGTGACCATAGATGGGACAAGGACTTGTTATGGATGACCATAGACAGGACAATGTCTCGCTATGGGTGACCAAGGGCAGGGCAACAACGTCCTGCTATGGGTGACCATAGACAGGACAATGTCTCGCTATGGGTGACCATAGACAGGACAATGTCTCGCTATGGGTGACCATAGATGGCACAGGGTCTCGCTATGGGTGACCATACAGGACAATATCTCACTATGGGTGACTATAGACAGGACAATGTCTCGCTATGGGTGACCAAGGACAGGGAAACAACATCCCGCTATGGGTGACCATAGACAGGACAAGGTCTCCCTATGGGTGACCAAGGATAGGGCAACAACGTCCTGCTATGGGTGACCATAGACAGGACAAGGTCTCGCTATGGGTCACCATAGACAGGACAAGGTCTCACTATGGGTGACCAAGAACAGGGAAACATCTCACTATGGGCGACCAAGGACAGGGCAACATCTTGCTATGGATGATCGCACATAGGAAAAGGTCTCGCTATGGATGACCATAGACAGGGCAAGGTCCCACTATGGGTGACCTTAGACAGGACATGGTTTTGCTATGGGTGACCAAAGACAGGGAAACGTCTCGCTATGGGTGACCAAGGAGGGCAACAACATCCTGCTATGGGTGACCATAGACAGGACAAGATCTTGCTATGGGTGACCAAGAACAGAGCAACAACATCCTGCTGTGGGTGACCATAGATGGGACAAGGACTTGCTATGGACGACCATAGACAGGACAATGTCTCGCTATGGGTGACCAAGGACAGGGCAACAACGTCCTGCTGTGGGTGACCATAGATGGGACAAAGACTTGCTATGGACGACCATAGACTGGGCATAGTCTTGCTATGAGTGACCATAAAACGGAGGAGGTCTCGCTATGGGCAGCCATAGCCAGGTTAAGGTTTCATTATAATATATTATATATTTTAATATATATTAATATATATTATCAGCGCAAGTCCTCACTGTGGGTGACCATAGACAATGGGGTTGATTTACTAAAACTAGAGAGGGCAAAATCTGATGCAGCTGTGCAAGGTAGCCAATCAGCTTCTAATTTCAGATTGTTCAATTAAGCTCTGGCAAAAAAACCTGGAAGCTGATTGGTTTTCTATGTAGAGCTGCACCAGATTCTGCACTCTCCAGTTTTAGTAAATCAACTCCAATGTCTCCTTATGGGTGACCATAGACAATGCTTCAAGGCAATGTACTTCTATGGATGACCATAGACAGGGCCATGTCTCACAGTGGGTGACCATAGACAAGGCAACATCTCAGCATGGGTAATCATAGAGAGGGCAATGTCACACTGTGAATGATATGAAGTGAGACCTCTGCTGGTTGTTACAATTGGTAGGACCCAGAGGTCTGTAACTTGTGGCTTGTCTTTTTTTACCACCATCTATATAATGTAAAGGGCTATTGAAACAACCCATTGAATTTTAAATCCAATCAAATAGGCCCTTGCACCTCCTAGTCATTGGTACATTTAAGGGTGATTGTTCAGCATGTGACCGGTTCCCCCACTAAAACAGCTGTATTTGCTCCACACGATACTGGGCGAAGTATTGCACAGCATCCTGTGAATCATATTCGTGAAATAAAGCCTGATGAAATATAGAAGAAAACAATGAGACTCTTTATTTTCTGGGTTGTACAGGTAAATGCATGTAGGTGGAAAAATAAGCAAGGTATACTTAAGCCCCTATTTACTTCCTCCTCTCCCACAGTATTGTATAAAAATATTATGGAGTATTCAGGAGGTTCTCTATCTGGTATAAATGTATAACTTCTGTGTATTCTGCTGGGAAAACTTTTGATTACCTGGTTATCACATCTCTGTGCTGTGTAGAGTTGTAGGAGTCTAGAAAGGTCAACAGCCATTGATAAGCCATCAATGAACATTGGCAAAATAATGTATAGCTAACCCTAAAAAATGTAATATACTGTAGCTTATCAGTCCTTAGATGTGGTGCCTGCTTCCGTTTTCTTTTTTTTTAAGCATTTTCCCCTTTATTTTCACCTGGTGATCCTGACGGTAACACTCCCTTATCTAGGGTGACAATGCTCACTCACTGTACTGTATCTATGGAGGAGCGGTGTTATCACCCTAGGGCAGTACTACAAAACGCCCACCCCGTTTTCGGAGTCTTCCTATGGCGAATAAGAGTTCCTACCCATTGCACCACAGGCCAAAATGAAAAACAAAAAATGTGGGTAGGTTTAGGATTTCTGTCTTGATTGCAGTTTCTGTTGGGAGATGGTCACTTGGACAGGGAAGTGAGAGAGTGGGTTGCTCCACTAGGTGCTCTACCCAAAACCTTCCCATCCACGTACGCCTTCCTCTTCTCGTTATACCTTGGCTGATCTACTGCCATTTTTGAGGCACGCATCTGCCCTTATTAACTGATGAGAATCCATTAATCTTTAGGGTAGAACTCAAGGACAGGGTTGAGAATGAAAACAATCTGTTTCATTCTTGCACATCTACACGGGCATTGTGTAAAAAAAAAAAACTAAAGAGGTTCCGATGTTTTATCCACAGGCTAAATATTCTGAGGTGAAATTGGCAATTTCTAAAGTGCAGCCTTTAGCATCAGCGATGGGTGGAAAGTCTCTCGGCTCTGAGCCAAGGATTCAGGTTGTGTGCATTGATGAGAAGACGGGGTCGAATGCTGGAATGGATGCCCTGCAGCTGGGAAATGACATCATGGAAGACATTCAAACTCACGGTAAGTGTATAAGAAATGCCTTATATGACTCGACATAAAACTCTACCTAACACAGGCCCTCCAAAATGCTCCACTCCATAAGGTACATCATACTCCACTTCTAGCTCTGAAGTATGGGGACTGTCATAGATGATTTCTTGAGAATGCTAGCTCACTGGCCGTCAGAAAAAATACAGAGGGCACGACCAACTAAGTGTAGCTGTTTTTAAAAAATAATGGGTTGAAGGTAATCATGCACTCACATGTAGGGGTGCGCATCTTCACTGGCCTCACGATTCGATTCGATTACGATTATCAGGTCCACGATTAACGATGCATCACGATTAATGCGCGCGGTTTTCATCCAAAAAATGTAAGTAGTCAGAAGAACTCCATTTTTTAAATTTTATCTGTTCTTAAAAAAAAGACAACACTCCTTGCATGTAGCAAAGTGTAAACAGTGCAGACAACTTAAAGAGGAGCTCCAGACTGCCCCCAAATGACTACAGGAGATGATCAGAGACTGCAGACATGATACAGGAGATGGTCAGAGACTGCAGACATGATACAGGAGATGGTCAGAGACTGCAGACATGATACAGGAGATGGTCAGAGACTGCAGACATGGTACAGGAGATGGTCAGAGACTGTAGACATGGTACAGGAGATGGTCAGAGACTGCAGACCGCCCCCCTCACCACTAACCTGTCCCCATATAATACTATTACCATAGCGCTCCCCTGCCCAGTGTCACCACAGACCAATTCCCATCCTTCTTCCCCCACCTCTACACAGTGAACATGCAAATAGGGCAATAAATCAAAAAATTGTGTGCAGAGCTTTGTGGTGATAATAAACACACAAAAAAGTCTTACTTATTCAAAGTAATTCCAGTGCTGAGTGTTCTCTGCTGTGTTCAAATCATTCACCAGAAATCAGGAATGGCACAGCAGTGAACACTCAGCACTCAGCACACTCAGCACTGGAACTACTTTGAATAAGTAAGACTTTTTTGTGTGTTTATTATCACCACAAAGCTCTGCACACAATTTTTTGATTTATTGCCCTATTTGCATGTTCACTGTGTAGAGGTGGGGGAAGAGCAGAGGTGTCCTCCATGCGGCCCCCTTACCTGGCTTGACATGCCGCGGCTCCACTCTCCTCCTCGGAGCTCCGTGCTCCACAAGCCGGCCGCCGCCACTCTTAGCAGCAGCAGCTCCAGCCACCGGCGCTCCATGTCCCCGCGAACATGCATACAGTGTCGCTCCTCGCAGCAGGGGGATGACGTAAGTCAGAGGCAGCTTGAAGGAAAAGCCGGCGCGGCTTACTTCCGCGGCTCTTCGGCGGCTTTCGGCTCCCTTCGGTCGTGGAGGCGGGGCACAACGCGGCGCGAGGATGACGTCATCCTCAATCGATGCCTTAAAGCTATAGCATCGATGCCGCATCGTGGACGGTCGGATGCCGATGCATCGATTCGGCGATTAATTTCAACAGCCCTACTCACATGTGGCTCTGTAATGTAGGCGCATCAACATGGTGGTAAGCATAGGCTTCTGGGTTAATCCATTGGGGATACACTGCTATGTTTACCACCACATGCAGATGTACAGTGAATCGGGAAAGTATTCACAGCGCTTTACTTTTTCCACATTTTGTTATGTTACAGCCTTTATTCCAAAATGGGTTACCTTCATTATTTTCCTCCAAATTCTACAAACAATACCACATATTGACCATGTGAAAGAATTTGTTTGTTTGAAATCTTTGCAAATTTATTAAAAATAAAAAACAAAAAAAATCCCACGTACATAAGTATTCACAGCCTTTGCTCAATACTTTGTTGAAGCTCCTTTGGCACCAATTGCAGCCTCAAGTCTTTTTGAGTATGATGCTTGGCACACCAATTTTTGGGCAGTTTCTGCCATTCTTCTTTGCAGGACCTCTCAAGCTCCATAAGGTTGGATTGGGAGCGTCGGTACACAGCCATTTTCAGATCTCTCTGATTCAATTGGGTTTAAGTCTGGGCTTTGGCACTCAAGGACATTCAAAGAGTTGTCCCGTAGCCATTCCTTTGTTATCTTGGCTGTGTGCTTAGGGTCGTTGTTCTGTTTGAAGATGAACCTTCGCCCCAGTCTGAGGTCCAGAGCGCTCTGGAACAGGTTTTCTTCAAGGATGCCTCTGTACATTGCTGCATTCATCTTTCCCTCGATCCTGACTAGTCTCCCAGTTCCTGCCATGAAAAACATCCCCACAACATGATGCTGCCCCCACCATGCTTCACTGTAGGGATGGTATTGGCCAGGTGATGAGCGGTGCCTGGTTTCCTCCAAACATGACACTTGCCATTCAGGCCAAAAAGTTCAATCTTTGTTTGATCAGACCAGAGAATTTGGTTTCTCTTGGTCTGAGAGTCCTTCAGGTGCCTTTTGGCAAATTCCAGGCAGGCTGCCATGTACCCATGTGGCTTCTGTCTGGCCACTCTACCATTCAGGCCTGGTTGGTGGAGTGCTACAGAGATGGTTGTTCTTCTGGAAGGTTCTCCTCTCTCCACAGAGAAATGCTGGATCTGTCAGAGTGACCATTGTGTTCTTGGTCACCTTCCTGACTAAGGCCATTCTCCCCCGATCGCTCAGTTTGGCCAGGAGGCCCGCTCTAGGAAGAGTCCTGGTGGTTCCAAATTCTTCCATTTATGGATGATGGAGGCCTCTGTGCTCATTGGGACCTTCAATGCTGCAGAAATTTTTCTGTACCCTTCCCCAGATCTGTGTCTCCATACAATCCTGTCTCAGAGGTCTACAGACAATTCATTGGACTTCATGGCTTGGTTTGTGCTCTGACATGCACTGTTAACTGTGGGACATTATATAGACAGGTGTGTGCCTTTCCAAATCATGTCCAATCAATTGAGTTTACCACAGTTGTAAAAATATCTCAAAGATGATCAGTGGAAACAGGAGGCACTTGAGCTCAATTTTGAGTGTCTTGGCAAACACTGTGAATACTTATGTACATGTGATTTATTTCGATCTTTATTTTTAATAAATTTGCAAAGCTTTCAAACAAAGTTCTTTCACGTTGTCATTATGGGGTATTGATTGTAGAATGTTGAGAAAAATAATGAATGTAATCTATTTTGGAATAAGGCTTTAACATAACAAAATGTGGAAAGAGTGAAGCGCTGTTAATACTGTCCTGGATTCGCTGTACCTACCCTTACAGAGTCACATATGAGTGCATGATTTATCCCATTATTTTTGATAAATATCTACACTTAGGTGGTCACACCCTCTGTATTTTTCTTTCTTCTGCGTACTTGATTCCAGGGGCTACTCCCAACTCAGCATAAAGGGCAGCTGCAAGCCAGCTCACTAGTTACTGTTCGTTTACATTGGACTTTTTTTTAGAGGCCCCTTGCTTAGGTGGTCCCCAACTGATTGCACCATAGTGTGTGTATATTATATAATATATGCACATGCATATACGCAGCGTGCATACCTCACACACTGCAGCCCCCACCCGCAGGATGTTGTTCCCTGCTGGCCAATCACAAGGCTGAAAACCCAGCACCTGCCGAAGCATGCTGGGGAGAAGATAGCAGCTATGGAGTAGGTCATGTTGGAGTGTCTGAAAACACATCTCCAGTTTGGTTGGAGATGGGTTAGGGTCCCTGTTCCCCTTCTCTCCGGGACTCGTGGGAAGATTCCTTATCACCAGTATATAGCTGTTACAGGTAGTTTGCTATGTGGCTGAGTTGCTGGTGTCGTTGATATAAGTGATGTGTCACTTGATATATTCCTATAGCTCAGCCTTTCTCAAACTTTTTATCCAAGAGGAACCCTACAATGAAAATTTCACGCTTTGGGGAACCCCTTCTAAAACCAATTCCTTGGAGATCAGTAGCAAAAAATTCCCCTTTTGCCATGGTGGTCACAATGCCTCCCATATAGACCACTAAAAAAGACCATTAGTGGCATGCAGTTTGCTCTGCCAATTGGCATAGGCTCCAGAACTATGCAGGCACCATCACATGGGAGGTCAATCGGCCACAGCTCAAGGAACCCTTAACAAACTTTGGAGGAACCCTAGGTTTCCACAGGACCCCAGTTGAGAAAGGCTGCTATAGTTTGTCAACAGCTGGAGAAAGAAATGTGTTTTTTCTCTGCTTTACTTCTTTAGCGTTTAAAGGAGGTATGCCATAGATACAGTATCCTTGAGGGCCAGAGAAGTGGCTGGGAAGATGTCGTCGGTCACATCTGCCCCAGTGAGCACGCTGCACAAAGTGAGAGGTTTCAGCAGGGGCTGATCTGGGTCAGCCATTTGTGAACCTGATTGTCACCTTTGAGCCAGCGTCTCAGTCCAGGAAGTACCGTAGATGACCCTGGATGATGCCTGAACAAAGATGGCTCCATAGGTGTGCACAGTCTATTGCATTAGGGTGGGCACCCAAAGCTCAAACACACATCCCCCACAGCATCTGATGAATGCTCTCCTTGCCCAGCCTGTCAGTTTAGGTGGACAGCCATGTCTTGGTAGGTTTGCAGTTGTGCCATACTCTTTCCATTTTCGGATTATGGATTGAACAGTGAGATGTTCAAAGTTTGGGATATTTTTTTTTTTTTATAACCTAAACCTGCTTTAAACTTCTCCACAACTTTATCCCTGATCTGTCTGGTGTGTTCCTTGGCCTTCATGATGCTGTTAGTTCACTAACATTCTCTAACAACCCTCTGAGGGCTTCACAGAACAGCTGTATTTATACTGAGATTAAATGACCCACAGGTGGACTCTATTTACTAATTAGGTGACATCTGAAGGCAATTGGTTCCACTAGATTTTAGTTAGGGGTATCAGAGTAAAGGGGGATGAATACAAATGTACACCACACTTTTCACATATTTATTTGTAAAAAAAAAATGTAGAAAACCATTTATCATTTTCCTTCCACTTCACAATTATGTGCCACTTTGTGTTGGTCTATCACATAAAATACATTTACGTTTTTGATTGTAACATGACAAAATTTGGAAAATTTCAAGGGGTATGAATACCTTTTCAAGGCACTATAGGTGCCTCTGTGAGAAACAGATCTTTACCAGAAAATAGTGAACTGATAAATATGGTACAATGGCCCGTAGTAATAGGTTAAATGTATGTTTGAATTTTTTGATGGCACAAGTTTATTTTTCAATACAGGCCAATCATTTGGCATTACGAAGGCAGAAATGGACTTTTCCATTGGCGCCTCTACCAGCACCCAGAATGGATCTCTGTCCGCTCTCGGCATCACTGGAATAATCCTGGGTATCGTCCTTTTAGTGTCACTGCTCGGCCTGGCCTACTACCTGCACAGGATGGGTGCCTTCAGGTAAATGGAGGGACTTCGAGAGGTAGAGTTGATTAGCCATGGTCTTCGAGCAGCTTGCTCAATATTTCTCTTCATTGTGGCTTTTCATTTGAAAGCAAGAAGTACCTGAAGCCCCCCCTGGCAAGAGGCTAAAAGGTGCAAATGTGTGTGTTTTTGCATTATTTAAGAACTAAGGCCAGCGGTAAGAGGGTATATGGGTTCCTTTCATAACTTATATATTTAACCTCTTGCTAACCAGGTAACACATATATTAGCCAGGTAGGCTTTAAAGTACTATGGCAAAAATGTTTCCCCCATTTTAAATAGCGTAAGGGAGGAATGTAACCCCTGTCAGATGTAGATATATAGATAGATCTAGAAAATATATATATATATATATATATATATATGATAGAGAGATCTATCTATCTATCTATCTTCCATCTGCCCATTGTAGAGATTTACCTTCACTTCCTGCCCCGTAGCAAATACAGGAAGTGAAAGGAAATCCCCGCAAACTAGGGGAATTCCTTGGGGCCCCCACAAATAGTGACCCCATTGGGGAGACTTCCCCTCTTACTTTTTTTTGGGGACAGCCCAAAATTTGAGATTTTCTTTTACTTTCAATGATGATGGTAAACAGGAAAAAATAGGGTGACAGCAATAAACACCTGACAGGTGTTCTAATCCCTCTCCACTATATACAAAACAGGTAAAAATAAGTTTTTTGGCTTTAGTTATACTTTAACCACTTGCGGACCACAATAAGTATATATACATTGCGGTTTGCAAGTGGTTTACCGGGGTAATGGCGGAAGCTATCAGCAACCAGAGCAACGTCATGACATCACTTCTGATCTAGGGTGGAAGTAAACATTGAATTTTTTTTTTATTTTTAAGGTAGAGGAGAGATTTGGGATCTTATTGATCTCTCCATAAAGAGGACCTGTCATCCTTATTTCTATTACAAGGGATGTTTACATAAATACAAGTTATCAAAAAGAGAAAAGGTAAAGAGAAAGTATAAATAAATAAAAAAATAAGAAAAAAATAAATAATTAAGAGAAAAAAAAATGAAAAGAAACCCCCCCCCCCGCACGCAGAAGTGAACGCATATAGGTACAGATATGTGAGGTATCACCGCGAACATTAGAGCAAGAGCAATAAAACTAGCACTAGACATCCTCTGTAACTCTAAACAAATAACCTTCAAACATTTTTTTAAAACGTTGCCTATGGAGGCCTATTTTTCAAAGCGTCGTTCTCGCTCAATGCATTCGCTTCTGCATGCGAGCACGAAGGGATGGGGGCGCTTTGAATTTTTTTTATTATTTGTACACTGTACCTTTTTTTTAATAATTTTTTTTCCCGCTCACTTTTATTCCTATTACAAGGAATGTAAACATCCCTTGTAATAGAAATAAGGGATGACCAGTCCTCTTCATGGAGACATCTGGGGTCTGTAAGACCCAAATTTCTCCTGATCTTAAGTTAAAAATAAATAAATAAAAATAATTGTTTACGTCCACCCTAGACCGGACGTGACATCATGATGTCCTTCTAGATCAGGGGTCTCAAACTGGCGACCCCCCCAGCTGTTGCGAAACTACAAGTCCCATCATGCCTCTGCCTGTGGGAGTCATGCTTGTAACTGTCAGACTTGCAATGCCTCATGGGACTTGTAGTTTCACAACAGCTGGAGGGCCGCCAGTTTGAGACCCCTGCCCTAGATCATGGAGGTGATTAGAGACAATGTGGTCCCTCTACCTCCTGTGACCACCTGCGTGAACTGTCAGATCATTTCTCGGGCTCGTCGGTAAAAACGGTAAGCCCAAAAACACTGGCGAGCAGCCAGGAGGGAATGACCCCTCCCGCTGCTTCTAAGGCCTGATTGATACCTATGCATTTTTTGTGCTTTTTGCAGATTTGCACTACAGTCCATTTAACATGGTTTCCTATGGAACATGTTCTGTAGTGCAAATCTGCAAAATGCACTAAAAATGCATAGGTGTGAATTAGGCCTAAGAACAATTTAGCAGCTAATTAGCCGCTCTGATCGCTTTTATGAAAAAGCGAATTGCTGGTTGAAAAAAATAAAATTTATACTGGGGTTATGGCTGATGGCTTCAGCCATAACCCCAATAAACCACTTGGTCAAAGCCATAACGCGTGTGTGTGTGTGTGTGTGTGTGTGTGTGTGTGTGTGTGTGTGTGTGTGTGTGTGTGTGTGTGTGGTTGCGATCTTGAAGTAGTTACTAATAGTGCAAGACCTCGTCTGCATGATGCACAGTGAAATACGTGTTTGTTTTTTTTTTTTTTTTTTCATAGATTAGCTAATACTCGATTCTTTTGGTTCCGTCGGAATATATCCCGTTTGGAGGAGGATGCGTCGGTGGAGGACGTGGGGTTTAGTAACCCAGTTTTCGAGCCCACAGCAGAAAATGAGGTGAGATGTGTGATATTGGTAGACAGGAGAATAATGTTAAATATTATTTATTCTAGAACTTGTTTCTTCATGCCTGCGCAGTATGTTTGAGCAATGTGACCCAAATAGAAACCTTTCAAATGTTGCACTTGGCCTTGGCGGGGGGCTCTGCTGACACACGGAAAGCCATGTTTTTGTAAGCATTCCGTAGACACGTGTATACAGACTCCATGGCCCTATGTACATTTTATATAGAGATTTCAAACTTCTTTCTAGGCTTAGGCCTGATTCACACCTACCGTATGCAGTTTTGCTTTTGATCCATTTCTGCTGTGCTTTTTTATTGTGGTACTTTTTTTTTTTATGCCCAATTTGTTGTTGGGCAGATTACCACTTCCTACCCACGCTATAACGGAAAGACGGCTACAGTGCAGGCTTAGTTTACCGGGAGGGCATCCATGGATGTCCTCCCGTGATCGCACGGCGCGCTCTATGATCCTTTGGACTCAGCTGATCATAGATCGGGGTTAGCTTGTCTTTCCTCACGCTGACAGGGTGAGGAAGAGAGCCGATAACCGGCTTGTTTTAAAGGGATTGTGGCAGAGAGGAAATCCTCTCTGCCACAATTGTCACCGAAACAGGTCTGCCCATTGGAAGGCTTCCTCAGGTCCTGTTGTGGTTACGACTGTAAAATGTTGGATTCCCCATGACAATGGGCACAAAGACAAAATGTTTCCCTTTTTTTTTTTTACGACCCTTATTGAAAAGGAGAGTTGGGGCGCTATGTAAAATCTACAAGAAAACAGAATGCAATGAATTACAAATCCATAAACCCATATTTTATTAAAAATAGAAAACCTAAACTGAGAAAATATCTGTTAGAAAAAAACAAAACAAAAAAAAAAACTGAGAAAATATACCATATTAAAAAAAAAAAAAAAAAAAAAAAAAGAAGGAAATCGGGGGGCAGCAACTAGTCTCAAAAAAAATTGGGACAGGGCCATGTTTAGCATCCCCTTTTCTTTTAACAACATTCTGTATACGTCTGGGGACTGAGGAGACCAGCTGCTGGAGTTTTGGGAGAGGACGGTTGTCCCATTCTTGCCTGATATAAGATTCTAACTCAACAGTCCTGGGTCTTCTTTGTCATATTTTTTTTTTTTTTTTACAAAAGGTTTTATTAACATGCAATCTGACAGATAAAGAACAATATCTAGAAGGTTACAGTACATAATAGGTCAAAAGAAAACTAAACATGAAAGAAAAATGAAATCGCTCTAGTCCTATATGCAATGTCCCTAGATAGGGAAAGGTCAATTGACATTGTCCAAAAAAAGAAAAAAAAAATACGGGAGGTCCATTGTTCATTTCAGAAAACAGGGGAACAAAAGTGCCCAACATAGGACTAGGCTTGTCTTCTTTGTCTTATTTTTCATTTCATGATGCACCAAATATTTTCAGTTAGTGAAAGGTCTGGACTGCAGGCAGGTCAGTTATGCACCCGGACTCTTCTACTACAAAGCCATGCTGTCATGTCATAGATGCAGTATGTAGTTTAGCACGGTCTTATTGAAATATGGAAGGCCTTCTGAAACTATTTGCCAATTTTTAGACAGGTTGGTAAACCTCTGACTCTCCAAGATGCTCGTTTTACCCAATTATGTTACGGATCTGTTTCCAATTACCCTAATTAGTTGCAAAATATTCTTTTAGCTCTTCTTTGCTACCAACTTTTTTTTTAGGTGTGCTACTGCTGCCATCAGTATCAAAATTACTTGATTTTATTCACAGTTAAACCTAAAATTATTGCAATCTGTTGTGTACGCAGGATTTTTGGAATTGGGGACGTACTTCAGTTTGAACTTTGTCTGTTTTTTTTTTTTTTCTTGTAGGCTAAACCAGGATTGCAAACTAAATTAAAGGAAGGTTCCTCCCAAAGTGCATTCCAGTTCTCCGATCCTTTATATGATGGCAACATTGAAGTGTGAGGCTGGGTTCACACTATCTTCGCATGCGGCTCACAGCAGGGGGTCCGGTGCGTCCTCATTCACCGTTTCAGGTCTGATTTCAGCCAGAATTCGGACCTGAAATGGACCAAAAGACACACAGGGCTCCTGTGCAAATTCGCTCCGGAGATATGTAAACCAGCTCCATAGAGAGCCGGTCACAATCTCCTGCTATTGCGAATTGGATGCAGTGAACCCCACATCCAATTCGCAATAGTGTGAACCCAGCCTAAAGCATTGGTTAAAAGGAGATTTACCAAGACAAGTCTGGACAGGACGATTCTTAACCAGAAAACTTTGGACTGTTAAAGACAATAGCCACTGTGCTGCTGTTGCGCTGTACTTGGAGAGCGGAGACCTTTCTGTGACTACAAGGAGGTATGTCGGGGGACATGGACTGTGTGCTGTAATTCATCAGTTTAGCTCCCACACCTGGTACAACCCCCCTCCCCTATGGACTAGAGAAGTTCATGCATTTCTCCAATGTGCCCCTACTTATTATGCAATAACTTTGTCATAGATAAAGAAAAAATACACAAATCTTTTCCATTGGAAAAAGCATCCTTTTGGTAATACGGTCTTGCAAAAATGATCTTCTATTCTCTAGCTAAAAAAGAACCAAAAATACATTTTTTTTTTTTCTCTTGTGATCAGTGTTTTTTTTTAAAAAAAAAGTGTACATTTTATTCTTTAATTTATCGTGTTTAAAATAACACTACAATTATGATTTAAAGCATTGCAAATATCTTTACAAATGAAATAAATATTTTTTGAATGCAAAACTTGAAGGTATTGGCCTATAATTCAGGGTCTATAAATATCAAGCCTGTACTGTACATGTAGAATAAAATGTTTAAACATTAATGGTTAGGGAAACTAAAAAATAAGGAAACATAGTTTCCTCAACTGGGCAGGAGGAGTGGATTAGGGTCAAGAGGGGTTTTTAAAAAAAAAAAAAAAAAAGGGATTTTTTTACTTACCAAAAAATCTATTTCCCCGAGTTCATTGACAGACACAGAGCTCCATTACTCAGAACCATAGGGTTATATCGCCCCCTACAGGAATAGGACACTAGGCAGAAAAGAGACTTGGCTATGCCTATGGGCAGTCCTAGGTGATATACTACACCCCCCCCCCCCCCCTCTCTGCTATAGGCCTTCAGTTTAGCAACAAGCAGTGTCAGAAGCATCAAAACTCCTTAGAGGGGTGGGTGCTTTGTATGTCAATGAACTCAGAGAAATGGATTTTACGGTAAGTCAAAAATCTCATTTTTTTCTTTCGTTCATTGACAGACACAGCGCTTCATTATTCAGAACCATAAGGACCTCCCAAAGCAGTGCCAAACATGAGGGGTGGGATAACTAAAAATCCCAAGGCTAACACAAGAGCCAAGCAGGTAACAGGAGCTCAACCTGAACAATACACCCCCTAAACAGCAGCCTGATGATGGAAGGCCCAAGAAGCAGTAAGCAGCCAAGTAGAATGCACCGTAACAGGGAAAGGAGGAACCTAACCCCTGATAGAATAGGCCAGAGTCATCGTCTGATCCATCTAGAAATGTTGCAGAAGAAGCAGACAGTCCCTCTTTTGGCCCATCCGTGATCACGAGTCTGATCTTCGAAAAGTCCCTGTGACTGCCAAATACACCCGAATCTCCCAAACACATCCAGGGCATGTAAGGTAAAACCCTTAGGACATTCTGACCTGGGACACAGGGAAGGCAATACAACATCCTTAGTCAAAAGGAATCAGAGGAGGGAACCACAGACAAGGGCGAAGAACCACTTCATCTTTGTGGATCACCAGGTAGGAAGTATGACAAGGTAACGCCTACTGTTCTTCTGGGACAGAGCAAACAGAGGAACCTCCAAAATATTTTCAAAGGGAGGCTCCTGTATAACTGAACGCACCAAGAGCAGATCCCACAGCGGCAGAAGAGACTGCACCGGAGGAGGCAGATGTTGAACCCCTTGATTAAGAGTACGCACCAGGGAGTGCGACACCAGGGGATGCCGAAGCAAACCGCCAAGGCCAACACGTGGCCCATGATGGTACTCAAAGCCAAGTTCTGCTCAGAACTGGGGCCAACACTTTTGTGAATATGCGAGGAGCAGAGGCGAGACCAAAGGTCAACACCGCAAGCGGATAATGCTCTTCTCCCACAGTAAAACGGAGGAAGCGTTGGTGTCGGGCACATATTGGAGTGCATAAATAAGCACCCGTGATATCGACAGAAGCCAGAAAGTCCCCATGATGAAGGGACGCCACCGCCGTGCGGATGGATTCTATTCTGACCTTCTGTACCCACTGGAACTGGGACAAGTACACCCTGAAGCAACAGGGATTGCACAGCCCCAAGGAGACCTGCCAACAGTCCTGTGACAGATGCCTACTGGAAGGAAAAAAAAACATTTTGGGGTTCAAGGCTGGAACACTAGGACATAGGTGAGGGTGTGCCTTCATGCTGAAGGGGCCTTGTCCGTTGGTCTCAGGAGCCCCGCTCTCGGCTCGCCATACCAGGTCCATTGCGTGCCGGTTCTCATCTGCTACAAGGTCCTTTTCCCCATTTCAGACTGTGGAAGAGATGTACACTTCCCTCCTGTGAGACTCGTAATGATGTCATGCAGGGTAGCCCCAAACAGACAATTGCCTTGAAATGGTAACTGAGTCTGAGCTTTTTTTTTTTTTTTTTTTTTTAGAAGCCCAGTCCGCAGACCAACACTTAAGTCACAATACATGTCTAAGCACCACTGCAGAAACAGAGAGCTTAGCAACCAGGGGAACTGTGTCCAAGAGGCATCGCATACAAACTGCAGCCCCCAGACCAACTGGTCCGCCAACTCAGCGAAAGCAGAGGGAATCTGCTCCCCTTCTAGGTATGTCAGCTGGATCCTTAAAAGGCGGAGACTCCTCTACCAGAATCATGGTCGCCTTGCGCAACCTAGAGACAGGAGGATCCACTACTGGTGGAACAGTCTACTCTTTGAGGGAGGACCCCACAAAGGGGTACCTCACAGCGAAGCGATTTTGGAACTAAAAAAGGGCGCTTTGGACACTCCCACTCTTTATGAACAAATATTCCAAAATATAGGGGAGAAGGGAACGCTTTTGCCGTGCGAGACAGTTTATGGGTGCTGCATCCTCCATCTTTAAAGTTTCCTGCACAGATGTAATAAGGGTGACAACCAGCACCTTCTTGTACACCACTGCAGTTGTGGAGGAACAACCTCACTAACTGACAGGACAGGGAGTGTGGCCACCAACCCCGCAAGGTGGGCCACATCCACGACGGAAGAGCAAGACATACTATCAGTCGAGACCGATGAGGCAGGGTAGAGCGCTATTTACTAGCCTATATGCCTAAGTGCCACCTGTGAAAACGCAAAGCACTCAGGAGGGCCGCCTGAGACCTCCGCCACCATAGGCCCCGCACAGGGGCGTCACTGAAATCCCACATAGGGGATGTCAACCGAGGCCCAGCACAGAGGATGCTGACAAGGCTCCTCACAAGGGGCACCGGCTGAGAGCCCACCCTGGGGGCACCTACTGATACCCCTAACAGGGGCACTGACTAAGAACCCGCACAGGTGGGCGTCTATGTAGACCCCGCACAGGGGGCACTGGCTGAGACTCCACACGGGGGCACCACTGAACCTCTCACAGGGAGCACCGGCTGAGACCCCCTCACAGGGGGCATCCAGTAAAGCCCTGCACAGGAAGAGCCTACAGACGGCCCACTTAAACCATCCCCCAAAAAGGGGGGTCGTCTTCAGAGCCCCCACAGCGCTGTCCCTCTGGAAGAAGGTGGCCGCGTGGACTAGTAGGCCGCAAAAGCTGCGGCATAAAATTTTCAGCAGCCCGCCACGAGTGCACAGGTCCGCGGGGAGACCGGACCAAGCAGAGCCGAGGAAGGGCAGTAGCCAGCAACGGAAAGCGGCGGCCTCTACCGCCCGCTCTAGGGCCGCCCCACACGTCGCCCGGTCCGTAGGCCGCAAAGCCGCGGCCTAATTTAGTGGAGGTCCGCTGCAGGGGGTGCGGATCCCTGGTCAGTCGCCCAACCATCCAGCAGGTGCCAAGGTATACCCCCCCCATAGTGACAACCCTGGGGGGGGGGGGGGGGAATGGACAGAGTGTCCGAAGCACCTACGCCAGAGGCCTGGGCCTCACACTGGGAAGAGTGGGTGTGGAGGGGAACCCCAAAGAGATCGACCACCCCAGGGAGTACCCGTGCCCCACACCACTCCAGGGAAGGAGAGGAGGGGGCCCCTTACTTACCGCTCTCAGACAAATCCTCCTCACCACCGAAGTGGGGGGCTGTCGGCCATGAGGAACGCTGCGACACAGGCAGAGACCCAGTCGTATGTGACCTCTCGAGACGTTTACTCGCAGGGCCAGCCCCCATCCAGTGGGGCTATGTCGCAGCCGACCTAGCACGTAGCTGCAGTCTGCACATGCTCGCTGGCCAGACTGGGGAGACCACTGGATCTTAGTGTCCAGCTCAGTCTCACAGGTGAAAATCCAAAAGAAAAAAAAAAGTAGTTTAAAAAGCAAAAACAAAAAAATTGCCAGGACCAGGGATCCCAGCAGGGAACCAAGTCCTTACTCCTGACTAGGCAGAAAAAAAAACTGAAGGCCTATAACAGAGAGAGGGGTGTATATAACCTAGGACTGCCTATAGGCGTAGCCAAGTCTTTTTTCTGCCTAGTGTCCTACTCCTGCAGGGGGCAATATAACCCTATGGTTCTGAATAATGGAGCGCTGCGTCTGTCAATGAACGAAAGACAAATATATATTCATTTTCTTAACTTGTGAGATTGCTTTAAAGCTGAACGCCAACTTTCTTTTCACTAGAACTGCATGATCAGTCCCAGCATAGTTCATACTTCTGTACCATGTTGCTCTGTTTGCAGATCTGATCTTGTGAGTTTAGTTGAGGCTTTGTACCATGTGACATGTAGACGGAGGGCCTTACAGCCACTTCCTGCTCAATCTCTAGCCTAGAACACACCCCTCTGTAGTCCTTCAGAGTCTGCAAATTATGTAACTTCCTTCACAGCTCTGATGGTGGGTGGGATGGAATACATCCTAATTATCATTCAATCCCACCCAGTCACACTTACAGGAGGAGTCCAACCCTCACAAGTCCCACCTCACAGATCTCAGCATTATTTAAAGTGTAAGCATACCTCCCAACCGTCCCGGATTACGCGGGATGTTCCCTGCGATTTGTGCAAGTCCCGGATACCAGGGCCGAAACAAGTTGACACTGGGCTCAACTCAGTGGAAGTATCCTCACTGCAGCCAGCCCCCTCCCCGGCGACTGATGACAGGAGCGGGTGCGCACTGTGGAGAAAAGTACCTCTGTGCAGAGCAGCTCTCCCTCCCAGCTCAGCCCCCCGACTCCTGGCTTCTAGTTGTTCGTGTAAGTAAGGTAAGAGCGGGGACAAATGGTAGACTGGTACCCTGGAGGCAGTGGCATCTCTGTAGCGGGTGCAGCCGATCACCCCCACTTGTTCTCCTACGGCCACACTGACAGGGGAGAGGCACAGCTGTGGGTTGCATGTTCTACAGAGCCTGCTTCTCCCTCTATCAGGACTAGAGCGGCTGTGAGTGTGTGACAGGTAGTGAGGCAGAGCCGGCTCTCTGTAATGTTCTCTCCCCCCCCCCTTCTCTGGTCAGCACGCACGGAGATCAAAGAGACACAGAGTGGGCTGTGTGTGCGCATTCTTCTTCCTCACCCTTCTATCAGCAGTGGCAGGACTGAGCAACTTGCAGAGGGGGACACCGAGTTGCCGGAAATCAGTATGTAGTAACCAAATGGTGAGTGGTAATGTGCAGTAACCTCTAGCAAGCAATCACTAAGCGGTAATATGTAGTAACCTCTAGCAACCAAATGGTGGGCTGTAATGTGTAGTAACCCCTAGTGCACAGATCAGCGTGCCAGCACCAACAGCATTGTTTACAGAAGCCGGCTTGGGGTGCACACCCTGACCGTGCACTGCCAGCCCCAGCCTCTGTATATGGGAAAAAAAAATATTCGGATTGCTTTTCAGAGAGCACTTGGCAGGTGATAAAGAGGTGTTGTATGACCTCTTCCCCACCTGCTTTTAACCATTTCAACCCCACATTAGCATGCTGCAACTGTGTGCATTGCACACAGTTGTGGGGTACTTGCAGAGCAGCGCCATTCACTTGAATGGGTGACGTTCAGAGGGTATAATTAATGCCGCAGCTGTGAAGCAAAGCATTGTGGATACAGTATGTATACACCTGCAGGTGCTGCCTCTGTAGCTAGAGGAGATAGTGGTACAGGGGATGCCAGATTATCCCTTCCCTGCCAGCATAATTTAAGCACGCCCACTTTTTGCCGTGGCACGCTACGCTAGCCACGGGTCAA
Organism: Lithobates septentrionalis; assembly: GCA_037952835.1. NCBI lineage: Eukaryota > Metazoa > Chordata > Amphibia > Anura > Ranidae > Lithobates > Lithobates septentrionalis. Next base: position 228,785 of record JBBDGP010003954.1, on the reverse strand, counting down.
TCTCCCCCCCTAAAAGTCCCTCATTCTCAACTTCAAAAGTTGGGAGGTATGGTGTAAGTAAACCCCCCCTATCGGTCTCAGCCAATGAAGATTGGACACAACTGATCACATGGTGATTGGCCCTTTACCCCGATATGTGATCAGCTGTATCCAGGAGCGTGCTGCAGGAGGCGTGGATCTGGAAGGACGTCCATGGACACCCACGCTTTTGTCTATAGTGCAAGGTTAAAGTGGTTGTAAGCTCTGTTACACCACTTGTACCTACAGGTAAGCCTACAATAAGGCTTACCTGTAGGTACTGTAAATATCTCAACTTGCACCGTTTAGGAGATATTTACCATATACGCCTGCGCCGTCATCGGTGCATGCGCTGTGAAGAAACGGCCCTCTGTGCCATTTCTTCACTAGCAAGTGCTATGACCGATGGCTCCCGTGCGGGAGTGACTTCACACGACTCCGGCCAGTCACAGAGCCGGAGTACACGGCTCCCTCCTCCTTCCTCAGCCGCCGGGCCAGTAGGAGAGAGGAGCGGAGCCTCACTCACGCGCAGTAGGGTACAAGGAGGCGGCATGCACCCGACAGCTGATGGAAACATGCCGCGGTGCCGACATCACTGAACTCCAGGACAGGTAAGTGTCTAATTATTAAAAGTCAGCAGCTACTACAGTATGTGCACCTGCTGGCTTTTAATTTTTGCAGCGGTGGGTGGACCTCCGCTTTAAGGAGGTGTGTTTTTTACAACATTTATTTTATGCTTTTATTTGATACTCTCTTTATTGCTGTTATATCTACAGATCCAATGTTCCGTGAGCTGTAGATATGACTTTTTTCAGGGGTCCCCTGAGATCTCAAACTTTTTGCCAAGGGTTCCCCGAAGGTAAAAAGGTTGAGAAGCACTGCTCCAGTCAGTCCATCCCCCAGTTAGAAATCACTCTCTAGGAGCACACTTAACCCCTTTACTGCCAGTGTCATTTATACAGTGACAGTGCATTTTTAGCACTGATCACTGTGATAATGTAACTGGTCCCAAAAAGTGTCACTTTGCTACATTTTTGAAGCCACTTTTTGTATAATAAAGACATATTTTTACGTATTGGCCTCTTTACCCTTTCTTTTTTTGCTGCCTAAAAACCCCAATTGGGGAATTTGTCTTTCTTTTTTGTTTCAATCATTAGGGGTGAGCAGCACTTTTCTTTCTTCCCTGTGTCCCCTCCCTTCTAGGAGCACACTTAACCCCTTTACTGCCAGTGTCATTTATACAGTGACAGTGCATTTTTAGCACTGATCACTGTGATAATGTAACTGGTCCCATAAAGTGTCACTTTGCTACATATTTTTGGTAAAATTCGATGTTGAATACATCGATTAGAGGAACTGAATTTATTCTCTCTTGGGAAGAGGAGATTAAGGGGGGATGTGATCACCATGTATAAATATATAAGGGGTCCATATAGTGAACTTGATGTTGAGTTATTCACTTTACGGTCATTGCAGAGGACAAGGGAGCACTCTTTACGTCTAGAGGAAAAGAGATTTCATCTCCGAATACGGAAATGTTTCTTCCCAGTAAGAGCTGTGAAAATGTAGAATAGACTCCCTCCAGAGGTGGTTCTGTCCAGCTCAGTAAATTGCTTTAAGAAAGGCCTGGATACTTTCCCAAATGTACATAATATAACTGGGTACTAACATTTTATTTATAGGTAAAGGTGATCCAGGGAAAATCCGATTGCCTCTCTGGGATCAGGAAGAAATTTTGACACGAAAAACATGACAATCACAGATCAGGCACTTCCTGTAGTGTCAGTTCTTACCTGCCTCATTCCTGTAGTCATCCCATGAGCTCCCCCCAGCACAGCGATCCGCCGCCCCCCCAGCACAGCGATCCGCCGCCCCCCCAGCACAGCGATCCGCCGCCCCCCCAGCACAGCGATCCGCCGCCCCCCCAGCACAGCGATCCGCCGCCCCCCCAGCACAGCGATCCGCCGCCCCCCCAGCACAGCGATCCGCCGCCCCCCCAGCACAGCGATCCGCCGCCCCCCCAGCACAGCGATCCGCCGCCCCCCCAGCACAGCGATCCGCCGCCCCCCCAGCACAGCGATCCGCCGCCCCCCCAGCACAGCGATCCGCCGCCCCCCCAGCACAGCGATCCGCCGCCCCCCCAGCACAGCGATCCGCCGCCCCCCCAGCACAGCGATCCGCCGCCCCCCAGCACAGCGATCCGCCGCCGCCCCCCAGCACAGCGATCCGCCGCCGCCCCCCAGCACAGCGATCTTCCACCACAAAGGTGTGGGGAGGGAGCAGAACATCACAGCAATCAGGTGCCAGTGTTTGGTAGAGACAAATTAGAAATTAGAAATCTGTAGGAAAAAATAATACGGCATTCAAAAGGACACTTGTGCCTCCACGTAAAATGTTTTAATATGTCAAGACAGACCATTATGAATTTCAGAACTGCCCAAATGCTGATTTATTAACAGGTCACATAGTTTAAAATAATAAAAAAAAAAAGTTCTTACAATTTATAATTACAAAGACAACTTACATAAAAACAAGAAAAAAACAAAACAAAAAATAAAACAGAATTTCAGACCCTCCCCCCCCAAAACAGTAGTTTGGGGCCCTTCACAGGAGCCTTCTCACTCAGTCCAAAGCACAGGGGCCGACTATCACACAACAGGAGTCATCAGAGATCGCTTCTCGTTTAAAAACTAAAAATAAGTGCAAGTCCTATACAGTGTCTCAGAAATAAAAAAAAAATAAAAAAAATACAAGTTACTTAATCAGGTTTACATCATTAGCCCAATAAAAACAGAAAATTAAATTAAATGACAATCCAACTGTCAGGAGATTGGCACAAAAGGCACGCTAGTGTGACGGTGACAACGTGTATATGACAGCTGTAAAAAAAAAAAAAAAAATAATAATAATAATTACAAGCTCTTAATGGTCAACTCCTCCCCAAAAGTGCGCTCTCAGTTTTTGGTGGCTGCTGGTAAGTTGAATCGCACGCTGGCTTCAGGTGTCTCCCGAAAAAGACTCCAGAGGTAAGGTGTCCCCCTCAGTTCCGCTCAAACGCCACTCACAAAATCAAATGATGGTGTCACTCACCTGAAGTATTCTCTGTAATGTAGAAAGGAAAATAACCTAGGACAGTGATGGAGAACCTTGGCATACTAGAGGTTTTGAAACTACATTTCCCATGATGCTCAGCTACACTGCAGAGTGCATGAGCATCATGGGAAATGTAGTTCCAAAACATCTGGGGTGCCAAGGTTCACCATCACTGACTTAGGAGGTCCAGCTGGTGGAGAGTGACACCTTCAATAAGGCCTTGGTGGAGGGCCGGGGACAAACACCTGCAGAGACCTTTCACTTGGAGAGATGCAGTAAACCAAGGTAAGACCCAATGTACCAGTCCCTGTCCAAAACTGAACTTCAATTCCAGGTGGAGATGGCCTGCAATGGAAAAACAGGGTCATGGTTGGTGGATTGTAAAATGTATTATACATGGAAGCATGGAGATTAAATATACAAGCAGAGCCAGCGAGCGTGGCACGGACCGAAGCAAAATATACACGTGTTGTGAATCCAATTTGGACATGATCAGACGGCTAATATTTTGTGTTCCTCGTACAAGCGTAGATTTGATTTACCGCCCGGTGTGGGCAGTGTTACTTCTGGCTTTTACAAAAGAGGGTGGAGACGGCATTTAAAAAATAAACACGCAAAAAAAAGCAGCGCATATCTATACATGTATTGAACCCATTGCCCTTAAGGGAAAAAAAAAAAATGCCAAGGTGCACTTTTATTTCTTTGACTTATCCTGGCAGTGAGAAAAAAAAATAATTAAAAAGCTGCTTTGGCTATCAATAAACGGGGACTTCCCCTTCAACATGGCAGCTGCAGTGACACCTACTGGTGAAATCTGTAACAGCCATGTGACCATATATATATACAAAGTAGGAAGTAGTGTTTTTAAAGGAGTTAAAGATCAACTGATTTCCATTTAAAATGGGAAATTCTGTATAAAAGAACTAGATAATCGCTATGTTTTCATATTCCGCCCCCTACGTGGGTATTTTACAATTGGTCAAATACAAAAAAAGTGGCTGACTTGGCATGTAGTGCTAAAAAAAAAAAAAAAAAACAATAGTGACAACAGATAAAAAATACAGCCATTTTTTTAATATCTTAAAATGTGGCAAACCACAGCAACCAAATCGATGACCAACCTTCACTGCCCTGGCTGTGTCAAGTTGCTGAATTCTGATTGGTTGCTAGCCAATTGTGTGTTATTAAGCAAAGGCCGGGTAGTGTAGGGGAGGACAGATGAACTTTATGAGTATTTGACATAAAAAGTTGTCAGTGAATGCAGCATAGATACCTGTAAAAAAAATGGAGTGTAATGGTTAAAAAAAAAATGGTACAGGCAAAGTATGGTCCCCACAGTGCTTATAAAATGTATAATTATTAAAAATCAAGATAAACAGGGAGGATTCAGGGACTAGCAGTGCCTGTAGTGCACTAAGCAAGGAGTGTGGGGCAGGTATTAAATCTGACTAATATTCTTAGTATACCTGGCCGTAAACCTAGATCAGAAATCCCCGACCAACAGCTTGTGAACCACGGACAACATTTAAAGAAGCGGGGTCTCTATTTTATATCAAAGTGCCAATTATATTAATCTGCATACTAACTGGAGTTCTAGGAAGACTATTACACACCAGGGTCCTACTGGTTTTCTATGGGGCGAGGGCACACAGAGGCGATAAATTCTATACATCTTTGCTCACTAGAAACTGAGTTTCCAGTGTTTTAACTAATCAAAGCTAAAACTGTTCAAGCAGTGGGGAACATGAGCCTTGCTGATTGCAGAGCGATGGGGTCCGACTCAGCAGGAGGCGTGTTAGACCTCTGCAGAGAGACCACTGCTTTCAAAACAGAGCAAGGATTCTTCTTTAAAGCATGCCAGCTGGGGGCAGGCTGTGGTTGCTTTAAGAAAACCAATCTTTTGTTCTGCTGCAACTGGAATGCATTTATTAGATTCAAACTGGAAAGTGCACTTTATCTCATTAACATGGGCTGTACACAATATATGTGACAGCACAGAGTCGGGCTTTAATGCCATGTGGTTACATATATGCGTACAGCCGTCGTTGCTGGCTCACTCGGCACGGCCCAGTCATCGTGTCAGCTACTCGTCGCCTAGCCCAGTGGTCATCAACTCCTGTCCTCAGGGCCCACTAACAGGCCAGGTTTGCAAGATAACTGCAATACATCACAGGTGATATCATTTCCTGCTCAGTGATTGCAGTATTCTAGTCTGCATCTTACCAAGGTAATACATAAAACCTGGCTTGTCAGTGGGCCCTGAGGACAGGGTTGATGACCACTGGCCTAGCCCATAGGATGAGCTTCTGATCACTGAGACAGCCAATCACATAATTAGGAAGCTCACGTAATGCCTCCAGCATTATGATGTCTTAAAAGGACTGGTGTCCACCAGTGGGCAGGTGCTAAGAAAGGTTTTCTGGGTGTTGTATCTCTATATGGATCCGTGGTCCGAATCTTTATATCAATACAAGTGCAGCGCAGAAGAAAAAAAAATACAAGTGCAGCGCTTTGTGACATATAAAAACAGTAATACAAGTGAACAGGGTGTCAAAAATATATAATAAATCCAAAATATTTGTAAGTCCAAATCGCATTACTGTGAATAAGTTCTTGACATAAAACGAGTGTCCACTACGTGTCAAAACTGTTCAGTGCTTAAACTCTGATTCGCTTTAAGCACTGAACAGGCGTTTTGACACGTGGTGGACACTCATTTTATGTCAACAATTTATTCACATTAATGAGACTTACATTTATTTTGGATCTATTATATATTTTTTGACACCTTGTATACTTGTATTACAGTTTTTGTCTATGTCACAAAGTGCGGCACTTGTATTCACTTGATTTGTCTATAATAGTTGTACAGTCCCCTTGTGTGCTAGCAACTATACAGTTTAGGGCACTCACTATATTATTCTCAAGTTTATCAACTGATGCTCCCGACGGAGCAGCCGCCCTGCACCTCCCCACGGAGGCGCACCCTGCACCTCCCCACGGGGACGCCGCCCTGCACCTCCCCACGGGGACGCCGCCCTGCACCTCCCCACGGGGACGCCGCCCTGCACCTCCCCACGGGGACGCCGCCCTGCACCTCCCCACGGGGACGCCGGCCCTGCACCTCCCCACGGGGACGCCGGCCCTGCACCTCCCCACGGGGACGCCGGCCCTGCACCTCCCCACGGGGACGCCGGCCCTGCACCTCCCCACGGAGCCAACGCCCTGCACCTCCCCACGGGGACGCCGGCCCTGCACCTCCCCACGGGGACGCCGGCCCTGCACCTCCCCACGGGGACGCCGGCCCTGCACCTCCCCACGGAGCCAACGCCCTGCACCTCCCCACGGAGCCAACGCCCTGCACCTCCCCACGGAGCCAACGCCCTGCACCTCCCCACGGAGCCAACGCCCTGCACCTCCCCACGGAGCCAACGCCCTGCACCTCCCCACGGAGCCAACGCCCTGCACCTCCCCACGGAGCCAACGCCCTGCACCTCCCCACAGAGCCAACGCCCTGCATCTCTTTCTGGATCATTGTGGCTCACAAGCTGGTAAAGGTTAGAGACATCTGATCTAGAGTTGATTCCATGACACTGGTGAGTCATTTTTTTTATTTTTACTTCTTAAGCATTTTTAGTGTTCACACTCTGTCTAAATATATCTACTGCTCTTTTTTTTTTTTTTTGGCAGAGCTTAAATCTTTTAACACTGGGTCGCTAGCATGCGGTTGTGTGGAGGTTTTGGCTGAACATGAAATATTATTTTGCTTTGCACTGGGCAGTTGTAGGTTACCCAACAATTGCAGCTACTCAAAGCAAATCCAGCACAGAATGGCAGCCCCCCCCCCCCACCTCTGTTAATGACATCTGTATACGCCACATAAGAACAACGAGCTACATTAACGGCACGTAAATTTCCTTGCGTTTAAAGTAGGACTCCACTTTTCTGGTCATTTAAATACTGAAAGGTAGGGCAGCAAAATAACGGACTTTGTAAACAGTATAAAACCCATTTTGGATCCTTGCACACCTCAAGACCCTTGAAGTATCCACTATTCCCAAAAGGAAAGTATAAAATGTTATCTGCTACCATGTGGAACCGCAGACACAAAGAATACTGTGCGGTTGATTTACTAAAACTGGAGAGTGCAAAATCTGGTGCAGCTGTGCATGGGAGCCAATCAGCTTCTATCTTCAGCTTGTTCAATTAAGCTTTGACAAAAAAAAAAAAAAAAAAACACATGGGAGGTAAGGTTTCGATGCAGAGCTGCACCAATTTTTGGCACTCCCCAGTTTTAGTAAAGCAACCCCAATATCTATTTAACCAATGCATCAAACCATTTTCAAGGAACACCTTGGACACTTTAGTGGCCTATATAGGTCTAACATAACAAGGTAGGCTAAAAAAACCCCCCCAATACTACTTACTAGATTACCTCACTGCCCAGTCCACAGAAATTTGACAGAAATTGCGGATTTACCCTCTAAGCAAAAAATGTGCTAAACTTCATGATTGCATCATTAAAGTGAACATAATTCATATTTTTTTTTAAAATACTGATACATGGTTACAAGCTTCCCATAATGCCAGACCATGCTTGTACTTCCTATATTTAAAGGCCAACGCCATAGAAAACTGATATTTTCCTTTTGAGTGGGCAGTGGTGACTTGAAGCATATGCTGGCTTTTTATATCTTTGGAGGACCCTGGGGTGTAAGAGACTACCTTACTACCCCTTGCAGAATTCGGTAAAAACTACTTTAGTCATTAGCCAATGATGGTGTCACCCTGCTCCCAACCCCCCCCCCCCCCCCCCCCCCCGGCATTATTAAACAAATAAAATACAATAAGGGTTGCAGAGTTTTTGGATAGGAGGGGTACACACGGGACTTGGGTAAAGCCCATGTCATGGCTACAGGATAACTTTCCACTGCCCCTATGGCAGTGACCCTTCGCTGGACAAACCAAGGAGGTGTCACATCGTTGCCCCTCTGTCACGCCAGACTCTGCAGCTTTTCCGTCAGCAACGGAGCGGGTTAGAAACTCCCTCTCATAGCTACCTTTAGCCAACGAGCAATCTCCAGCCTTCTTGGAGTGAAAAAGCTTCAAGCCATAGGAATTGGTCCAAATAGAAATGTATATCCCACTTAATTCAGGAGTAACCACACATACAAATCAGACAATATTAGGCCTTGATGAACAGGGATTTGGGCATAGATCCGAAAACGTGTTGGCTCACAACTCTTGAAAAGATCTTTTTGTCACAACAAATAAAAATTTATATCTGGATCAATCCCTAGGACTTGGGCGCTCTCATCCTTTTTTCACTCCATGCAAGCAGAATTTTCTGGGGACCCCACCGGACAATAGAGAGCTGCCACATTCCATATTTTACTCATTTACAAAAGCAAAAAAAAAAAATAATTGCGTACAGGTTTAAAATTTAAATAGCTGAACTTGAAAATTTGGAACGATTGTATAGTGAACCCCTTTGGTTTTTCTCTCTGATTACTGCCCGTCAGCTGCTCCCCTGTCAGATGCCCAATTTGTGGGCATTCCTATTGCTGCCAAACAGTTCTCTACATGTGTTTCACTGGGAAACAGAGAAAAGCACTGACCGTCCCTCCCTGCGCATGACTGTTGGCTGTGTATGCCTAATGTGGCACTCAGACCAAGCTCACCCGTTTCCACCCCCTCTGCTGTAGGCGCAAATGTGAATATTTTCCAGCCAGTCGCTCTGACCTCCTCCTCCCTGTGCATTGTGTTGTGATGGCGCTGTACTCCTTCCTGAGCAAGCGTTGAGATGGTGCTGTAATCAGGCAAGTGTCTGCTCCTGAGACAAGCTCTGTCAATTAGTTACTGGTTTCCTACAGAGCAGCATAGTTGCATGGTGGTGGTGGGGCGTGCTGTCAACCATTCTCTTGATCTATCAAAACACCTATAAAAATGGGACAAAGTACTACATGAACTTTGTACCCTGAGGGACAAATTAAGAAGGTGAAACTTCTTTATGCTTGGAGTCCAGCAATCCACAATCTCAATTCCAGATCTGCCTCTAGCAACAGGATTGCTAGTGTGACATGGGCCTTAATGTCACAAAGTATCCTCAGAGGCAATAAAAATTCACTAGTGACCAGCTTATCAGTTCTGCATGCAGCTGGCCAGGAGAAAGCATAACCCAGCCTCGTGAAGCCCAGGTTGTGTTATAATCGATCTATATAACACTGTTTGTTGTATATCAGAGCTAGTCCAGCTATACATTCCTATATTTAAAAGAAAAAAAAAAATTCCTAGCTAGGTATTGAGTTTAAAAACATTTCCTTTTTTCCTAATGAAACTTTCCATCACTGATACCACGTAATAATTCTGGTAGCAGCTTTATGTGTTTCCTGTTTTATTCTTTTGTCCCAGAAACTAGCAGCATCATACAAAATGGAAACCTTTTGCCGCCTCTGGCTAGGACACAGGCGTTCCTGCTTAGCGCGGTGGAACAGTGGCATAGCCACAAGCTGCAAAAGGCCACAAAAGGGTGAAATTGTAAAAAAAAAAAAAAACAAACAAAAAAAAAACAAAACATAACATCCTATTATGATGTCTCTTGTAGTGTGACACAAAAGAGCGAAACGGCTAATTAGAAACAGTGAACTAATTTTGCATATAAAAGCTTGATCACATATATTAAACCCTTTTTTTTTTTTTTTTTTTTTTTTTCTTTTTTAACGTTAAAGATATCTACAATAATGGGTCTTTTTTTTTTTAGACTTTGTGCAACACGTCTTGGCACTATCGTGTGGAAACGGTGTACTAGCTCACGTCTCGGTGCGGAGGGAGAGATCGTGTGCTATGCGTCACAGGCCGACTGGTCCACGCCGTCTAGCGTCAGCTGGTTCCTATGCGGGGAGTTGGGGCTTGGAGGGCCGCTTGGGTTGGAGCTATTGGATGGAGTGGAATGCTTTGTGGAATCTGAATCCGGCTGTGGGGGTAGAAGACAGAAAAAAATAATTAAAGCTTATATAAACCTTAAACTAGCTTCCATTTGGAAGGAATCTTCAGTTTAAATCAGCTAAATGCATTTCAGGTACATCCAAATAAAAAGGTGTACAAAGTTTTGTTTTCTATCTAATTCTAATTCTTAGCAATTAGATCATGCTGACTGGGGCGTTCTGGGTCAGCCACCGGGTAGGTGTTGCACCACTGTTTTCAAACAGAGCAAGGAATCCAACTCTGCAGCATGCTGGCAGAGAACAGACTTTTCTACTCAAGCCTTGGCAAATTTTTGAAGAAAATCTGTAAGACTGCACACCTTTTGTTGTGATGTGATGTTAAATCTTTTCCATAATTGAAAAAAAAAAAAAGACAAAAGCCCACTGATCTTGCCCAGTTCTTTTTTTAGACTAAAGAATACCTATCTTATCAAGAGGGGAAGTGTCCTGTAGTTCTTACTCCCTGCCCTAGGACATCAACAGACTGAAAACAGAAAACTAATGCAACCACCCATGGCTGCTGTTAGAAATCACAGGGCCCCATACAGTCTACCTGACAGGCACCCCCCCCCCACAGCCTCAGCCTCAGCTGCACAGATGAATGAATAGGAAGCGTGCTGAGGTTTCCTGCTTATTCACACACTAAAGCATAGTGAACAGTGTTTACTCTGCTTCAGTGATGAATGAGCACAGGAGTGATTGGTACTGACTGCTTACTGTGTTCATTTAGGAAAAAAAAAAAAGAGGCCAGTAAATGACATCCCCTCCATGTGCCCACAGCAGCTGCCAGCGGGAGGGGGGGGAAGCGGGCAGCAGCTGCCAGCGGGAGGGGGGGGAAGCGGGCAGCAGCTGCCAGCGGGAGGGGGGGAAGCGGGCAGCAGCTGCCAGCGGGAGGGGGGGGGAGCCGGAAGCAGCTGCCAGCGGGAGAGGAGGGGGGAAGCGGGTACACAAGGGGTCCCAGACAGCAGATGGAAGGGACGCATGCAATACAATCAATCCCTTTGCAGTTCAGCCGGCGAGAGGGAAAGCAGATAGAGCTGCAGTGCAAGACAGAAAATGAGCGGTGTCTGCAATAAGACTGTACAGCTGGTCCTGCTGCTTAGCAGGTGGCTGGGCCCCCCTTTTGAACTGATGGGCTGCAGCCACCACAACTGAAATTTATATATATATATAACCAGAAGAAAAGCACTATGCTATGCTCTCATCTTTTCTCCAAATCTGTGTACTGGTTTTTTAAAAAGAGGAAGGAGTGTAAAGTAAACAGTCATGAAGGTGAGCACTATATCCTTATAACAGTACATAAAATATGTAGGTTTTCGTTACCTCTCTATCCAGATCTTGATCAACGTCTGATATACTCCGCGATGAATCTCCGCCACCTAAAGATGAAATAAGATTTTGCAGCACATTAGTTACTGCAGGTTTTCTTGGCCTAGACATGCAGCTGCTGAGAAGAAATATTTTGCAGCCTATTTACAGAGATGATGGAAAGTTCCTTTTTTTTCTCTGTAAAAATGTGATAATGTTGACCACGTCACAGGTTTTGAAAACCTTTTGCATGGTTATTAAAAGAGAATAGTTTTGTGCACGTTTAAAAAAAAAAAAAAGGAAGAAGCCGGTCTTTCATAGTGTCCACCCTCCTTAAAGCGGTAGTAAATTCAATACAAAAACCCCACAGCAAGTCTAATTCCACAATGTAATGCATTTACAACCACTTCCCACTCAGCCTATAGCAAAATGATGACTGGGCAGGACTTTCCTTGTTCCCGGTGGATGTCATATGAAGTCCTCCTGGAACGCAGCCGCAATCTGTCAGCGAAGCGTCCACAGGACACCGCTGATGACAGATCACTATACCGGCCCGCTGCCGGTACCATGTGACCACTCTCAGCAGATCACATGGCAGTTGTAAACAATAAATGGCTTCCTTTCATGTTATCCATTGTGTACAGTTGGGTTGCTGGCTGGGATTGGTCGCAGTGATCATATGGTACAGACAGAGATAATCACAATAGTAAACACTGTACACTGAATAAATCAATTCAGTAAAAATGGCTGCTTATAGCAATGAAATTCATTGGTATAAGCGATCAGTGTGTAAAAAAAAAAAAAAAAAAAAAAAAGTATGTTAAAAAAAATAAATAAAAAAAATGTAATAAAAATAAAATTTAAAAAAAGTATTATTTTTGACATACAGTCATTGTCCCTGGTCACCACCACACCCGTTATATGTCAATTCTGTACTGCACTGGTGACAGTATGTAAAAAAAAAAAGTTTTTTTTTTTTTTAAATTTCTTAATTTTCCAAAAAATTGCGGAAAAAAAAAAATTACTTAAAAGAACTCGCCATGTCTCCTACTAAATAACTCAGACTGTCCACTTTCCGAAAAGGGGACATTCGGGCTGTATGCTGCCTGGTATCTGTATTTCCTCGGGAGCTGGAGGCATACAGCTTGCCGAGTCCTAAACAAATGTAAGAAGGGAGATCGGATAATACAGTATATGTGAATGTCATAAGTTACCTGAAGACGGCCATGAGATATAGGATCTGCTCCTCAGCTGCTGCTGTCGGGCAAAGTTGGTGGAAGGTGGGCGTGTCCTCTCGCGCGTATTTTCCTCCTGGGATGGCGGAACGACACTCTGTGTATGGAACAGATATAGACATCTTATAGTGCTGCCAAAGAGAATGGGTATGTACCCAGGAACATCAGAACAATGTATAATTTAATGCACTTATAAAAAGGAAATGAAAAGCTAATCAGTATGCCAAATACTGTAGCTGCTGACTTTTAATATTAGGACACTTACCTGTCCTGGAATCCATGTTTTTATCGGCTCTCAGGTGCTGCCGCCGCCTGTAAGGTAGAACTGGCAGTGAAGCCTCGTGGCTTCACAGCTGGTTTTACTACTGCATGCTGCGCTTTCTGAATGGCCTGGCGGCAGGAGGAGGGGGGAGGGGGCCGGACTTCCAAGGGATCTCGCTGCGGCCAGATCTCTCGGAAGTGGGGATGGGTAACTGTCAAAAACAGGCACCCCCCCCCTCACAAAAAAAACAAAAAACAAAACAAACAATTTTGGCATTGGAGGAGGCAGATAAGAGGAGCTTCCACTCTTGGGTGGAACTCCACTTTAAGTTTTAACATGCTGGGCAACCTTATTTTACCAAAAGTTTGGGTATTTTTTTTGCATTTGTTTGCCCCAAAATTCACTTTAGTGTGTTTTTTACTGAAATTTTTTTTGAAAGTTTCCTAGACCTTTGCGGTAATATCAAGTGACATAAAAACTACCACTATTTTATTCTCTAGGATGTCTGCTATAAGAAAATATATGTTTGGGGTTTTTATGTAATCTTCAGGCCTAAAAATGATTTTTTTTTTTAAACCCCTTGCCGACCGGCCTCTGTCATTTTACTGCGGCAGGTCGGCACGATCCCGCGAGCCGTTGTAGCTATACATTGGCTCGTGGGATCGGGATAGCAGGTGCATGCGTGCTGCACAGCGGGGGGTGCCGATGCTCGTGGCCGACGGTCGCGATGACCGCCGGCCACGAGCGATCGCAGGCACGAGAGGCAGAGCAGAGAAGTGTGGGTGTAAACACACAAATCCCTGTTCTGTGAGAAGAGGCGTGACAGATCGTGAGTTCCTATTAGCTAGGAACCGCGATCTGTCACTTCCTCTAGGTCAGTCCCCTCCCCCTTCAGTTAGAAACACAAACAGGGAACTCAGTTAACCCCTTGATCGCCCCGTTAACTCCTTCCCTGCCAGTGACATTTTTACAGTAATCAGTGCATTTTTATAGCACTGATCGCTGTATAAATGACAATGGTCCCAAAAATGTGTCAAAAGTGTCTGATGTGTCCGCCATAATGTCGCAGTACCGATAAAAATCACAGATCGCCGCCATTACTAGTTAAAAAATAAATAAATAAATAAAAATGCTATAAATCTATCCCCTATTTTGTAGACGCTATAACTTTTGCACAAACCAATCAATATACGCTTATAGTGAATTTTTTTTACCAAAAATATGAAGAAGAATACACATCAGCCTAAACTGAGAAAAAATTTGCTTTAAAAAAAAAAAAAAAAAAAAAAAAAAAAAATGGGGATATTTATTATAGCAAAAAAGTACAAAATATTGTGTTTTTTTTTTCAAAATTGTCGCTATTCTTTTGTTTATAGCGCAAAAAATAAAAACCGCAGAGGCGATCAAATACCACCAAAAGAAAGCTCTATTTATGGAGAAAAAAGGACGTCAATTTTGTTTGGGTACAGTGTTGCACGACCGCGCAATTGTCAGTTAAAGCGACGCAGTGCCGAATCGCAAAAAATGGCCTGGTCAATTCAGCAGCCAAATCTTCCGGGGCGGAAGTGGTTAAACATGTGTGCAAAAGAAAAAAAAATGCACAAATGGCCCTGGCAGTGAAAAGGTTAAAACATACATAATGAACAGTCAAAAAAAAAAAAAAAGCCAACACAAAGACATAAAAGTGATTAAAGCTGGAAAAACCAGTTAAAGCTACGCTTTGCCTGGTTAATAGAAGGCACACAGGCAATATAGATCATCCTTCAGATACATAAGCGTGTTGTGAAAATGTTATGCAGCTTTCAGTAGTTTGTAAAACAAAAGCATCGCAGCCAAGCTTGGGGATTAGCAGCTGTTATAGCGGTTACAAAAAGGGGCGAAAATCGCACACCGCTGCGGTCCCACTCGGAGTGGTCACTCCTACCCTCGGTAAGGAGGTGGATGAGGGACAGGAAGAGGAAGAAGTCGGGGAGTTGCGCTCGTTCTGGAGGAAGATGGTGGCAGAGACAGAGCTCATGTGATAGACGTGCTCAAAGTTTGCAGGAGGTGAGATCAGAAGAGAGTGACGAGAGGATGACAGGGGAGGAAATTCTCTCTGTTATGTTTGCAGGAAACAAGAAAACGAGCCATCATGAAGACACTGAGTAGAATGGAATTGCAGCATCCGACGTACAGACAGAACAAAACTACACTTTACCAGAGGCAGGTCCATGAGAACTTGCATTCCGTCTCCTGGTCCCATGTGGGCTACGTGGTTGAAATTGATTGGGTTTGAGATCATCTTTGACCTTAATTCCGGATCTCTGAGCATTTCCCTGCAATAGAAAAGGACATTTGGTGACAGTCCCTAAACAAGACGGTGCTACCATAAAACACAAAGCTAAAGTATCTCAGGACAACATGGCTCTTGATGTTACGCTCCATGCAACTACCCTGTTTCCCCGAAAATAAGACCTAGCATGATTGTCGGTGATGGCTGCAATATAAGCCCTACCCCCCAAATAAGCCCTTATAGGTCTTATTTTCAGGGTAGGGCTTATTTTCGGGGGAACAGGGTAGGGCTTATTTGGGGGGTAGGGTTTATATTGCAGCCATCCCTGACAATCACGCTAGGTCGTATTTTCAGGGAAACAGGGTAGTAGCTAGCGTTATTTTCCTTTAGTGTGCCCCAAAAGTCTAACTTTTAGCTATTTTGATGTTCTCTTTGCTGTGTACAAAGAAAAGAACATAATAAACTCTTTTGGCGCACTCAAAACACTTGTGACCTTAAAAATGTAAATGATGGTTAACACTTCTTCTACTACCCGATACCTGGTGAGTGGCTCCTCAACCCCTTTCTTCCTTTTTGTTTTTGTTTATTCGTTTGTCGGATTCACCCAGCTTAAGTTTGATGTGACCATATAATATGTACCGTATATCAATATAGTACAAGTGCCCCCTGTTTCAAGTGTTAAAACCACTCATAGGGGCTATTAGGCCAAACGAACTCCTCCACTTAACTCCTGTGGTGCTCTATGTCTCCCAATAGTTTTTGCCGTGCCGGGGGGGGGGGGGGGGGGGGCCTCGGAGGGGCTGTCTTGGCACAGTATGATCCCTTTAGGGGTGTCGGGGGAGCCTCCCGGGGCAACTGGGGCCCAGGTATTGCACGGAACGAGTACCACGAGGTTTCCGCTGGAAAGCATCAGTTTCATCAATCTCAACAAACCCGGAACTGCTATTCGCCTCAGTCATGGCATATGGCCCTTCCATGCCTACTAGAGGCATTCTTTGTTCTGTTACGTTATGGCGCATTGTATTCCATCTTTATGCATTGACTGTACCCTTTTTTTTTGTTATTGGAAAATAATAAAAACTTTAAAAGAAAAAATGTAAATGATGGAACTTGTTGAACAAAAATCAAGTCCATCAGAAAAAAACCAGTTCATGTCCATAAACGGATTACACCACTAGTCCTTGGAAGTGATAAAAAAAAAAAAAAGCTTTACAAACAAACATGTTATACTTACCTCCTCTGTGCAAGGTTTTTGTGCAGAGTGGCCCCGATCCTCCTCTTCTGAGGTCCCCCTGCGATGCTCCTGGCTCCTCCTCTTCTTCTCGAGTGCCCCCATAGAGAGCCACTTTCCACAGGGGGCACTCCTGAGTCCTGCTGCTGCATCCATTGATACAGAAAGCAGGACTCGGCCCCGCCTCCCTGGATTTGATTGACAGCAGGGGGAGCTAATGGCTCCTGCTGCTATCAATCTATCCAATGAGGACCTGAGACAGCGGCTGGAGCTGCTGTGCTCGTCCCTGTTGCTGGAACTATTGGGCTCAGGTAAGAAAAAAAAGGGGGGGGGGGGGGGTTGCTGCACAAAAGGTTTTTCACCTTAATGCATTAAGGTGGAAAACCCTGAGGGTTTACAACCCCTTTAATCCAGGCATTGGAATCAAGAGTCATAAAACACCTCTTGCTGCCTTTGGTGCTCCTCACAAGGTTGTAAGTCATCTGTAGATGACCCCAAACAAACAAGAAGAGCACACGCTAAGTGCAGTGGAGTCAAACAGCGCAACTTGTCATGCGACTTGATAGTTCAAAGTCGTATGAAAAGTTGCACCCTATTTGTGGCAATAGGAGCGTTAAAATCGATGCAACTCAAGTCGCAGTGACTTAAAAAAAAGGTTCCTGCACTATTTCTGTGTGATTTCAGTGAAACCACTTTAAGAAGCTTTAAAAGTGTAAATTGGGGTTCGGGTTTATGTAAACTAAAATAAAAACCACCCCTGCCTCTCAAAAAAAAAAAAATAAAGTTATAAATATACTATACTATAAAACTCCCAAGGGTCTTCTGACTGGTCCACTGACCTCACTGCTCCTTTGGTGCACTGATTGGCACACGTAATGACATGTTAGCTCTGCCCAGTGCACTTGTACTTTGAGCCCAGGCTGTGAGATGATCGGTCCATGACAGCCCTGGGGTGCCTTGGCAAAATGCCTAAAAACTGTATACAAGCCAGCAGGTGGATCAAGCCCGTCTTTTAGTCACACAAAGCCACAGGATTTAATTATGCACCATTACGACTTTCTAGAGACTGACATCCTAACAACCAATGACTTAGTTATTAAGGAGGATGTCTGTTGCCTCCACAGCATCCCTGTTTGACCCTCCTCTGCTCCTCTCCCTCAGCACTGGGGTGACTTTAGCTGACTGATGGAGAGAAATTTAGGGAGAGGAGAAACACTGGAATACTAGCCAATACCAGTGTGCAAAAGTGTATTTGCTTTGGAAGAATAAATCACCTGTAACGTTGGGTGTCCTACGTGTGGATGTTGCTGCGTTGCGTAAAGCTATTAGAATAGGTTTTTTTTACATTTTAGAATGGGGTGCCTCGAGACTGTCCATCATTTTAAAGGGTGCCTTAACTAAAAAAAGGTTGAGAAACACTGGATTAGAGCACGAAGGCTGAACAAAGCTGGGTGTCATGAACCTGGAAGACTGGGGCATCTAGTGGTGGAGAAGAGGAACTGCAAGGGACAGCTCAAAGGCTTGTACTATATCAAAAGTTAGCTGCTTTTTTATTATTCATATTATGGGGCTATTCTGTTTTATTCATTTTTTTTTGTCCTGGGCTCAACAATAAAAATATGCAAATTAGCAGACTAAAATGTCCCAAAAAAAGCCAACATTTTTACCTGCGTTGCAGTATCCTCTCCTCTTCGGGCACTTTGAAGACGAATCTCCTCTTACTCCTGGTCCTAACCATCTGCTTCTTGCTGTTGTCGGAGGTCTCTGGCACACTAAGAAGGGCCCCTTCTGAAAGAGTAAGCTTAATAAATGGGCAGGAATTATATATTCTTTTACAAGCAATACCAATCTGGAGGGTTAGAGGCTTCATCTGTGGGGGTGTGTAGGGGCTTCATCTGGGGGGGGGTTTGTAGAGGCTTCATCTAGGGGGGAGGGGGTGAAAAGGCTTCATCTAGGGGGGAGGGGGGTGTAGAGGCTTCATCTAGGGGGGGGGGGGTGTAGAGGCTTCATCTAGGGGGGAGGGGGGTGTAGAGGCTTCATCTAGGGGGGGAGGGGGTGTAGGGGCTTTATCTGGGGGGAGGGGGGTAGAGGCTTCATCTGGGGGGAGGGGGGTAGAGGCTTCATCTGGGGGGAGGGGGGTAGAGGCTTCATCTGGGGGGAGGGGGGTAGAGGCTTCATCTGGGGGGAGGGGGGTAGAGGCTTCATCTGGGGGGAGGGGGGTAGAGGCTTCATCTGGGGGGAGGGGGGTAGAGGCTTCATCTGGGGGGAGGGGGGTAGAGGCTTCATCTGGGGGGAGGGGGGTAGAGGCTTCCTCTGGGGGAGGGGGGTAGAGGCTTCATCTGGGGGGAGGGGGGTAGAGGCTTCCTCTGGGGGAGGGGGGTAGAGGCTTCATCTGGGGGGAGGGGGGTAGAGGCTTCATCTGGGGGGAGGGGGTAAAGGCTTAATCTGGGGGGAGGGGGGTAGAGGCTTCATCTGGGGGGTAGAGGCTTCATCTGGGGGGTAGAGGCTTCATCTGGGGGGAGGGGGGTAGAGGTTTCATCTGGGGGGAGGGGGGTAGAGGTTTCATCTGGGGGGAGGGGGGTAGAGGTTTCATCTGGGTGGAGGGGGGGTAGAAGCTTCATCTGGGGGGAGGGGGTGGAGGCTTCATCTGGGGGGATGGGTGGAGGCTTCATCTGGGGGGATGGGTGGAGGCTTCACCTGGGGGGATGGGTGGAGGCTTCATCTGGGGGGGGGGGGGGGGGGGGGTAGAGGCTTCATCTGGGGGGGGGGGGTAGAGGCTTCACCTGGGGGGGCTGTAGGGGCTTCATCTGGGGGGGGGGGGTAGAGACTAACTTTTATGGATGGTGCATTGACATTTATTTGAGCCACAATTTCAATTATTGTTGAAGTCATTCAAAGCCAACAATATCCTTTATGTGGGAATACTGTCCACCCAAATAAATAGTGGAACACAACAAACCTGAATATACACTCTTCAAATACAGGAGGCGGGCTGGCTCGGAATTCAGCAGATTCAAAGAACCTTCCAAGTTTAATGGCTTGATCTGTCAAACACATAAAAAGAAAAAAAAAAATCAGAAGAGAAAATACAGACGGGGTGCTGGGAAGACTTAGGCCAAAGTATCAAACACTGAACTCACCCTCCTCAGTCCGATGGTCTGTACCCAATCCATGGTGTGGACATCAAACACATCGATTCCATATTCACTGTACACGGTGACATAAGAGGAGCTGCAGCCTGTAGCAAACAGACATCAGGTTGTCATTGACTTATTATTATACATAGGATTAAACAGGTAGAACTGGAATACTACAAATAGTCTAAGGTGGTCATTGTTGTGCCCTATTAGAGCCGAGCTCGGGTGTCCGGCGAACTCATCCCTATCTGAACTTCTACTTCACACTCTTTTCAAGTTCACCCGGCTGCCAGCCTGTCCATTCCTCACCCCGCAGCAAATGTAAACAAAGGGACATCAGGTTGTCACTGACTTATTACCAGTGACGTCAGTGCCCTCATATGGACACATTCGCATATTTAGTCAATGTCATTGGCTAAATACAGACCAATGACATTGACAAAATATGGCCATGTGTCCATATGAGGGCACTGACGTCACCAGCATCCTGCTCCTTTGTTTGCTTGTGCTGCGGGCCAGGGAATGATCACGGGTGGAATGAAATTAAAAAAAAAAAAAAAAAAAAATCGCTAGATTTCCCCATCAACACAGTTAGCGTTGATGGGGGAATCCCTCCCACTGGGCTATTGTGTTCTGCCAGCAGGGAAAGGGGGTTGGGGGGCTGAGGGGGTCGCAGGGAACCTTCTCTGCTGACAGAACACAATAATTACTAGCTGCTGGCAGTAATCAAATGTATTAAATCCAACATGGCTATTTGAACCCAAGACGATTGATGGGTTGATTTGGGTACAATCGGCCTGCCCATACATACATCAAATCTCAGCAGGTTCAGCAAGGACTGATTTTGATCCCTATATGGCTGAGATATATATATATATAAAAGACAGACCTATTTTTATTTTAATCCCTGTCAGTTTTTTTTGCCATCTGTGTTCCACTGCAGAGCTTTCCCTTCACTTCCTGTCCCATAGCCAAACAGGAAGTGAGAGGAAATCCCTGGTTGTCACTAGTGTTGCCAGAATTATAGTGTTCCCATTGGAATATTTCCTCTCAAATACTGTCCTGGGGACAGCCCAAAATTTGGGAGTTTCTTTAACTTTTAATGATAATGGTAAATATGACAAATGGAGAGGGTGAATCTTCCCTAACGGGGGCACAGACGGCGAAAAAAAAACTGACAAATGTTCTCATCCCTCTACACTCTATCCAAAAAAAAAAAAAGTTTTGCCTTTAGTTGTATTTTAAAAAAAGAGCACAAAGAGGAATTTTAGATAAAGATGAGTTCAGGGGATGGCCAAGCTGATCTCTACTCTCTAAGGATCCCTCAAGAGGGCACTTCTTCCTTTACAAGCCATGTTGAGATTGGACACAATTCTTGTAAAGATCTGATTGTGTATAGACACCTTAAAGAGAACGGAGTTTACTTATTGTAAATAATAATAACACACTTGTACGACTTGTCATGCAATTTTGGACATCAAAGTTGCATGACGAAGTCGTTCCCCCATGTTTTCCAATGATAACCATTCATATATGTGCGACTTAAAGTTTCAGCGACTCCAAAGTAGTTCATGCACTACTTTGGTCCAACTTTCATGCAACTTGAGGGCCATAGACTTCAATGTTTACCCTCAAACATTACATGAAAGTCATACCTGAATGTTATGTAGCACCCTCTACTGTGCTACAAGTGTAAATATTATTATTGTTTTGTTTAGTGTAGGTAAATGTGTTCAGGCTTGGCTGGTAGCCAAGTAGGTTTGTGTTTTTTCCTTGGTCTGGCAGAGATCCAGGGAGAGCTGGATGACTCACAGGCAGCATCACTGAGACCTCCCCCCTATTTCTAGAATGTACTGGAACCTTATAGAAAGATGGGAGGGGAAGTAAGGTGGAGCTGCCTGGAGTATTCTGAGGGCCCTGACCAATCCCAAACTTGGGTTGGCAGGAGGCAGGCTCCCTCAATAACTGAGGGTCAGCCCAGCTGGGGAGGAGAGTTCAGATGGAAGCTGGAGATGGAGTGTTAGGCTGTTGTGGTCTTTGAGGGAGCTCCCCAGTCTGGTGTGGGGGGGGGGGGTGACCTTGGGCCTGAGTGAAGACAGGACCTCTCCCAAAACCCTCAGAAGTGTCCTGGCCAAAAGGCACTGGGAGCAAGGATAGGACAGCGGGAGAACACGGCCAGGCAAGTCTCCTGGAGAAACAGGTCGCAGCCAGGAGGGCTGATGAGAGACACACAGTCAGGAGGACTGGGCGGCACGCCTGAGAGGACTGGCATGGAGCAGTCTGGGATGGGTGCAGAGCCAGTCAGGACGACTGTGGTGGCACAGGCAGTGGAAAGGGGCAGCTGCAGCCAAGAGGGCTGGCAGTGCCTTAAGAGGTGGTACTGGGAGCAGTAGCCACAGATAGGACAGCTAGCACCAGCTAGCTAAAGACTTCCATTTTTGCTGCACAAAAGGGGCATGCGGTCCCTGCCTGCAAAGGGCATTCAACCAGACCCAGCTGAGATTGTGCTGGGTCTGAAACCTGTGCTAGCTGGTCCTGGGAGTGATAGTCTGCAAGCGTGTGTGCTGGAGGTAGAAGAGGAGAGAATGTATATACTGGAGTGTATATAGTTCAAGTCCCTACAGAGTACTTTGATCAAATGGTCCCATATCATCCCTTTCCTATCCAAGTTCAATTCCCCCATTGAAAAAAAAACCCCCCAAAGCTGCAAGGACTGTTTCTGGACTTGGAGCGATTGAAAAATCTGTGTGCCTGGCTGTGCAGGGTGAGAGACGACCACATTCATCAGCGGCCCTCACGGGGGTAGCGCTATCATTATACAATGCAACAGTTGTCTATTATCACTGGTCAAAGCTAAGGTTGTATCCCAAGTCACACCGCTCCATAGGTGCACTTCAAAGTTGGCGCTACTTTGGAGTCCTACAAGTGTGAATGGAGCCTTAAACTGAGAGATCATCATGGTCCTCAAAGACTGAGATAAGCTGCAGCGTTATAATGGTGGCTGTTTCCAAAAGCTGGACATAGATCGAAATTCAGCAGGTTCAGCAGGAACTGGGACCGATTTCAATTCGCGAGTGGCTGTCCTCAAATTACCTTCTGTCGAACGTGCATGTTGGAAAAGTCACACAGCCAGGGTCTGCGAAACCGGAAGGAAGACCGGGTGAAGATGGGAGCACCTGAAGCGGCGACAGCTCAGTGCTGGAAGGGCTTTGTTTTAAGGCAAGTGTAAAAATGTGCTAGTATGCAAAGCATACTAGCACATTATTGCTTTACCTTTCAAGGAACAAAAAAGAAAAAAAAACTCCAGCAGTTTACTACCGCTTTAACCGCTAAAAGAGGAGGTCCGCCGAAAAAAAAATATTAAAAGCCAGCAGCTACAAATACTGCAGCTGCTGACTTTTAATATATGGACACTTACCTGTCCAGGGAGCCCGTGATGTCGGCAGCCGAAGCCGATCCGACCGTCGGCTCTCGGCTGCTGCCGCCGCCATCCTCGGTAAGGGAATAAGGAAGTGAAGCCGTACGGCTTCACTTTCTAGTTCCCTACTGCGCATGCGCGAGTTGCGCTGCGCATCCTCTCTGGTCCCTGCTGTGTTCTGTGTCTCCCAGAATACAGCGGAGGAGGAGAGTGTAGGTGCCGGAAGTGGCATAGGTCACCGCAAGCGCCGCGGGGATCTATGTCAGGAAGTGGGAGCAAATACCTGTATTAGGTATCTGCTCCCTCCTCCCCCCTGAAAGATGCCAAATGTGACACCGGAGGGGGGGGGGGGGGATCCAAAAAGTGGAAGTTCCATTTTTGGGTGGAACTCCACTTTAAGGACCAGGTCCCATTTTTTACACTTGGTGTTTACAACTTATAAATCAGGTTTTTTTGCTAGAAAATTACTTAAAACTCCCAAACACTATACATTTTTTTGCAGACACTCTAGTCTAGAGAATAAAATGGCGGTCGTTGCAATACTTTATGACACATCGTATTTGGGCAGCGGCCTTACAAACACATTTTTTTTGTGGAAAAAATACACTTTTTTGAATTAAAAATATCAGTAGTTAGCCCAATTGTTTTTTATATTGTGAAAGATAATGTCATTCCGAGTAAAGTGATACCAAACATGTCATGCTTCAAAATTGCGCCCGCTTGTGGAATAGCGACAAGCGTTGACACTTAAAAATTTCCATAAGCGAAGTTTAAAGGCTACCAGTTTTGAGTTAGAGGTCTTTTGCTAGAATTATTGCTCTCGCTCTAACGGTCGTGGCAATACCTCACATGTGTGGTTTGAACACTGATTACATATGCAAACGCGCTTCTGCGCGTGAGCACGGCGGGACGGGGCGCTTTAAATATTTTGTTTTTTTTCCTGATTTATTTTACTTTTTATTTTTACACCGTCCCTTTAAAGAAGAAAAAATTTAGATCCCTTGTAATAGAAAAAAAGGCACGACAGGACCTTTTTAATGCGAGATCTGGGGTCAAAAAGATACATTTACACTTAAATGCAATACAAAAAAAAAAGGTTTTTTTCCCCCTTTAAGACCATTGGGCAGAAATGACGTTTGACGTCGCTTCCGTCATCCAATGGTATAGAGTTGAGCGGGGGCCATCTTTACCTCACTCGACTTCCAGCCTCTAAGGGGAAAGGACCGGATCGTCTCAGACGGCTCCGGTAAGCATCAGGGATGACCGGGGCGCGGCGGGGGTCGGCTCCTCTCCCGCCACCGATAAAAGTGATCTAGCGGCAAATTCGCCGCAGGGACCACTTTTATCTGAAAGCGGAGCACCCGCAGTTTTTAAAAATACCAGGGTTATGGCGGCTATCTGCTGCCATAACAACGGTATTTAAACTCAAAGTACCGACGTATAACGAAGGGGGGTGGTCCGGAAGTGGTTAAGCGAGAAGTATCTTTTTTTTTTGGCTGTACTTTTCCTATGGATCTCACATGAGTGCAGTTCGTTCTGCACTTCTGTGACCCAAACCCAACCCAGGCTCCATATGGTTGGGATCCGCCCAGAAGCCAGGACGGCAGCTGGCTCAGCCTCTCAGCGAGTCACTGAGAGGCCGAGCCAGCTGCTCCTACCCCCTCCACAGCCCAACATTCGAGGGAGCGCAGGAGGGGCAGAGCAGAGAGCTGGTAATTGACAGTCACTGGTTCTCTGTAGGCTAAAGACAGATAACTGAGCAATCAGTGGTGTCTGATCCCTCAGTTCTCAGCCTGGAGCCAGTGGAGGATAGAAGCGCAGGCAAGCATATATATATATATATATATATATTTTTTTTTTTCCAGGAATCCCAAACTTTTCTTTTAACAATCTTATGTGGGAGAGAGTTGATGCTGCTGACAATTGATCTTAGAGGGGCACTAAGGACTCTTTCACACTGAGTTTTTCAAGTGCTTTTACGTTAAAAAAAAAGAACCTGAAAAGCTCAAGAAAAATTCTTCCCTTTAATATCAATGAATGTGTTAACACTGGGCGGTGAGCTTTTGTTGTGGTGAAAAAAATCCTGCTTGCAGAATCTTTGGAGCTTGTTTGGGGGGGTTAAAAAACGCACCAAAAAAGCTCCTCCCCATTAAAATAAATGGGAACCGCATGAAAGCACCTAAAATGCCTCCACTAAGCGCTTTAGGTGCAGTTTTTGAGTTACGTCCTTTAAAAGCCACACCAATAACGCTCCATAAGGGCCAGTTCACACCATAGAAATGCAGTGTGGATGCGCTCCGGGTAATCTCTGCACACGCATTTTTGACGAGTTTTCAATGCGTTTCAGTGCATTTTTCCCCCTTTTTTTTCTCTTCACCTTAAACAAGCACATGCATGTTGCAGTGCATTTTTGGTGCCGTTAGGTGCGGGGCCCTTTGCATTTTTGATGCATTTTACCATGTTCCAGTACAGTTCAGTGCAGAAAAAATGCAGCACGTTCTACTTTTTTTTTCAGGAACTGGAACGCATGGTATGAACTAGGTCATTGAAAACCATGTAACCTACTATCCATGCGTTTTTGATGCAAAAAAAAAACTTCATGAGGTGTGAACTGGCCCTTAATGCGTTTTACTGGCAGTTTTGAAGCGAACCAGTATGAAAGTGCCCTTAGGGAGGAAGACCAAGTATGTTCCTTGCTGGACTTTTGCCTTAAAAAAAAGGATAAGTTCACCCTTTGTAACATGTTACACCCATATTCTGCAGATTAGCAGGTACAGAGACCTCAAGATCAGCGCCCCCTAGGAGAATACAGGCACATCTGTACCTATGGCTGAACAGACACTAAAGAGTAGCAGAAAGAAAGTTGCTCAAGTGCAGAAGCCGAGGCCGATCTACTGCAGGGTTAAGACGCTGATTATGTACGTACTGCAACCAACAGGAGTGGCTGGCCACATCAGTTCCTGCAAGCGCGACCTTCGACCTTGTGAGTCCACGTACACGCCCGTCTGACTGAAGCAAAGCAGGTACTCGTCCTTCCCGAGCTCCACAGCGCACAGAGCATCCATAGGTTGCTGGGAAAGGAACGCCAAGGAGGGGTCGTTGGGGTTGACCAGGTTGATCGGCTGTCCGTCTCCATGGATGTTTAGCAGGCAGAACCCAGACTGGTAGCCGACGCAAAGCTTGTCCTTAAAAAGGGCCATCCACTGAACGTTACCCGGGGCCAGGATCTCATTGAACTTTTTATGGAATGGTTTAGTTCTCTGGATTTCATAGCAAAGGATCTGACGCTTGACAGCGACTAATAAACAAGAGGAGGGCGATTTCTTTAGTGTCCCAGTAATGATGAGCTGGCAGCCTTTGGACTCCGGTAATTTCATGTCGAAGCTGCCCTCGGAGCCATCCAGAGAAGTCCAGGGGAACAAGTGGACGTGCCGATTACGACCGCATACCAGGACAACGATCTTCTCTTTGGGGGCCAGTTCTATCTGGTATACTTTCTTACAGTCCGCCGCTCGAACAATCACTAGAAAGAAAGAAAAAAAACAACAGTGTTATACCAATATAAAAAAAAAAAGATGATAAAGGAATAAATAAATGTGTGTTGTTTTTTTTAAAGGGCTGGCATTGCTGATTGACCAGGAAACAACATTTTCAGATGGGTCATTTTGTTGATCAAATAGCTTCCTTAAAGGAGGAGTTCCAGTCAACTGTGAAAGAAATAAAAGTCAGCAGCTACAAAAAGTGTACCTGCTGACTTTAAAAAAAACAACCACTAGGACAAATGGTCTCCCACCCTACAGAGATTGCCCATGTTTTTGCAGACTTTTACAAAAACCTATACAATAACCCGGACATACCCAGTAACCCCCCCTCACAGGACCTATCCCACAAACTACGACAATATCTAGAATCCAGTGGAATCCCCCACTTGACACCAACTGACTTGCTATCACTAAACGCACAGATCACAGACGAGGAAATAGAACTGACAGTTAAAAGTTTGCCTTCACATAAAGCCCCAGGACCAGACGGATTCCCATACGAATACTACAAAACGTTCCTCCCCACCTTACTCCCACATATGCGCAGGATATTTCAAGCCTTCTTACAGGACACCCCCATACCTTCAGACATGCAACGTTCCTTTATTACGCTTATACCCAAACCGGATAAAGACCCCTCCGTATGCGCTAGTTACAGACCCATTGCGTTACTAAATTCCGACCTAAAAATCTTTACCAAACTCCTTTCCAACCGCCTCAATCAGATCCTCCCCTCCCTGGTCCATAAAGACCAGGTGGGATTCGTCCCGCTCCGACAAGCAGGTGATAATACTAGAAAGGTGATAGACCTGGTGGAGGTGGCGAACAGGGAGGGCCAGGCATCCTTGCTGTTAAGCTTGGACGCCGAAAAAGCGTTTGATAGGCTGGGGTGGCCTTTTCTGTTCGCCACCTTGCAATTTATGGGATTCCGGGGACCTTTTCTACAAGCAGTCAAACACTTATACACTAACCCCTCATCCCAAGTTAGAACCCCCTTTGCACTCTCACCGACATTTCCTGTGGCAAACGGGACTAGACAGGGGTGCCCACTCTCCCCCCTCCTATTCGCACTCTGTGTAGAACCCCTAGCAGCATCCATCAGAAGCAACCCAGACATTAAGGGAATTTCGGTCAGAGGCAGAGAATTTAAGATCTCCCTCTTCGCCGACGATATCATACTCACATTGACTCAACCCCATACTACCCTCCCGATCCTACATACTGAACTGAGCCGCTTTAGAGCCCTTTCAGGATATAAAATAAACGAATCAAAATCAGAAGCACTCCCAATCAATATCCCGGCCACCGAGGTCACACTCCTAAAATCCAACTTTCCGTTTACATGGAAAACAACGTCCCTGAAATATCTGGGGACGTACATCACCTCCAAATTCACCACCCTATATCAGGAGAACTTTCCCCCATTATTCCGCTCAATTAGATCCTCCATGCTCCAATGGAAAAAGCATCATATCTCCTGGCTAGGTCGAATAGCTTCACTTAAAATGACTATCCTTCCGAAGCTCCTTTATCTTTTTCAAACATTACCCATACCAATTCCGCTCCATCAATTAAAAAAACTCCAGTCTGATCTCCTACAATTTGTTTGGAATTACAAAAGACACAGGGTATCGGGATCAGTGTTGATGGCGTCCCGCAATGAGGGGGGATTAGCTTTCCCTAATATTATTAAATACTATTACACAGCTCAACTACGAGCAGTAGCATCGTGGTACACCCACAAGTCCTACAACAAATGGACGGAAATAGAGAAGTTATGGCTAGCTCCCACACACCCAAATAACCTATTATGGAGTGCGAACGCGGATGTGGCCCCTGAACGTATGCTAGGCCCCATGTCCCTCCTCCGGAGGGTATGGCGCAAACTGGCTTCTACTCATGGACTGTCATCAGAGAGATCGCTCCTGACCTCTTTTGTCTGTAACCCCAAAGTGCCGGATAGCCTCACCTATCAAATGTCACACCCCTGGACCTCCCGGAATTTATTCCATTTTGGAAACCTGGTGGACCCTAGGACACGGAAACTCTTGCCATTTACTGATCTACAAAATAAATATGAACTCCCCAGACAGGCGCTCTATGGGTACTTACAAATCAGACACTATGCTCTTACTATAACACCCAACCTACAATTCTCACCTCCTTCCCCATTCGAAACTATGATCTTGGCAGGCAATGCCCAAAGGGGGCTCATATCGGGCATATACAAGATTCTAAACACATTCTCTCAAGATGGGCAGGGCAAACATTCCTATATGACCAAATGGGAAAGGACTCTTGGTGAGGACATCCCTATGACACAGTGGCAGATCATCTGGTCCCAAGCAGCAAAGAGCTCAATGTGCACACTGTATAAGGAGAACTCCTACAAAGTTCTCCTACAGTGGTATATGACCCCAGAGGTGCTCCACACTATCTTCCCTAACACCTCAGATAGGTGCTGGCGTTGCCAAGGAGCAAAAGGCACCTTCCTACATATATACTGGAGTTGCCCACTACTGGCCCCATACTGGTCCACAGTCCAGCAATTACTAGACCGCCTATTGGACACACAGGTCCCGGCGTCCCCAAAGTTTTTTTTATTAGGTCTGTCGCCACTCAAACTCTCCAAACCATATAAGAAATTAGTGCGTCATGTCCTAACGGCAGCAAGATGCCTCATAGCTTTACACTGGAAACGCTCCACCACACCAACTGCTGAGGATCTTTATGCCAGAATTAAGGACATAGAAGTGATGGAAAATATGACAGCCAGAATACAGGACAGATTGGAGGCACATAACAGGGTCTGGGAGCCATGGCACCTCCGGGAGGACCCACCTTGACCAGGTAACACCGTCATCTCAACGACTTCTATACCACCCCCCTCTTCTTCTTCTAAATCTCAATCCTTTTCTCCTCCCCTCCTCCCCCTCTATCTCATCTACCTCCCACTATCTACCTCTAATTTCTCTTAAATGTACAGATTTATGACTTCTACAGTTTTGAAATATATTACCACAGTTATGCAATGGTGAAGCAGGTATTCCAATAATATGTAAAGCAAATGAATCACCAGACGACAAGCATTGGACTACCGAAGGCAATTAGTAATACCTCTGTTTATGAGTATAGAAATTTAGCATCAGCATACTATATGTTAACCTAAGTTTAGATACCGCCATTGCCCAGAATGTTTTCACTACAATGTAATACACTTATGTTTGAAAATAAAACGCTATTTGAAATAAAAAAAAACAACCACTCACCTGTCCCACATTCCAGCGGTGTGCTCGCCCCTGCCAGTTTCACCCCTGCCTTTTTTCTTTGGCGCCAGTATCGCTACTATCAGCCCCCGACTGTGACAGCTTGTGGCTTTCACAGCCGGGTACCCACTGTGCATGTGTGAGCAGCGCATCGTCAATGGACGGGCAGTCTTCTGGGAACTGTCATGTGTCCCAGAAGACACTTGGGGGGGCAGGAAGGAGAATTTCCGCTTCCGATCGCTTAGGCAGTCGGAGCGGATACCTGTCAAAGTCAGGTACCTGCTTCTCCCCCAGCTCCTCAAAAGTGCCAATTCTTCAAGAGGAGCGGGGGAAGACTCCTTAAAGCGGGAACCTCCCCTTTTGGGTGGAGCTCCGCTTTAAAGTGGTTGTCAAGTCAACTAACCACAAACTCCAAACTGCAAGTATAAATGCTATAGTATCCTAAATGCAGGTTTTTTTCCCCTCATCTCCAAGGCTTTAGCCTTATTACTTGGCAAATTGTAGGTCATGTGATCGCACAACCTCCTGAGTGATTCACGAACCTGATGGTGGGCGTGCCAAGAGAGCGGGGCGTGACAACATTGCAGGAAATGACGTTGCCGCCGAGCGTCTGCGTTTCTATAGCAATGAAAAGCAGTCAGACCCGACGGCAAGGTCACTTCCCCCTGTACCCTGCCGATTGCGAACAAGGGAGTAGCGGCTGGAGGAGGTGTGGCTTTTCACAGACACAGAAGCTACAGGCACGCTGTTGTTCTAGCACAGCATTGCCTGTATTAGTAGCAGCATGACACAGGAGGTAAACTGACCACGCTAGCATGGATCGTCAGCCATGCTAGTGTGGTCGGCTTACTCTCAGGGGGAGGTGCACAGGCTCGATCAACCAGGCATTGCACAACACAGTCAGGGCTCATTAAAATACAGTAAAACCTTGGTTTAAAAGTAACTTGGTTTGAGTTTTGCAAGACGAGCAACATTTTTAAATAAATTTTGACTTGATATACAAGCGATGGGGTAAAACTGTCCACATGGACCATCCTCTGCACCGCCATCAACGTCGTCCCTTCCACACTGCGCTCCAGGAGCGATTCAAGCCTCGCTTTCAGATCGCTCTACTGCAGGGTAGTCTTCCCGATCACGAGTGCAGACTGACAGCGGTGACAGCCGACGGTGCGGAGGACGGTCTATGTGGACAGCTTTACCTCGGATGCCTACATACTTAGATGTGCCTGTTTTAATCATCAACCATGTGAGTTGCTAAATGTTGTACCTTCACTAAATATAACCATATTGCTATACTTAGAGGCGCTTCTCTTCTCTTTTATACTCTGTAGCTCCTGCTAGATATAGCAATCACATTGCTATAATCCTTTTATATGGACTATAAACTGAAGGACTTATGAATAAATGGTTGTGGAACGAATCATCAGAGTTTCCATTATTTCTTGGGGAAATTTGCTTTTATATACAAGCGCATTGGATTACAAGCATGTTTCCTGGAATAAATTATGCTCGCAATCCCAGGTTTTACTGTAGCAATATTGGAAAATTTATTAAATTGTGTTAGAGGCAGTAGCATTATGTCTGTTTTTTTAGGGTTACAAATAGGGCTGCTGAAATTAATCGCAGCATCGATGCATCGCGATTCGGGTGTCCCCGATGCGGCATCGATGCATGCGACCCGAATAATCGATTTCTGGCCCCGCCCCCTCCCGGGAGAGCGCTCCGTCCGTAAAGCTGTTATTAGTGTGTATATTGCGGTCATGTGACACTCGGCCGCGCCTCCCTCCTCTCAGTCTCTCCTGATGTCAGCTCCGCCCACTGACTGGAGCTATCAGGTCAGAAGAGAGGCGGGCGGGGCTGACATCAGGAGAGACGTGAGAGGAGGGAGGCGCGGCCGAGTGTCACATGACCGCAATATACACACTAATAACAGCTTTACGCACAGAGCGCTCTCTCGGGAGAATTCACTGCCCACCTCAGATGTGACAACTGGCGGAACACCGGCCGCACAAATGGAGATCGGGGGGAGATGGTGAGCAGGCAGATCGCCCTGCTCATTACAGGCTGCCACCGGCAGAGCAGCATGTGAGTACAGAGGGAGAGGGGGAGGGGGAGGGGGCGCTGTGACACAAGTCCATATCATAAATTGTCTTCTATGTGCCTTCATCACACCACAACTCTGCATTATTGTCCGCAGTCTGTGCCCATCTCCTGTGCCATGTCCGCCGCAGTCTGTGCCCATCTCCTGTGCCATGTCCGCCGCAGTCTGTGCCCATCTCCTGTGCCATGTCCGCCGCAGTCTGTGCCCATCTCCTGTGCCATGTCCGCCGCAGTCTGTGCCCATCTCCTGTGCCATGTCCGCCGCAGTCTGTGCCCATCTCCTGTGCCATGTCCGCCGCAGTCTGTGCCCATCTCCTGTGCCATGTCCGCCGCAGTCTGTGCCCATCTCCTGTGCCATGTCCGCCGCAGTCTGTGCCCATCTCCTGTAGCATGTCCGCAGTCTGTGCTCATCTCCTGTAGCATGTCTGCAGTCTCTGACCATCTCCTGTAGCATGTCTGCAGTCTCTGACCATCTCCTGTAGCATGTCTGCAGTCTCTGATCATCTCCTGTAGTATGTCTGCAGTCTCTGACCATCTCCTGTAGCATGTCTGCAGTCTCTGACCATCTCCTGTAGCATGTCTGCAGTCTCTGACCATCTCCTGTAGCATGTCTGCAGTCTCTGATCATCTCCTGTAGTATGTCTGCAGTCTCTGACCATCTCCTGTAGCATGTCTGCTGTCTCTGACCATCTCCTGTAGCATGTCCGCAGTCTCTGACCATCTCCTGTAGCATGTCTGCTGTCTCTGACCATCTCCTGTAGCATGTCCGCAGTCTCTGACCATCTCCTGTAGCATGTCCGCAGTCTCTGACCATCTCCTGTAGCATGTCCGCAGTCTCTGACCATCTCCTGTAGCATGTCCGCAGTCTCTTACCATCTCCTGTAGCATGTCCGCAGTCTCTGATCATCTCCTGTAGCATGTCCGCAGTCTCTGATCATCTCCTGTAGCATGTCCGCAGTCTCTGATCATCTCCTGTAGCATGTCTGCAGTCTCTGATCATCTCCTGTAGCATGTCTGCAGTCTCTGATCATCTCCTGTAGCATGTCTGCAGTCTCTGATCATCTCCTGTAGCATGTCTGCTGTCTCTGACCATCTCCTGTAGCATGTCCGCAGTCTCTGACCATCTCCTGTAGCATGTCCGCAGTCTCTGACCATCTCCTGTAGCATGTCTGCTGTCTCTGACCATCTCCTGTAGCATGTCCGCAGTCTCTGACCATCTCCTGTAGCATGTCCGCAGTCTCTGACCATCTCCTGTAGCATGTCCGCAGTCTCTGACCATCTCCTGTAGCATGTCCGCAGTCTCTTACCATCTCCTGTAGCATGTCCGCAGTCTCTGATCATCTCCTGTAGCATGTCCGCAGTCTCTGATCATCTCCTGTAGCATGTCCGCAGTCTCTGATCATCTCCTGTAGCATGTCCGCAGTCTCTGATCATCTCCTGTAGCATGTCTGCAGTCTCTGATCATCTCCTGTAGCATGTCTGCAGTCTCTGATCATCTCCTGTAGCATGTCTGCAGTCTCTGATCATCTCCTGTAGCATGTCTGCAGTCTCTGATCATCTCCTGTAGCATGTCTGCAGTCTCTGATCATCTCCTGTAGCATGTCTGCAGTCTCTGATCATCTCCTGTAGCATGTCTGCAGTCTCTGATCATCTCCTGTAGCATGTCTGCAGTCTCTGATCATCTCCTGTAGCATGTCTGCAGTCTCTGACCATCTCCTGTAGCATGTCTGCAGTCTCTGATCATCTCCTGTAGCATGTCTGCAGTCTCTGACCATCTCCTGTAGCATGTCTGCAGTCTCTGACCATCTCCTGTAGCATGTCTGCAGTCTCTGACCATCTCCTGTAGCATGTCTGCAGTCTCTGACCATCTCCTGTAGCATGTCTGCAGTCTCTGATCATCTCCTGTAGTATGTCTGCAGTCTCTGACCATCTCCTGTAGCATGTCTGCTGTCTCTGACCATCTCCTGTAGCATGTCTGCTGTCTCTGACCATCTCCTGTAGCATGTCCGCAGTCTCTGACCATCTCCTGTAGCATGTCCGCAGTCTCTTACCATCTCCTGTAGCATGTCTGCAGTCTCTGATCATCTCCTGTAGCATGTCTGCAGTCTCTGATCATCTCCTGTAGCATGTCTGCAGTCTCTGATCATCTCTTGTAGCATGTCTGCAGTCTCTGAACATCTCCTGTAGCATGTCTGCAGTCTCTGATCATCTCCTGTAGCATGTCTGCAGTCTCTGATCATCTCCTGTAGCATGTCTGCAGTCTCTGATCATCTCCTGTAGCATGTCTGCAGTCTCTGATCATCTCCTGTAGCATGTCTGCAGTCTCTGATCATCTCCTGTAGCATGTCTGCAGTCTCTGATCATCTCCTGTAGCATGTCTGCAGTCTCTGATCATCTCCTGTAGCATGTCTGCAGTCTCTGATCATCTCCTGTAGCATGTCTGCAGTCTCTGATCATCTCCTGTAGCATGTCTGCAGTCTCTGATCATCTCCTGTAGCATGTCCGCAGGCTCTGACCATCTCCTTTAGTATTGTGGAAGAGAGCCTGGAGCTCCTCTGCTGTCTCTTTTTTTCTTAAGAACAGATAGAATAAAAAAAATGGAGTCCTCCTGACTACTTGA
This sequence comes from Lithobates septentrionalis, assembly GCA_037952835.1. NCBI lineage: Eukaryota > Metazoa > Chordata > Amphibia > Anura > Ranidae > Lithobates > Lithobates septentrionalis. The sequence continues at coordinate 194,300 of JBBDGP010003954.1, read as the reverse complement.
ATTTTTTTTTGATGAAAACCATGAGAACTTGCGGACTTGCGCTGTAATCGTGATGCATCGCGGAATCGAATCGAATCGTTGACTTGATAATCGTAATCGAATCGAATCGTGAGGCCAGTGAAGATGCGCAGCCCTAGTTACAAACACTTTAATTTCCGAGTCACTGACCTGCTCACTAATACAAATATGGCGTTTTAAACTTTACTTGCTGCATTCTTCCTCCAGGTCAGTGCCTCAGAAAATACTAAAGTACGAGAAAAAGCCAGACAAGTAGCATTTTTAGGGGGCAACCAACAATGGCAGCATACTTCTTGAAATGCAGGATTCCTTTAAATTGAATCCAGGCTTTGGTGAATATAGGAAAAAGTAACCAGCGCACTTTAAGGCCGCCCCTTTCAGAATCTTATACTACATTAAGAGATTATTGATTTCCCGCCAGGAATGAAAAGAAAAAAAAAAAATCAGTGTAAGTCCTGAGTCAATCCATGTTGGAGCTTACACTGGGTTGAAGATTCGCCTCACCCTCATGCGACTGTGTTGGTTCTGGCAGGACCAGTTACCAAGCGCTAGCGCTGTCACATGGGACAAAAAGGAGCAAGTCACGTGATTCACTACAGAAAGTATATACTTCTGGAACAAATCGGTGGAGGGGCACAGGGAAGGCGAGTATGCTGAAAAGTGGTCAAACATTAAAGTGTCACCAAACCCACATCATAAAAAATTCTCAATAAATGGTGTATTACATGCTGTTCATACTCAGTCACTATGAGATTCATTTTCTGTATACTGCAAAAAACCTGGTTGATCCTGCAGCTTTCTATCTTCTCCTCCTGTCCAAGTCCTCAATTAAACTAGGGAATTTTGCAGAGCAGTGTTGGCTCTTTGCTCCAGTAGCGGACTTGGTATGCAAGTGGAAATATCACAGAAGCAGAATATATAAAGCTCCGATTCAGTTTTATTTAGAATCATATCATAAAAATCCAACAGATTTTGAAGGTTCAAATGGTCTCCCCTTCATCCTGAGGGGTAATAAGTCTGATAAACACGCCAGATGTTGAACCTTAGAATCAAGTTTTCCGCCATCTGGTGCAGCCATCATACGAAATACCTCTCAAGTTTTATCACCCCAGACACACTGTGTTCAACAGAACCACCCAAATCAGTGTATTTCACTATAAGCAAAACTTTTAGCCAAACACATAATACAGATAGGCGGTGATTGGCTTGTCTGTACCATGTTATCACTGTGACCAATCACAGCTAGCAACACAACTGTACACAATGAATGGCATGAAAGGAAGCCATTCAATGTTTACCATTGTCGGGATCTGTTGCGATTGGTCACAGTGATCACAGGGTACCGGCAGTGGCCTGGTACAATGATCAGTCATCCGCTGTGTCCAGGAGACACATCGGGTGACAGATCACGCTGGAGCATGACCCGTTCAAGGGAGGACGTCCCAGAACAATGGGGTTTCTGCCTGGCTATCATTTTACAATGGCCTGGGCGAGAAGCAGTTAAAGAAGTGACTAGAACCAATTTTGAGTGTGGAGGTTGTAAATAAAGACCCCCCATCTCCGCTTCATTGACTGTATGTAGCGCTCCTAAAGGATTTCAAACAGGGGAGCATCGCTGCAACTTCATATCCTGCAGGTTCAAGCTGTTTTCTACAAACCCACATCTGACTTTGATTCATTATTTTCTAGTGGCACATCACTCCTGGAAAAGACTGTTAGCAAGAACTAATGGGGGGGGCCTTTACTAAAAATCAGTTTAGGATGTAAGGGAATTTGCATTGTTACGCGGGAGCAGTAGAATGCTAAACTCACCATCTCTTGTAACCTCTATTACATACAGTCCTTCCTCTGTCCCAACAGCTATCCGGTCCCGATCTACCAGAGAGAGAAAAAAATAGTGCATTAACTATTTTCAAGGTGCATTTCAGACAACCCTTGGCTTTCCAGGGGACGTTAAATGAGATGAAAGTTGTAAACCAACTAATCTTTTTTCTTAACTAGAAAGGATAAATCTGATATAGGAAGTCACTAAGGGGGAGACTTGCTAAAACTGGCGCAGCTGTGCATGATAGCCAATCCGCTTCTAACTTCAGCTTGTTCAATTAAGTTTTCACAATAAAACCTGGAAGCTGATTGGTTTTAAATGCAGAAATGCACCAGATTTTGCACACTCCAGCTTTAGCAAATCTTCCCCTAACTAATAACTTAGCATGACCAATAAGACAATCTCAATACATATATCAATGTACCTATAATAGCTGCTGCCACAATGGTTTTGATGAGAGGCAGAGTGCTATCGTAGGCTTCTTGTGGACAATGTATTACTTTGTTCCTTAGATTGTTCTTCTGTAAGATCGCTTGCAGCCCCTCTAGGATCCCGACCCACTTCCTCTTCTCATGCTCGCTCTCCGTCAGGATGAGTAGGGAGGCTGTGGTCTTGGAGGGAGCACCTAGAAGAGATGCCGTCACCTGGACAGACAAATCGAAAAACATTTTAAAATTAAACTTTCATTGTGCCTCCAAAAGAGCATCTATTATGTCATTCTGGATACTACAGGCCATGACTTGAGAAACCCCAGGTAGCCTGTGTGTGTAGAAATAGACTGCTTGCTACCAAAATTTGTAAACTTATATATACTTCTACATATTAATTAAAAAAAAAATAAAAAAATTTATATATATATTGTGTACAATCAGCGGCCGGGACCTGCTGAACAACTGTGTCCAATCACAGCCCAGAGCTGGTAAACAATACAGATCTCTGTGCAGAAGGAATGATCTGTCAGTTTTGGGATGAGAAACTGAGAGATCTTAGTAAAAGCAACACATATTACAGTTAGGCACACATTTAACCTCTTGATTTCCCTAGATGTTAACCTCTTCCCAGCCATGACAGTGTACAGTATTATCACTGATCACTGTATTAATGTTACTGGTGATGTATTAAGCTGAGAAACCTTGAGGGTTTACAACCCCTTTAAGAAAATTATTTTTTTTTACTTAAAGGGGAGTTCCAATTTAAAAAAAAAAAAAATAAAATTCAGCAGCTACAAATACTGCAGCTGCTGACTTTTAATAATCGGACACTTACCTGTCCCAGGGTCCAGCGATGCGGGGGAACGAAGCCCCGCTCCTCTCTGCGGTGCTGGCATTGTCACTGTGGGTGCCAGGGTGAGGCTTCACAGCCGGGCATGCACTGCGTATGTGCGAGCCGTGCTGCATGCTGTGACTGGCCAGGCAATCATCTGGGACCTGTGACGTGTGAAGTGGGAGCTGGATCCATCTAAAAAGAGGGTGTCTCCCCCCCCCCCCCCCCCAAAAAAAATTGACATGCCAAATGTGGCATGTCAAGGGGTCACCTTTCCTTAAAGCGGAAGCTCCATTTTTGGGTGGAACACTGCTTTAACTTTTTTTTTTTTCCCCATCACATAGGGGACAAAAAGTCTCCTATGTGATGACTTATTGGTGACAGGTTCTCTTCAGACCCTGCACGTCTCCCCTGTGCTCTACTTAATGTAATGCACATTGCACTGCATTACATCCTTTACCGGGCACTTTACCCACATGTATGGAAGCAAAGGGGTGGCAGCGGAGCCACCTGAATGCGTCCACATGACAAGTGAGCCCTGCTGCTTGCCCATAAGCAGGGCAAAATGTAAAAAAAAAAAAGTACCTGCCCGGTACTGCATGTCCCAGGCGTCGGGCGATACAAATTGTACATCCCTGCAACAGTGAATGGGCTGACAAAATCCCAGGCAGCAAGACGCAATTTTTTTAATTGCCATGGGTACCTGGCACCTGGAATTTGTTGAGCCCTGTCTATATGGCTTTTTGTTGACTATTTCTGTACTCGACAATTCAGTCAGCAGACATATCTGTCAATCAGCTTTCCACTCAGATGATCCAACAGGTAAAACTTGACTTAATTAATCTGTCAAAATGCAAGATAAACACGGCTCACACGTCAGCCCAGCCAACGAAACAAACCAGAACTAATTCTTTAATTACAAATCAGATGTACTCTTCGCGCTTCTGTCACGAACACCAGTGTTGTACTTTTAAGAGTAGGAAAAGATTCCACATTACACGTACCCTAAATATGCAGGGAATGTCCTTGCGGGTTGCATGTATGACATCCGATGCCAAGACCGAGCTCACAGAAAACTCTTCATCTCTGATTAAAGCAAACAAACAGAAGAATGTGAATTTGGGGAGGGAGGGTTTGGGGGTTAATTTGGGTCATCCCTGGAGATCACCTACTAAGCTGTTCTATGAAGTGCGGAGAAACAGCCCACCTTAGATCCACAACCTGGCTGGCGACCACCCCGGGCTGCATGGACTTCCCTTCTGGAACGTCGTACAAGAAGAGCTTACAATCACACACCACTGCGTACGCCCTCTGCCAACCCTTCTTTACTCCAGTGGGCTTTGGGATCTGTGAGGTGAAAGGATTCATTTCAGAAACAGCTTTACAAAGGATATTGTTATTTATATGAATTAGGATTAAGACAAATGGATACAATCTCAGAAAGTATAAGAAGCTACTGCTATTGAAAGTGATTGTAAAGTGTATTTTTTTTTTTTTTCAATAAAAATAACAAACATGTTATACTTACCTGCTCTGTGCAGTGGATTTGCACAGAGCAACCCGGACCCTCCTTTTTTCAGGTCCCTCTTGTGTGCTCCTAGCCCCGGATGGCCGAGACACTGATGGACTATGTGTCCATTCAGACATGGAGCCCCCTCTCTCTCCTAATAGGCTCACTGACTGATTGAAAGCAGTGGGAGCCAATGGCGTCGCTGCTGTGTCTCAGCCAATCAGGAGGGATTGCTGAAGCACTCGTGGACATCGTTGGAGAGAGATGGGGCTCAGGTAAGTAAGAGGGGGGCTGTTGCACACAGAAGTCTTTTAATCTTAATGCATAGAATGCATTAAGATAAAAAAAACCTTCTGACTTTAAAATCCTTTAAACTCATTGTGGCCGCCCACAGCGAGTCCACATCATAAAAACACTTCCATTTCTGGTATAATGTGCATACAAGTCATTCTGTGGAGAGACCAATACGTCACTACTTAACATTACCCATTTAATGCCAAGCCACCTATTGTTTATTAGCAGTGACAATAAAATATATGCTTTATCAGGTCCTGCTGGCATTGGGGCCTTAATTCTCTAAAGAGCTATTAAATCCTTGGTTGTTTAAAAAAACTAAAAAAAAACTAAACATGTTATTCTTACCTGCTCTGTGTAGTGGTTTTGCACAGAGCAAAAAAAAAAAGCAACCTGCACGGTTTAGGAGATATCCCCTGTATCTGCCTGTGCCGTCGTCATGGGAACATGCGCACTGAAGCAATGGCACGTACGTGGCGTTTGCTTCAGTGGGTGTGCCGTTACCGCCGGCTCTCGAACGCATGCGCGGAATTGACATGATTGTGGCGCCGGCCAATCCCAGCGCCGGAGCCACGATACCCGGAAATAACTCTGGGAGCGATATCGCTGGCCAGTGCTGTGTACCGCAGCGGGGGGCTTTGATCTCAGGTGAGTATTATATAATGAGCTAGTATGCTATGCAGGTCTTTTTTTTTTTTTCCAATGTTGGTTTACAACCACTTTAATGAATAATTAGACTCACCTTAAATTCTTGTTAGTTAAGATGTTGTTGTCTAAAATGTAGCTTTGCTCCTAAGACTTTCATTGGGGGTGTATTCATTTTTGCAACATGGTCTTGAATAAGTTTGTTAGGAAAAATACTGTGTGCAAATGAACAAATCTTGGTTGCAATCAATGGCTCGCATTTGTGGGAGTATTTTGTAGTATAGTGTCCCATAGAGCTTGTGTATCTATAGGCAACACTATCAGTAATATTTTATTCAATAAATTGAGTGCTGCAACCATCGACTTTACTTATTTGTATATAAGGACTGTTGAGGTCAGCCGTGTTGCTTGTGTTACGGTAATATTTACACATATTTGAGGGATCAAAGTTTTTTATTACATATTAAATCCACTGGATATTAAAAACAGTGTAATGGTGCATATATCACCCCTTGAGGTTGCTTACCCTGACATAGCCCTTGTAGGCAGTCCCAATACCACGCTGTACATCCACTCCAAGTGGTCTCTTGGACTGTTCTGCTGGGATTGGACACACTTGAGGAGAACTGTCTTTACATGACACGTGACAAGAAAAAGGACACACTGGATAAAAAGAAGAAAAAAAAAAGGAACATTAAATTGAATCCACATCTATAGGAATCTCCCCTCTCCATGCTGCATTCTCATCATATATAACAAGAGAACCAATACTGTGCACTCTTCTCTTGCAGAGCTGGAGTCCTGAGTTCAGAGAACAATATGGCCAATCTTTTGGCCATACTTCTCATGTGAGACACAGGAGGGCACTTATTTCTGCTCTACTGTGACCCAGAATCAGCCGACAGTGGGCTAAAGCCCGTTTAGCAGCTGACATCACAGAGCCACTCCAGACTCAGGAGGGATCCCGACAATGACAGGATCCACCCAGATGCCCAACAGGCAAGCTGGCTCAACCTCTCAGCATGCCGCTGAAAGCCTGAGCCAGCCACTCCCGCCCCCTCTTCTGCCTGGCACTCTGGTGAGAACACAGATTGGTGACCGACCGTCACTGCTCTCTGCTCAGAGAGAACTGAGTGATTAGCGGTCATGTAACTGCTCAGTTCTTAAGTTTAGAGCCAGCGGATAACAGCTTGCATCACTGGACTGATGCTGTAGCAGGTATGTACCGTATTTTTTGCTCAATAAGACGCACCCCCCCCCAAAAAAAAGGGGGGAAATGTCCCTGCGTCTTATGGTGCGAATACTGACCAGCCTCCCCCCGTCGCTGTGTCAGAATACCGGCGCTCAGCTTCTCTGTGGAGGAGAGAGAGGACAGGATGTGAGGTGCATCCTGGCAGAGGTATACCAAGGGGGAGCGGTCCGCCCCGGGTGTCAAAACGTGGGGGGTATCAGTGGTGACGCTATGGGGGTGCGCTCCACACCCAGGTCGGGTGACACCCCAGCCAGAGGTGACACCATCCTGTGAGCCCTGGCTGCTCCCTTTGGTAGTTTTTTTTTCCAGCCTGAACACCCCCGGCGCCATCCAGTCTGTCACTTCCTGCCCCTCCCACTGGCAGCTGCTGCTGCAAACTGTGTCCCCAGTCCTCCAGACTGTCCTAGCTGCCTCCCCGCCTGGGCGTATCTGAGGCTGAGAGCCAGCCAGTCGCCCACCGGGTGAGGGGGTTGTCGATTGCAATGGCAGTGTCCTCCTCTAACTGAGGTGAGCTGGTTATAAGGGGGTGGGAGGTGTGGGCTGGCATGGTATTCACCGCCCAGTCACCTGAGATGGTGTTGAAGAGGCTGAAAGGGTGTTTGTGTCTGCCCTGCCACCCTGAGCTAATCTGGGAGGGGTTGCTGTGTCCACCACCACCACCCAGGTTATAGTGTAGCTGAGCTGATTTGATAGGGGGGTTGGTATTGCTGTGTCCACCACCCACCTATAGTAGTATTAGTAGTACTATAATAAAATATTTTAGTGCACCATTTGGTTCAGAATATTTTTTTTCTTGTTTTCCTCCTCTAAAACCTAGGTGTGTCTTAAGGAGCGAAAAATACAGGTATGTGTTTTTTTTTTTTTTTTTTAATTTGCACACTTCACCTTTCAGGCATCACAGATCTGTATTTGCACCACTTCCCTTTCCAAAGGTAAACATACCAGTACAATCATCTGCCTGAGCAATTTGGCTCTAGAGTGTGCAGGTTTGTAAGTACAGTTTGTACGCTACAGTCTAAAGCCAACAAGAGTAGATACTGATGAGGTGCTATATCAATTTGCCATTTGTATACATTTGTTTTGCATTTTTGTTTTTATGGTTTAATAAAATAAATAAATTGACACCATGTATTTAGCAATAATGAAGCAGTGTTTTTTTTTTTTTTTTGGGGGGGGGATCATATTTAAACAGATGCTGCATCTGTCCTCCGCCGGCTCTAACACTGAGAACTGAGCAATCTAACACTGCCGATTACTCCGTTCTCACAGCTCCCTGAGCAAAGAGCTGGTGGCTGTTAGTCACCGGCTCTCTGCTCTGCCCCTCCAGTGCTCACTGGAGTGCTGGGATGTGGAGGAGGCATTAGTTGCCAGATCAGGCTCTCGTGGCATGCTGAGAGGCTGAGCCGGGTGCCGGTCCAGGCATATGGGCGGATCCTGACAATATGGTCGCGATCTTTCCCCAGCCTGGACCGGCTCTGTGGCGTCAGCCCGCTGTCTGCTAAAAACGGGTCACAGGAGTGCAGAATGAACTGCACTCCTGTTATGCTCAGGGTAACTTCTGTTATCCTGAGGATAACAGGAGTGCAGTTCATTCTGCACCACTACTTTCATTTGTATTTTAAATTGAATGGGTTGTTTTACAAGGAGAGGGTTCACATATACTTTAACTAGGTTGCAAGGTTAGACACTTGGCTATGTTTTGCAGTAGAGGCTGCAGGTTAAGAACAGGGGAGCAGAAGCAGCAATTATAGAACCTCCTCATTAGGGGCCAGTTCACACCACATGCAGTCCAGTGCATTTTTTTTTCTGCAATAAAAACGCATGGAAAGTAGGTTATATGATTTCCAATGGCATAGCTCACACTAGTGCTTGCAGTTCCAGTAAAAATTTTTTTTAAAAAAGTAGAACGTTCTGCATTTTTCCTGCACTGGACTATACTGGAATGCTGTAAAAAGCATAAAAAACACACTGGAACACACATGTCCTTATTTAAGGTTAAGAAAAAAAAAAGGGGGGGATGCACTGAACTGCATCAAAAATGCACTGGAACGCAACAAAAACGTGCATGCAGAAAAGCATCTGGAACCAGTGGCGACTGGTGCTCAAAATTTTTTGAAAAGAAATCAATTGCAACCAGTGTGCCCATCAAACGCTGTGCCAGTGTGCCCATCAAATTCCGCCAGTGTGCCCATCAAATTCCGCCAGTGTGCCAATCATATATGCTGCCAGTGTCCCTGCCAGGAGACCCTGCTCAGGCTCACACCCCCACCCCCCCCAAACAGGTCTCACTGACCTGCCTCCAGATTGGTGGGGAGGCAATGCGGTGTGAAAATAGCGAAAATTCATTCCCTATGGGCACACAATTGAGTGGGATCAGGACGCACTCTCTGCGCCCCAAGCCCACCCTTTTTTGAAGCCTATTAGAGCCTCTGGCTCTAATCAGGTGCTTCAAAAAATACCCCCCCCCCCCGCTCCTGCCCCCGGCATAGGAGTCCATGCATCCGGTGTCCTGAAAGGGGCCGGGCGCATGGATAGGGAGGTGGCAGAAGGGATAGGGGGGCAGTGCCCTTGCACCCACAATGCACGGGCCATCACTGTCTGGAACACATCCGGACAGCGTTTCTATGGTGTGAACTGGCCCTAAGAACAAACAAGGAAACCAAATTACAAATCCAAATAAACTTAACAAAAAATATGCAAGTGCAGAACACCACTAGCAATCATTTGTAACCTTTTAGATACAGTGACACTTCTGAAATGCCCAAATTATATGAATTTCGATGGTGAAAATACAAACCTTCGCAGGCGTAGCCTTGCCGTAAAATCCCGACCATGAGTGAGGTACAGTGGGAACACTGAGTGGGGCTTGTGAAAGTCTTTATCGCTAGCTGATGCGCCTTGGGCTGGAAAAAAAAAAAATCACACATAGTATTTAAGTGAACCTGTTGCTCGACCCTACATCTGCACAAATGTGACCGATCGAAAGACACTCCTCTGCGCCAAAATTGTAGGTAAGGGTTTGAAGAGAGTGAGGAGACAAACTGCTGCGGGTGTAAAGGTCCTGCAGATACTTGTAGAAGCCCCCAAATCTTCTGGTCTTGGACAAATCTGTAGGATTGAAGTAGGGACACCCAGAGGTGCCAACATGCATGTCTTCATCTAGTAGGGTTGCACCAATACAGTTTATTACCAATACTTGTGCTCAAGTACTCACCGATACCAATTACCGCATACCTTTGTGGTGCGATTTGATCCCATAAAGAATAAATATTGTCAAATTGCACTGCAAAGAATCACATGTGATTCGAACAGAAATGCAGTGTGATTCCTGTCCAAATCGCATGCAGTTTCCCATACTGCTCCTGTGTGAACCCAGGCTGGTCACTATGACTGTGGTTCACAAAGAAGCGGTAAGGGAAACCACATGTGATTCCGACAAGAATCGCACGGCATTGCTGCTCAAATCACATGCGATTCTTTGCAGTGCGATTTGAGCCTATTCATTTTGTATGGGGTCAAATTGAAGCGCAAAAGGTATTGGTTTTAGGTATCGGAGCATTTGCAGTACTCGTGCAAGTGCTTAGTATGTGCAGCGAATACCGATACTGGTATCGAGGCAACCCTACTATTTAGCAAATCTCAACAATCTCCTGCAGTCCTACAGTTATTCTTGTGAGCTCCTCTGGGTGTCTGCACTTGAAACATGCAGATTTGGAGAAGACAGGAAGATTTGGGGGTCGCGGCAGTTATCTGCATGCACTTCAAACCTGCAGCTTTCCCCCTTTGCCCAGTGACAGTCTCTTTAATAGCTACGATCGCCTTTCTGAACAAGCTACACTTGTATTTAGGGTGCAACATGTTCAGCATGCACCCAATCCCCCCCCCACCCTCCTGGGCCAGCGGGTGGGGGATCCTCTTCCTGCACCCACTGTCACAATTGGAAAAACAGTGCAGCCGCAGGGCTCCGCCCACAAGGTCGCGTCAGTCATTCGCAGTTTCCTGTGAATAGACAGACTGCAAGTACCATCAGCCATTGCGGTGGCTTGTAGTTCTCACTGATCTGGGAGGGCCCTGGTGAGCGCTGTCGTAGTTCATTGATCTTTCTTAAAGTGGACCTTCAGTCATTTTTTTCATCTTTCCATCTATTAAATCTTCTGCCCTTATTGTTTTATCTTTGGATAGTAAAACATTTTATTTCTGCCAGTAAATACCTTATACAGCCCACTTCCTGTTTCTTGTCTGGTCATTAGCCATTAGGATTATAACACCACCTCTCCTTCACTCCTGTGAGAGTTTGCAAGGAAGGGAGGGGGGGGGATGAATCATAAGAGGGCCAATGAGAGCTGCAGAGCTGGAGGTGTGCCTCTGTGTAAATCCAGGAAATGAACAGGCAGCAGCTTCAGCTGCCCACAGTTAAAATGGCCGCAGCCAGACTCAGTGGAGGGAGATTTCTGCAGCATATTTGACAAGTACAGAATCACAGTATATATAAAATAATATGCAAAGTGGTTGGAGGGAAGCTTCAGAATGACAAAGATGTTTTTATAACAAATTACGTGAGCAGACTGCTGTTCTTCTTTAAATAACTGCCTGCCCATATTGGAAATACGGGTATACAATTATCCTGAAAGTCTGCAGGAGCGCTGCATTGCACCCGTCATCTGCTAATGGCGGGTTTAATGCTCTGCTGGCTCCTCAGAAGAAAAAAAAAAAAAAAAAAGAAGATAAATGCACTTTTTTTTTTACCTGGAAAAAAAAAAAGTGCATTTGTTATTTTTTACAAGGTGAAACTTTAAAGAGAACCTGTGGTTTTAGCCCCTTTGACAGAGTATCCAAGTGATAAAAGTGCTTTGCACACGTTATTAAAATTAGTGAAAGCCCCCAAAGTGTAATATAGCGTGTGGGAAACCAAGAGCCGTGTTCTGACATGAGCAGGGACACAATTGTATAGAACTTCCTGTTCCCTGGACAGAAAAGTGCTGACTCTACAGCGGGACAGGAAGTGGGGCTGCACACACAAGCACCTCTATTGTGATAGAATGGAAGTCGCTGGTCTCCTGACACTGGGTGAGAACATTTTTATGGCACACCACAGAAGATCTGGACTTCAAATCAGCTGACAACAACAAGATATTTTAATGCACCGATAAGCAAAAGGTAGTATTGCTACCGCCTCATCTCTTAAAGTATATGTAAACGCTAGAACAAAAATGTCATCTATTGCAGCTTAGCAGTCCTTCGATGTTGTGCCTGCATACAATCTCTTTTGTAAACTGCCCACCCCTTTATTTTTACCTAGTGATCCTGCCAGTAACACACATTCTGTTCTAGGGTGACATGGAGAAGTAGTATTGCTGCCTTAGGTTAGAACTACAGAACTGCTCCCCCTCTTCATTACATAGGGTGGGAGGGTGTTTTTAGTTCCAAAAGTCAGAAAGGCTAAAAAACATTGGCGGGAGGACGTCCATGGTTATACCGGGCACCTGCAGACATCATCCCGGTATGAAAATTCTCAACCGGCGATTCCTGTTCCAGCAGAAGTGATTAGAGTGGCTAAATAGCCACTCAATCACATCTGTGGGTGGTGGAAAGGGGGTCCCAACCCCCCTCTGTCTGCACAGAAAAGAGAAAGGGAGAGGTACTGACGTTGTTCCTTTGTGACCCCGGAAACGACGAGTATTCCGTCACTTCTGGTCCCGCTGCTCTGTTCACCTGGACGTTAGCGGCTAGGAAATCAGCCAGATACAGTGGAACCTTGGATTACGAGCATAATCCATTCCAGGAGAATGCTTGTAATCCAAAGCACTCGAATATCAGAGTTTCCCCATAGAAGTCAATGGAAACGAGGATAATTCGTTCAGCATTGACTTCTATTGCATGCAATACCACATGTGCCCAGAGGTTAGGGGGGGCGCCAGAGAGCCGCAGAAATACTTGGGGACAGCTCGGCTGAACTCGGAAACCCTCGGGAACTGAGTATTTCCGAACGTCTCCGAACCATTCCGAGTGTCACCGGCGCCCCCACACCTCTGGCCAAATGCGGTAAATGCACACCCCATTGGCTTGAAACCTGATCGTTTTGCGAGACAACACTCGCAAACCGAGTCAGAATTTTTTTAAAAAAAAGTTTGCTTGTCTTTTAAAACGCTCGTTAACCGCGTTACTCGTAAACCAAGGTTCCACTGTAATTCTGTGTCTGATCGGCTGCATTGGAGGCCAGAGAAGAGAGTTGGGGTTTAATAGACCCCATAGCTCTCCATAAAGAGGACCTGTCACAGGCCCATGCTGTCACAAGGGATGTTGTTCATCCCTTGTGATAGCAATAAAGTTAATAAGTGTAAAAAAAAAAAAAAAAAAAAAAATTTTTTTTTAAAGTTTGGTATAAAATAAATAATAAACATATTTTAAAGAACCCCTGTACTTGTATTGATGGCTATGAGGATTTACCTCAGTTGTTCTTTTTTTATTTTTGTACAATAAAAATATATTAGTCTCTAAAAATAAAGGGGAACTTCAGTCCAAAATGTTCACCTCGCCCCCTTCAGTCCCCCAATATGTTCACCTCGTCCCCTTCACTCCCCCAATATGTTCACCTCGCCCCCTTCAGCCCCCCAATATGTTCACCTCGTCCCCTTCACTCCCCCAATATGTTCACCTCGCCCCCTTCAGTCCCCCAATATGTTCACCTCGTCCCCTTCACTCCCCCAATATGTTCACCTCGCCCCCTTCAGTCCCCCAATATGTTCACCTTGCCCCCTTCAGCCCCCCAATATGTTCACCTCGCCCCCTTCACTCCCCCAATATGTTCACCTCGCCCCCTTCACTCCCCCAATATGTTCACCTCACCCCCTTCACTCCCCCAATATGTTCACCTCGCCCCCTTTACTCCCCCAATATGTTCACCTCGCCCCCTTCACTCCCCCAATATGTTCACCTCGCCCCCTTCACTCCCCCAATATGTTCACCTCGCCCCCTTCACTCCCCCAATATGTTCACCTCGCCCCCTTCACTCCCCCAATATGTTCACCTCGTCCCCTTCACTCCCCCAATATGTTCACCTCGCCCCCTTCACTCCCCCAATATGTTCACCTCGCCCCCTTCACTCCCCCAATATGTTCACCTCGCCCCCTTCACTCCCCCAATATGTTCACCTCGCCCCCTTCACTCCCCCAATATGTTCACCTCGCCCCCTTCACTCCCCCAATATGTTCACCTCGCCCCCTTCACTCCCCCAATATGTTCACCTCGTCCCCTTCAGTCCCCCAATATGTTCACCTCACCCCCTTCACTCCCCCAATATGTTCACCTCGTCCCCTTCATTCCCCCAATATGTTCACCTCGTCCCCTTCAGTCCCCCAATATGTTCACCTTGCCCCCTTCACTCCCCCAATATGTTCATCTCGCCCCCTTCAGTCCCCCAATATGTTCATCTCGCCCCCTTCAGTCCCCCAATATGTTCACCTCGCCCCCTTCACTCCCCCAATATGTTCACCTCGTCCCCTTCACTCCCCCAATATGTTCACCTCGCCCCCTTCACTCCCCCAATATGTTCACCTCGTCCCCTTCACTCCCCCAATATGTTCACCTTGCCCCCTTCACTCCCCCAATATGTTCACCTCGCCCCCTTCAGCCCCCCAATATGTTCACCTTGCCCCCTTCACTCCCCCAATATGTTCATCTCGCCCCCTTCAGTCCCCCAATATGTTCACCTCGCCCCCTTCACTCCCCCAATATGTTCACCTCGTCCCCTTCACTCCCCCAATATGTTCACCTCGCCCCCTTCACTCCCCCAATATGTTCACCTCGCCCCCTTCACTCCCCCAATATGTTCACCTCGTCCCCTTCACTCCCCCAATATGTTCACCTCGCCCCTACCTCTTCCACATCAACATCTTGCACCTATCAAGATGTGCCAAAGGCCTCTGCTGGGTCCTTTGGCACATCTGCACACAAGGTGTTATTTTTTTGGCGCATGTATTTATAACGCACGCGGGTATCTGGAACCTTGATACCTGCAACATCGGCTTCAGCACTTGAAGTCTGGTCATTGTTATACTGATAGGAAGGTCCCTAGATGGGTAGTATTTATCTTTCAATAGTAAATGCATCCAACAGTGACTCTTCTGAAGACCACTTACCTTGGGAATAGAAATGGAAATTGGTGTAAAAGTTGGAGAGGGAGCAGGGGGTGTCCGGGGCTGAGACCGTACAGAATCCTACGTAAAGAAAGACAATTTACAACGCTGTTCAGGCATAGTTGAAGACTTTTCATATTAATATAAAATATACGACTGGGACACAAAGCTTCCTATACCTGGGATTTAGGTAGTTTTTTAGAGTACCATTGACCGGTAAAGCAGATCTAAAGCCAAAACCTTTTTGGTCTAGTTTTGGATAGCAAAGGGAAGGGGTTAGAATCTCTGTCATGTTTTATTTCCTATGTCCCTCTTAAAGCGGAACTAAAACTCTCTCAACCAATATTACCCATTTTTAATCCTTATGCTGCTAGCATTAGTAAACAGATAGGAAGTCATATTATATATTCTTGTTTCAAACTTTTTTTTATTTTGATATTTCTTGAGTTGCTTCCTGGTTTCTGGTCTAGGCCAAAATGATGTCATATATACCAGAAGTGTTCAGGGAAATGTTTTTCTCTTTTATCTGGAGGAGGTGCTGTCTCAGCTAAGCATAACCTCCTCCACAAACTGTACACAGAACATACAACACTCCTAATGTAAAGTCACTTAGTCCATTAAAACCATGAGTAGGAGTGATCCGCGCAAATTCCTAAATCATAAATGTAAATAATCGATCAAACATGTGCTAAAGCAATTTAAACAGTGAAATGGGTGATAAAAGTCTAAAATATCCAAAAATGGTGAAACGACTCTAAAAGATAAAAACAAATTCTTAACAAAATCTTTGTGACTTTGCAAAAGCTTAAAGCTCCCAGAGCCCTTACCTCTGTAAGAAGTATAATCAACCTTATGAATCTCCTATGATGGAAACAGGCTCACAGCTGCGAATCTCCAATTTGCAAATGTGCTGGGGGTTCCGATTCTGGGTGGTGTTTGACATCATTATAGGGAGGTTTGAGCCCGGTCTAACTACTCCTTTGGGGCCCCTGATTACACGGTCAACTCGCGGTTCCAAACATTAAATGAAAACATAGAAAAGCCTCCCATAGTGTAGAACGTATAAACAGTGCAGGTTTATTCAAAAGCCAAATGGATCCTTACATTAAAAACAAGTTAAAAAAGCTTGTGCAGTGGAAACACGGCGTTAGAGACGCCTCTTACGTCCCTTCTGGCTCACTTTACGTATCCGGTCTTGCCCTACGTGTTACGTCACGACACGCGACTTCATCAGGGGTCCCTGAAGCGATGTAAGAGGCGTCTCTAACGCCCTGTTTGCACTGCACAAGCTTTTTCAACTTGTTTTTAATGTAAGGATCCATTTGGCTTTTGAATAAACCTGCACTGTTTATACATACTACACTATGGGAGGCTATTCTATGTTTTCATTTAATGTTTGGAACTGGGAGTTGACTGTGTAATCGGGAGCCCCGAAGGAGTAGTTTGACATGATTATAGGGAGGTTTGAGCCCGGTCTAACACCACCTAGAATCGGAACCCCCAGCACGTTTGCAAATTGAAGATTCGCAGCTGTGAGCCTGTTTCCATCATAGGAGATCCATAAGGTTGATTATACTTCTTACGGAAGTAAGGGCCCTGGGAGCATTAAAGTAGTTGTAAACCCTTACAGACCACTTTAACCTACAGGTAAGCCTAGATTAAGGCTTACCTGTAGGTGCTTAAAATATCTCCTAGACCTACATGGTCTAGGAGCTATTTGCAAATCGCCGTAGGGCGTTTCTAGCTCGGGTCATCGCGTGACTGGCGGCTCCTGCGCGCATGCGCCGGAGTGACGTCACGCGACGCCGGCCAGTCACAGAGCCGGAGTTCACGGCCCTGGAAGGAAGAGGGGTGAAGAATGGACGCTCGCTGCTAGCGAGGAAGACGGGGACATTGCGGGCTTCTCCTGCAGGTAAGTGTCACATAATGGGCTACTATGCAATGCATAGTAGCCCATTATGCTTTACCTTTGCAGGGAAACAAAGAGGAAGTAAAACCCATCAGGGTTTACTTCCTCTGAGCTTTTGCGAAGTCACAAAGATTTTGTTAAGAAGAACTTGTTTTTATCTCCTAGAAGAGTCGTTTCAACATTTTTGGATATTTTGGACTTTTATCACCCATCTCACTGTTTAAATTGCTTTAGCACATATCTGATCTATTATTTACATTATTTACGATTTAGGAATTTGTGCTGATCACTCCTACTCATATGAGCAGGAGAAGGGCCCAGACTGGAACCTCTGCAGCTCCCGCAGAAGATCTGGGTAGGATCCCCTCAATGCAGAAGAAAACAAACAGCAGGACACGGAGATAAAATAAAAGTCACTTTATTAAATCGAGCAGCACTCACATTGAAGTTAGGGTGAAACAGCATAAATGGGGAACATCTGAGACCAAGCAGCTGTGATCAGTGTGAGGCTGTAGGCATCACTGAGCAAACAGAAACCGAGGATGACAGGGCACCAGTAAGTTCAAGGTATAGATAGTAGCGGCAGTAATCTCTAACTAACATGAAGAGAAAAGCTGTCAAAATGCATGGTTGATATCGGGAGAGGGTGCGCGCATGACGCGTTTCCAGGGACTTCGTCCTCTTTTTCAAATGCTTCTGAAACGCGTACCTTCCTACAGGCCAACACTGATCACAGTTGCTTGGTCTCGGATGTTCCCTATCCATGGTGTTTCATGCTAAATTCAATGCAAGTGTGCAGACTATTTTAATAAAGTCATCTTTATTTGATACTGATCTCAGTGCCCTGCTGTTTGTTTTCTTAAGCACACCCTCCTGCCTGAGCTAAAAACAGATGAATTCCTGGAAGTAAATGCTACATAAATACTCAAGATAGCTGCAGCTAAAAATGCTAAGGAGGTGTTTTTCAAAGTGATTTCTTAATAAAATTAGTATGGAATCATAGATAGATGAGGTTGCTTTGAATATTTAAAATGAATGAAATGGCGTTTTCAGATTGTGGTATTCATACACAGTTTAGTTTAAAGGCGATTCACCCTGTTTTGGTGAGCAGTCCCTGCAACAGTAAGCAATGGGAAATCCCAAAATGTCACCATTATCACTGGATGTGAGGGAAATCTTGCCAAGTCACATGCTCTTCGATATCTGGAGGTACCAGATATTTCCTTTAGCTCCCACCTCTCCAGTGATCAGAGTGGGAGCAAAAACAAGGCAAGTACATCTACCGGCCACTTTATTAGGTACACCTGTTTAATTGCTTGGTAACACAAATTTCTAATCAGCCAATCACATGGCAGCAACTCAATGCATTTAGGCATCTAGACATGGTGAAGACTACTTGCTGAAGTTCAAACTGAGCATCAGACTGGGGAAGGAAGGGGATTTAAGTGACTTTGAACATGGCATGGTTGTTGGTGCCAGACGGGCTGGTCTGAGTATTTCAGAAACTGCTGATCTACTGGGATTTTCACGCACAACCATCTCTCAGCCCCGGTTCACACAGGGGCGACTTTGTTAGGCGACTTAGCTGCCTGACAAGACGTGTCCTGTTCTGTACTACGGAACCGTTCTAATAGGAGCGACACAAGTCGGTCCGACTTAGAAAAAAGTTCCTGTAGTATTTTTGGGGTGACTTCAGGCGACTTGCATTGACTTCTATACAGAAGTCGTTTTGCAAGTCGCCGCTGAAGTCGTGTGCAGGTCGCCTCGGTGAGTCGACCTGCAAGTCGTGTTGCCCCTGTGTGAACCGGCACTCAGGGTTTACAGAAAATGGTCCAAAAAAAAAATATCCAGTGAGCGGCAGTTGTGTGGATGAACATACCTTGTTGAGGTCAGAGGAGAATGGGCAGACTGGTTCGAGATAATAGAAAGGCAACAGTAACCCAAATAAACACTCGTTACACCCAAGGTATGCAGAATACCATCTCTGAATGCACAACACATCGAACCTAGAAGCAGATGGGCTACAGCAGCAGAAGACCACACCGGGGGCCACTCCTGTCAGCTAACAGGAAACTGAGGCTACAAGTCATACAGCCTCACCAAAACTGGACAATAGAAGATTGGGGGAAAAAAAAAAAAAAAAGGAAAACCTAGTGCTGAACAGCACGGTAATACCCCTCTGGATTTTATAGACAGACCTGGTCTATAAAATCCAGAGGGGTATTACCGTGCTGTTCAGCACTAGGTTTTCCTTTTTTGTCTTCTATTGGATCAGACGGACCAGGAGTTTACACACACACTGCCAATCCCTGCCTCATCAAATAGAAGATTGGAAAAGCATTGTCTGGTCTGAGATTTCAGCTGCGACATTCAGATGGTGGGTCAGAATTTGGTGTAAACATGAAAGCATGGATCCATCCTGCCTTGTATCACCGGTTCAGGCTGGTGGTGGGGGTGTAATGGTGGGGGGGATATTTTTTTGGCACACTTTGGGCCCCTTAGTACCAATTGAGCATCGTATAAACCCCACGGCCTACCTGAGTATTGTTGCTGATCATGTCCATCCCTTTATGACTACAGTGTCCCCATCTTCTGATGGCTCCTTCCAGCAGGATAATGCACCATGTCACAAAGCTCCAATCATCTCACCACTGGACAATGAGGTCCCTGTACTCCAATGGCCTCCACACTCACCACATCTCATCCAATAGAGCACCTTTGGGATGTGGTGGATTCCCATCATGGATGTGTACAGACAAATCTGCAACTGTGTGATGTTATCATGTCACTTTGGACCAAAATCTCTGAGGAACGTTTCCAACACCTTGTTGTATCTATGCCACCAAGAATGAAGGCAAAAGGGGGTCCAACCCGGTACTAGCAAGGTGTACCTAATAAAGTGACCGGTGAGTGTGTATATTGCTAGAGATGGGGTAGAAGTGCAAACCTGCTGCATTACACTAAAGGAGCAAAACACAGGTTTGATTTGAGGATGTTCTCGGAGAATGACAGGAAACTGACAAAACAAACGCAGAATCTTTAGTACATACTCTATGCAGACAAAGAAGCCAAGTTCTGCTTTATCTTGGGTCAATACACTAAATCTTACCTCCTGTTGGTCTGATACTGTCGGGACGGAAAGGGATGGTGAGATATCGGGTTTGGGTGTGGAGACCTCCTGATCGCTGATCATACTCGACTGCAACAGAAAAGAGAAATAATCAACAGAGCTGCAAGACTATAGAGAACAGGACTGCAGCCATTGAAATGGGAACACTGCTGCATGTATTTATCATGGGATGGTCTGTGTTTAGAGGGTGGATGAGAGGCACAGAGACTGTCACCTGCCCACGTAGAGAAGAATGACCAGGGCTTCTGATAGTCCACTGCCCTAGCAAGGTATACCAAGTGATCTACACTCTCTAGTCCCCCCCTTGTAAGAGTCTGCCCTGAGTAAGCTCCACTGTTGGATGCAAGCACAGGTGACCTGGCTGCTCAGACATAAGCACCGTCATATGGGGGAGACTCACACCCCAACATACTCAAAAGACCCACCCCACTAGAGCAATTGAGTGACAGTGTGCATGGTACACATACCTTGCTGGGGAGTGTCTCTAACACTTGTGGAGTTTCATTCCTTACCACGTGAATGCAAAGCCCTTCTTATCCGTTGCTATTACACTGTACTACCAAAAGTATTGGGACACCTGCCTTTACACGCACATGACCTTTAAAGGCATCCCAGTCTTAGTCTGTAGTGTTCAATATTGAGTTGGCCCACCCTTTGCAGCTATAACAGCTTCAACTCTTCTGGGAAGGCCGTCCACAAGGTTTAGGAGTGTGTCTATGGGAATGTTTGATCATTCTCTTAGAAGCGCATTTCTGAGGTCAGGCACTGATGTTGGACAGGAAGGCCTGGCTCGCAGTCTCCGCTCTAATTCATCCCAAAGGCGTTCTATGGGGTAGAGGTCAGGTGTAGGCCAGTCACGTTTCTCCACCCCAAACTCGCTCATCCATGTCTTTATGGACCTTGTTTGACCTCAACCCGATAGAACACCTTTGGGATGAATTTGAGTGGAGATTGCAAGCCAATCCTTCTCATCCAACATCAGTGCCTGACCTCACAAATGCTCTTTTGGAAGAATGGTCAAACATTCCCATAGACACACTCCTAAACCTTGTGGACGGCCTTCCCAGAAGAGTTGAAGCTGTTATAGCTGTAAAGGTTGGGCCAACTCAATATTGAACCCTACGGAGTAAGACTAGGATGCCATTAAAGTTCATGTTCGTGTAAAGGCAGGCGTCCCAATACTTTTGGTAATGTAGTGTATCTTTAAAGTGCAAGTTCACCTTCACAGAAAACCTGTAAGGTGACCCCACACTGGAGCCCCCCCCCCCAGTCTCACTGTACTGTAGCTCTGTGATCCTTCTGTCAGGGACCAGAACTCTGTTTCACCAGTTCAAGGATTTGAAATCCCTGCAGCTTAAACATACTTAGGTGAATGCAGCATGGGACCGATGCTGCATCTGTTCCCCAGCGTCTCTACACTGAGAACTGAGCCATCGAATATCGCCGATGGCTCCGTTCTCACAGATCCCCAAGAGGAGAGCTGCTGACTGTCAATCAGCAGCTCTCCTCTCTGCCCCTTCACGCTCCCTGGAGCGCTGAGCTGTGGAGGGGGCGGCGGGGAGGGCCAGTCTTTGTCTCCCAGCGGCTCGCTGAGACGGGTATCAGTCCAGGCACCTGGCGGATCCAGACTTTATTATCGTGATGACGTGGTGCCTGGACTGATATTGGTGCTCTAAAAACAAGCAGCAGAGCCACTTCACGGCACCCCAGTATTATCCGCAGTCCTAACTCTATATACTTTTGAGAGCCTCCATAGTAGAAGCACATGCATTATAATGGATGGAGGGCAGGTAACCCTGAGGGAGGAGCCCATCCCTCCTTAAAGTGGTTGTGAACCCTTTACAACTGCTTTATACTACAGGCAAGCTTATAATTGGGAGATATCCCTGTATTTGCATGTGCCAACGTCATCGGGACATGCGCACTTAAGCAAACTGAAGCAATGGCACATCTGTGCCGTTGCTTCAGTTGTACTGTGGCGTCACCGGCGGCTCCCACGCGCATGCGCGGGAGTGACGTCATCGCGGCTCCGGCCAATCACAGCACCAGAGCTGCGATACCTGGAAGTAACCCCCCGGAGAGATGTCGGCCACCGGAGCGGTGAACGAGGACTGCTTCGGGGGCTTTGATCTCTGGTAATTCATAATGAGCTAGTATGCTATGCATACTAGCTCATTATGCCTTTGTCTTGCAGGTTTTTTTTTGTGGAATTTATTAAAAGGGTTTACAACCACTTTATAGGCACGGAGCAACCCGGACACCCAGCACATAGTACAATGGCAGCAAAGGTGTCCAGTGGGTCCCCTCACCAATTTAACATCAGTACAAACAACTGGCTACTGCCCCACCTATAAGTGGCCTTCATAGGTCAGTTATAGGCAAGGGCAGTGGTCATTTGTTTGTACAATGAGAATCCGTCTAGCCCATCATGTCAGCGCTGCGAGGAGAGAAAGCCAGGAGGATTTCAAATCTCCGGACCAGCAAAGTGATGTTCTGGTCCCTGACAGAGCAGGATTGTGGGACTACAGTACAGCATAACCAAGGGGGACGGGGTCCAGTGTGAGGTCATCTTACAGATTTTCTTACACTTTAAACATCTGCCTTCACCACACTAATGAAATGTCACCCCAACATACCATAGGTGCTGGAAATGAAGACCAACTGTGCAGCAGACAGCAGTTCTAGTGACAAGGTGCTCAGATGCAGGAATATAAGGTGTCATGCCCTAGTGCAGGGGTCTCAAACTGGCGGCCCTCCAGCTGATGCGAAACTACAAGTCCCATGAAGCATTGCAAGGCTGACGGTTACAAGTAGGGTTGTCCCGATACCGATACTAGTATCGGTATCGGCACCGATACCGAGCATTTGCCCAAGTACTTGTACTCGGGCAAATGCTCCCGATGCTTCCGCCGATACTATGACAGTCAGCGGTGATCGGCGTGTGGGGGAGTTACTAGCTTCCCCCCCGCGGCTTTCAGTGACATACAGCGGTGATCGGTGCTTGTAACTTCCCCACGCGATCACCGCTGACTGTCACTGCATCCTCCTCCATGCCCCCTCTGTTCCTCTGTCCCCCTCTCCTCTGTCTCCCTCCGTTCCGTTCCTCTGTCCCCCTCCGTTCCGTTCCTCCGTTCCTCTGCCTCTCCGCTGTCCCCTCCGTTCCGTTCCTCTGTCCCCCTCTCCTTCTCTGTCCCCCTCCGTTCCTCTGCCTCTCCGCTGTCCCCTCCGTTCCGTTCCTCTGTCCCCCTCTCCTTATCTGTCCCCCTCCGTTCCGTTCCTCCGTCCCCCTCTCCTTCTCTGTCCCCCTCCGTTCCTCTGCCTCTCCGCTGTCCCCTCCGGTCCGCCGTCCCCCTCCTCCTTCCTTTGTGAATGGATAGAGTCAGCTGACTCTGTCCATTCACATAACTGAAACATTGTAATCTTCTGTGATTACAATGTGTCAGTTTATGAATGGAGGAGCCGCTGTCTTCTCTCCATTCATTCTCAGTGCAGCTGAGGCTGCAGAGAAAGGGACTGGGGAATCTCTATCCTCGGTCTCTTTCTCTGTCTCAAGGGGGAGATATCAGGGGTATGTTAAGACCCCTGATATCTCACCAAAGCCCCCAACAGGGCTGATTTAAAAAATAAAAAAAAAACATATTGCAAAAATGAATAAAAAAATTATTATTGTAAAAAATAAAAATTGTAAAAAAAAAAAAAAAAAAAAAAAAAAAAAAAAAAACAGACACCGTTCACCCCCCCCCCCCCCCCCGAAAAAAAAGAAAGCATTGTTAAAAAAAAAACAAAAAAAAAACTGTCACGTGACATAAAAAAAAAGTATCGGTAATCGGTATCGGCGAGTACTTGAAAAAAAGTATCGGTACTTGTACTCGGTCCTAAAAAAGTGGTATCGGGACAACCCTAGTTACAAGCATGACTCCCACAGGCAGAGGCATGATGGGACTTGTAGTTTCGCAACAGCTGGAGGGTCGCCAGTTTGAGACCCCTGTCCTAAGGCTTGCTTGGACAATTAAAAGATTAAAATGTTTAAAGGACAGTATAAGATGAAACACTTGCTGGAGTTGTGAATTTTAAAAGAGAAGATAAAAGTTAGAGAGAGATACAAAAGACAACTAATAATTGTAACATTAGTGAAGGAGGACAATGGCCACTATTTAATAACAGCACAAAGAGCAAAATGGATGCAGTAACCCAGGCTGTGAAGGCACAGAGTGCCAACACCTTGTTGTATGAGCGGGGTCTGGCTTCGAAAGGGGGGTAAAGGAGAACAAAAAAAACAAAGTTACTTCTGGTCCACAGATTTCATAGCAGAGTTCCCTTCTACCGCGCGGCACCATCAAGAGTGAAAACATTCCCGGAGTGAAAGATTTCTTAAGCCGGCCACACAAGCACAGCTCCATTGCTGCTGATTTTAGGAAATTGGGACTGCTTCTAGGAAAATTTAGAAGTGCTACTTCGTCTTGGGTAGCCAAGGATTAATTTCAGTCCAACTCAATCGAGCAAAGCGTGATTGGGTGATTTAGAAAATGTTGTTGGCCAATCAATATCTAGTTGATCCAGTCCATTCATACTTGTGAATGGAGCCAATACTGATTACATGCAGGAGACCCAGCCGAGGTACCCAATTAGCTGTGGACCACAGATGTCTGCATCCGGGGCCAATCATCACAGGTAATGGCTCCAAGCAGCTCAATCACTTAAAGCGGAACTAAACCTATCAATTTACCGGGTTTAAAAGTCTTATGTAATCCTCCTGATCAGTGGTCTCCAAACTGCGGCCCTGGGGCCGGATGTGGCCCTTTGCTTGCCTTTATCCGGCACTTAAGGCAATATTCCTGCCAATGACACCAATGATGGGGTACTATTCCTTTCACTGACACCAATGATGGGGCACTATTCCTCCCACTGAAACCAATGATGGGGCACTATTCCTCCCACTGATACTAAAGATGGGGCACTATTCCTCCCACTGATACCAATGATGGGGCACTATTCCTCCCACTGATACCAATGATGGGGCACTATTCCTCCCACTGATACCAATGATGGGGCACTATTCCTCCCACTGATACCAATGATGGGGCACTATTCCTCCCACTGACACCAACGATGGGGCACTATTCCTCTCACTGGCACCGATGATGGGGCACTATTCCTCCCACTGACACCAATGATGGGGCACTATTCCTCCCACTGATACCAAAGATAGGGCACTATTCCTCCCACTGACACCACCAATGATGTGGCACTATTCCCCCCACTGACACCAATGATGGGGCACTATTCCTCCCACTGATACCAAAGATAGGGCACTATTCCTCCCACTGACACCAATGATGGGGCACTATTCCTCCCACTGATACCAAAGATAGGGCACTATTCCTCCCACTGACACCACCAATGATGTGGCACTATTCCCCCCACTGACACCAATGATGGGGCACTATTCCTCCCACTGATACCAAAGATAGGGCACTATTCCTCCCACTGACACCACCAATGATGGGGCACTATTCCTCCCACTGACACCAATGATGGGGTACTATTCCTCCCACTGACACCAATGATGGGGCACTATTCCTCCCACTGATACAAAAGATGGGGCACTATACCTCCCACCGACACCAATGATGGGGCACTATTCCTCCCACTGATATCAAAGATGGGGCACTATTCCTCCCACTGACACCAAAGATGGGGCACTATTCCTCCCACTGACACCAAAGATGGGGCACTATTCCTCCCACTGACACCAATGATGGGGCACTATTCCTCCCACTGATACCAAAGATGGGGCACTATTCCTCCCAATAACACCAAATTGGACATTGTTTACTCCCACTGGGCACAGTTCGGCCCCCTGAAGTCTGAAGGACAGTAAACTCGCCATTTCTTTAGAAAGTTTGGAGAACCCTGCTCCTGATCATCAGGTCATGTTCTTGTACAGATTTTTGTGTTACGTCCTCATTGGTGTTCCTTTACGACTCGTACAACCCCCAGTGTGGTTATGTTTTGCTCTAACTCGGACTTTAGCACAACTTACTCACTGCATGTGTCAGAATTAAATTGATACTAAAAGTCTTTTTTTTTTTTTACCTTTAAAAATAATAAACATGTTATACTTACCTGTTCTGTGTAGTGGATATGCACAGAGAAGCCCTGACCCTCCTCTTCTCAGGTCCCTCTTCAGCGCTCCTGACCCCTCCCTCCCTCCTGCCGTTTGCTCCCACAGCAAGCAACCTGAGACAAGTCGCAGCTCTATGTGTCCATTCAGACATGGAGCCCTCTCTCTCTCCTGATAGGCTCACTGACTGACTGACAGCAGCAGGAGCCAATGGCGTCGCTGCTGTGTCTCAGCCAATCAGGAGGGAGAGTCCCAGATGGCCGAGGCACTAGTGCACATCGCTGGATAGAGATGGGGATCAGGGTAAGTATTAGGGGAGGCTGCTGCACACCGAAGGCTTTTTATCTTAATGCATAGAATGCATGAAGGTAAAAAAAACTTCTGCCTTTACAACCATTAACTTTTGTATGTGCTATACGGATTTACGCCAATAAAAAACAGTTGTATTCCCAACATGCCAGGATTGCCAACGTTTCACATTTGCTTGTGTTCTCAACAAATTGCCAAGCCATCAAATGTCTGGTGTCATAACTGATCACTAAGGATGAGCTCCGACGTGTTCGCATGCTGCACGTGCCAAACCCGCCAGGAACTCGGCACTGCACAGCGCTAATCACAAGCAGCGAGACATTTCCCCATGTGCGGCTGCAGAGATCGGGGAATGTCTCACTGCCTGTGATTAGCGCAATGCATTGCTGACTTCCTGGCGGGCTCTGCACGTGCAGCATGCGAACACGCCGGAGCTCATCCTTACTGATCACATATGTAGCATCATGGCAACTGCAGATCAAGCAGAGGCCAAGATGGCAGCTTCCTTGGCTGAAAAGGATAGGAGAATTTAGTTCTGCTTTAATCATTCTCCCGAAAATCAGCTTCGGTTTGGTCATCTTAAAGTGAAACTTTTAGTCAGAAAATGAAGTCCCGCTAGATGACTCCATGTTGGTGCCTTTTGCAAGTATAGCCATGTAAAACACTAAAAAATAAGCGTCTGTACTGTTTAAAATCGAATACACTGTCTCACCCTGCTCTGCACATGCTCAGTTGCTTTCCGTTTTTAGGCTCTGCTGAGTTTGTAGATGCCGATCTGCTGACAGCCTTAAAGCAGAGGTCCACCCAAAAAGGGAAGCTCCACTTGTCTGCCACCTCCCCCCCCCCCCCCTCCCCGCCACATTTGGCACCTTTTGGGGGGTGAGCCGGAAGTTCAGCCCTCCTTCTGCACCCTCTAGTCACGCCATTCACAGAGAGATTCCGGCATGATCAGTAGGAAACTGGTTATAAAGCCGCAAGGCGTCACTCCTGCTTTCCCTTAGCCAAGATAGCGGCGCCAGCACCCGAAAGCCAATTCAAGAATCGGCTCGGGTGAGGACACCGCTGGATTCCTGGACAGGTAAGAGTCCTAATAGTAAAAGTCAGCAGCAACAGTATTCGTAGCAGCTGACTTAATTTTTGGAGGGGGGCGGAACTCTGCTTTAAAGCGGAATTAAACCCTCTTATCCTTTACAGCCAAGAAAGCTGCTTCTGTTTGATGTTCAACTGCCACGGTGCTGCACATGCGATCAGTTATGACACCAACCACTTGATGGTTTGACAGTTTGGTTGAGGACACAAGCAAAATGTGACAGCAATTCCAGGAATGTAACTTTTTTGAAACCGTTAAATCGATTTGGTTAAGGCCCCTTTCACACTGGGGCGGTAGGGGGCGTCGGCGGTAAAACAGCGCTTTTTTTAGCGCTGTTTTACCGCGGTATTTGGCCGCTAGCGGTGCGGTTTTAACCCCCCGCTGGCGGCCAAAAAAGGGTTAAAACCCCTCGTATAGCGCGGCTATAGCCGCGGTATTACCGCAGTATAGCCGCGCTGTCCCATTGATTTCAATGGGCAGGAGCAGTTAAGGATGCGGCTAGCAGGAGATTTTTTCTTCTCCTGCCAGCGCACCGCTTCAGTGTGAAAGCCCTCGGGCTTTCACACTGAACAAACAGCGGAGGCTGTTTAGGGGCGGTTTGCAGGCGCTATTTTTAGCGCAATAACGCCTGCAAACCGCCCCAGTGTGAAAGGGGTCTTAGGCCCCTTTCACACTTATATGACTTGTCCCACGATTTTGTACTGCAAAATCGTATGACAAGTCATTCTCCATGATTTTCAATGACTACCATTCATATTGGTACAACTTTAAGTCGTGCCGACTTCAAAGTAGTCCCTGCACTACTTTGGTCCAGCTTCCATGCGAGTTGTACCCCATAGACCTCAATGTTAAACCCTCAAGTATCATGCAAATCGTACCTGAATAATATAGACACGATTTCAGTACGACTTTGTAAGCACAAGTCTCACACCATGTATGTTTTCATTTGTTAATGTCAAAGTTGTGGAAAAGTCGTACAAAGTAGTACTGCTCCCAAATCGCGGCAAAATAGTGGCCACAAAATCGCGGTAAAATCGTGCAACTTTGAAGGCGTATAAGTGTGAAAGGGGCCTTAGTTATATTTTCTAATTTACTACTGGGGCTATGGGATTTAACAACATGGTGGCCTCCAGCAAGAAGAACCAGGAACAATGCTGGAGGCAAGTTACAGCACACACTAATTTTGGTAATTATAAATGTGGAATGTAGGTTCCCTGCTAAAGAACATTATTTTTTTATCAAGATGTTATAAAATAAAAGTTCCGCTTTAACTGAAGTGAGAGCTTACAGCAATTGCAAGCAGCAGGTTGTGGACCACTGCGCCCATGTTGGAGGTAAACCGCTTAATCAGATGCTTGCACTCTTGAAGGTCAGATAAGGATTTGTACTACCAACCATTGGGGTCACGGAGGGAGACTGTGAAAGCAGTCTATAGGTAAATAAACATGGTGCAGCTACAGATATAAAAGTGGCATATACAGTAGTTCCCAGAAGCAAGGCATGCAGTTCATATAGCAAACAACTAATATCTGGGGAAACAGTGTAAATTCACAAGTGAGGATCCACCTACCGCAGACCAATATTTCACAGTACTAAAAAAAACAAACAAAGAAGGGTGATTTCTGATTGGCCGCTAGGAGTTAGAGCACTCTGCACTTTGCTTTATTAAATACAGGCCCATAGGTTGTGGGGTTATAGACTATTAGGTGGTGACTAGGTTAAAAGTGCCCGATTTTAAGATGGTCACAAAAGCTGTGAGTAGACTTACATCTTCCCAATAGGCTAGGAGAGAGGACGTGGACGAGGTAGACATTGGTTCCTTGTGGTGACAAACATGAGGGACACAAAAATCAGCACTATGTACCCAGAAATTCACAATTTTCAGAGTAATGGGCACAGCAAATCATTAAGAACTGGCTGGCCGGATCTTTCTAACACCCCAAAACAGGACAGAAATAAAGCTGTAAAAAAAAGACGTAAGAGGACTACCTAGAAGATACAGCTTTAGGTCATCACCAGAGAGGAACATAAGGAGCCAGAACTTTGCATTACATGTCAGATTCTCACAAATCACCATACACAATGCTAAAGTAATGGATGCTTTAGACACAAGATAAATATTGACAACAAAATAAAAATATAATAGAGATCCAGAATCCCAAAATTAAGGCAGAACTTGAGTTAAAAATGGAAGTTCTGCTCTTTCTATTCCCTCTCCCACTCAGATCGCCTAGGAAGTTCACCGCCCCCCCCGCAGCCTCCTGGGACATTTCACAGGTCCCAGAAGGCTGCGGGGCAATTCCCAAAAGGCAGTGCGGCTCGCACATACGTGCTGAGAAGCTGCAAGGAGTCACAGCCTGCTTCCCAAAGTCAGGTACAGAACCAGTCCAGGTGAGGACAGAGCTGGATCCCTTGACAGGCAAGTGTCCTTTTAATAAAAGTCAGTAGCCACATTTGTACCAGCAGACATACGTTTTCACAAAATAACTGAAGATTCTCCTTATTGTTTGCTTTAGAAACAGTACAATCATTTTTCTGTATTAACCACAAATGTAAAAAAACTGTAGACCAGTCCAGGATAACCCCTTCTATTATCAGTATGCCTCAGTTTTGTAGCAAAGCAGTGGCAAGAGAATGATTATAAACACAGATGGGTGAGGCCTATGCCCTTTAATGCAAGGGCCCCCAACCCCAGAGGCCAAGGACCAGTACCGGTCTGTGGCCGGCTGATGACCGGGCCGCACAGCAGGAGGTGAGCAGCGACCGCAAACCGGAAAGCGCTATCACGGACCATGGTCGCTGCTCACCACCTGTTGTGTAGCTATCTGTATGTTTGTGTGTCTCTCCCTCCTCATTGGGTGAAAGAGCAGTGGCGTCACTGGCTCCCGCTGCTGTCAAAGTCAGTGAGCCAATGAGGAGAAAGAGGGAGCGGGGCTGAGCCACAGCTTCTTGTCTGAATGGACACACAGAGCAGCGGCTCAGCTCAGGTGCCCCCATAGCAAGCTACTTGCTACGGGGACACTTGGCAGGAAGGAAGGGGCCAGGAGAGCCAACGAGGGACCTGAGAAGAGGAGGATCTGGGCTGCTCTGTGCAAAACCATTACACAGAGCAGGTAAGTAGACTTTAATATCACTGTATAATGCCATGGTTTTCTTATACCCGAGGCAGCGAAGCTTCAAGCTTTAGCCCAGGTTCACATTGAGGCGTTTTGGCATGCGATTTGATCGGTGGCTATTGCGTTGCCGCACCAATTCCCAAATGTCGTTTCTGTACTACTTTTGGCAACTTTGGGTGCGATTTCAATAGACCATCTGTGCATGAACCCGCACAGATGTCTCTGAAATCGCCCCCCCAAAGTTGGACTGACATGCAGGTATGAAATAGTGCGACTTCAGCTGAACTTGCATAATTTCATTCCTGCAGCAATGTGAACCTACACTTACAGCCGGTTTCCTACTGCGCATACGCCAGTTGCGCCACACTTTCTGAATGGTCCTGCTGTCTTCCAAGACCTGGGTGTCCCCCAGAAGGCTACGGGGAGGAGGGGCTGGACATACTCAAAGATTTCTGCAGCGATCTTACCAGGAGATGGGAGCTGGTATCTGTCAAAACCTGGAACCCGTTCCCCCTCTCCCCCAAAAATTGACAAATGCGGCAGTGGAGAAGGGGGGGGGGGGTTAGGGTGCGAACAAATGGAGCTTCCCCTCCTGGGTGGGGCTCTGCTGTAAACTGCATTAAAACGAGGGGAGCAGAAGGGCGCAATCTTTGTGTTGCACTATTAAGCAGGAAGACAAGTATTCTTACATAATAAGCAAATTTGGTAGCACCCATGCACAGATACCATTATAGAAAGTCTCACCTAAACACTAAACAGCAGACAAAAGTGAAAATTCAACTTCTCAAAACGGAATGTTTTGAACACATGGTGAAGCAGCAATATGGGACATGATTCCATGAAACTGAAGACTGCTAAATACTTACTCTCAGGTCATGTGGCAGGGGAGATGTGTTAAAGTAATCAAATATGGAATCGTGGAAATCTGTCAGTTTCAGCCCTAAGAGGAAGAGAAAAAAAAAAATCGAATAAAATGTTCCATTAAAAAAAAAAAGAAACGTTAGCAATGGTTTCTGCATTTTGTCGAGTTGAATAACCAGGAGCTGTGTTCTCTTAAAACAAGTCCTGTCGTCTGATATGCCCCTGCATTCAAAATGTTTAATTAAAGCTTAACCCCAGGCAGATATTACATACACAGATGAATGCAATTGTGGATCTATCAAACATCAGTGTATGTAATTGCAATGCAGCTAGTGTAGTTACTAGAATTTAAAGGAACACTAAAAGGTTCCCTTTTTTTTTCTTATAAAATAACAAGCATGTCATACTTACAGTTGGTTTTGCACAGAGTTGCCCCCGATCCTCCTCTTCTGGGGTCCCTCCATGGCGCTTCTGGCTCCTCCCTGCATCGAGTGACCCGTTGGAGAAGCGTTTTCCTTTGGGGCACCTGTGTGGGCACGCGCCTGTGTCCTGCTGCTGTGTCCATAGACACAGACAGCAGGACTCGGCACCGGCGCCCACGTCATTGGATTTGATTGACAGCAGTGGGAGCCAATGGCTGCGCTGCTATCAATCTATCCAATTAAGAGTCGAGACACCGGCCAGAGAGAGGGTGTGCGCGTCTCCAGCGTGGGAGCGAAGGGACACAGGCAAGTAAAACGGGGGGAGGGGATGGTGCACTACAACAAGTTTTTTACCTCAATGCATAGAATCAGTGAAGGAGAAAAATTACTAATTTACAACATTTACTGACAGAAACTAAGAAAATCTTTTTATTTTAAATTGTCAGTTGTTTTATTTAGCAAAAAATAATTAACCCAGCAGTGATTAAATACCACCAAAAGAAAGCTCCATTTGTGTGAACAAAATGATAAAAATATCATATGAGTACAGTGCTGCATGACCGCGCAATTGTCATTCAAAGTGTGAGTGTGCTGAAAATTGGCCTGAGCAGGAAGGGGGGGCCCGATAGGAAGTGGTTTAGGCCTCATGTACACGGCTGTTCAATCTCTGCTGAACAATTTAACTTGACAGCTAGAAATGAGCGTCTAAAAACGGCTGTTTAGACGCATTTATGTCTAGAAGCGTTTCTAAAAAAAAAAAAAAAAAAAAAATGTAATTATTTTTTGTTAAAATGAAAAACGTCTGTAAACTAAATGCTGCCAAACGCGAGTTACCGCGTTTAGCAGTGTTTACAAGCTGTTACAGGCATTTGGTGCTTCAAATGCCTCTGAACATCCGTCTGAACCCATTTTTTGCGTTCCAAAAAAAGCTTCTAAACTCAAATGCCTAGAAACGATTATAAACGACCCTGTGTTCATATACTGATAAGATAACAGAGGAGAGTTCAGGGGCAGCTGAAAAAAAATGCTCAACTGCTCTTAGGCCCCTTTCACATGATTAGAATTCAGCTTTTAGCTGTGGATAGATCAAGTTATCTACCGCAGCTAAACTCACACAATTCATTCACACACTGCATTTAGCAACGGTTTCGTTACATGGGGTTTGGTGCGGTTAGAAAAAATAACTTCGACCAGGACCGATTTTATTGCAGCTATCTGCACATAACTGCGGGTAAACGCAGTGTACTATTTCTCCTGCAGATAGCAGCGGCAACAAGGAAAGAAAAACAACAGGAAGCACATCAGAAATGACAAGAATGTTCCAATGCAGGTAAACGCAGCTGATCGCAATGTACAACTGCAAGTGAACGCTGTGCCAGGATTCTCTGAATTTCAAAACAAAACATGCTTTTAACAGCGGCAGAACAGCCGCCCGCGTGAAAGGGACCTTGAACATCCGTTTACCAGCAGCAGTGTACATGAGGCCTAATATGTTCCTAAAACAGAGAGGATAAAAGTGAATAATAGATCTGACTTTACAACCATTTAAAAAATTCAGCTTCCCACTCCCCAGCTTTCTGTCTTTTTTTTTTTTTCAAAGATAGATTTGTGATTGCGTTGTAGAAACCTGAACAGTCTCATGTATGCTTGGGTTATAGAAAGAGGAATCACTTTCCAAAGTCTAATATGTACGCAGGGATATGCACCGCCGACTACTAACCGCTGTTGTCTTTGAATTTATCCTCCAGCTTTTTCTTCAAGTTTTCCATTTCTTCTAATAGCTCTTTATTTTTAGCGTCTGCTTCTTTTAGTTTGCTGCGGGTAAAAAACACACATTAACAATGAAAACCAGAGTCCCTTATATATCTTCTCTTTATGAAATATACAAGAACTATTGTAAGATTTCCCAAAGAAAACAGGTTTAGAAGAAGTTACACCTTGTGCGGCCCAGACAAACCTCACCGGACACATAGCAATCTGACTGTACAATTTAGGTGCCTTACCTATGGGATGGGCTCCGTTGGAGTCCACCTGCTCAGCGGGGAATCTGCATGTTGATCCCCGCTGAGCAGGCGGGTGGGCTGGTCCGTGTCCGCTCATTTAGAGCAGACACAGACACACAGCCTGCTCTCCTCTCCTCTATGGGTGGTGGGAAGTAAATGGACCACCTGTCTGTTGACACCCAAATGCCATCCGATCCAATCTGCCAGACAGATGGAGGACGGATGAACAACGGATTCCCATCCGTCTTTCTTTAGCGGACCGGATTGGATGGCGGTGGGTGTTGACAGGCAGTCTATTTACATCCGACTGCCTTTAGAGGAGACTGGAGGGTCCGAATGAAAAACTGACAGACGGACCGATTGAGTCGCCTGTGTGAAAGGGCCCTTAGATTTAACAGAAAAACAAAGTTGATGTTGTTGGGCTCAGAGGATATAGTACCACATCCCTGATATTGTGACTAAAGATTTAGACTTTAGATTTCCCAACAACTATGTAGTGCAAGGAATGCAAACAAAGAAAGGAAACGAAATCTCCTGCGCTTCAGAGAAGTGTGCGGAAAAGGACAGTCTGGGATCTGCAGCTGATCGTATTTCCGCACAGGCTATGCTGCCCCTCATAACAGGCTGGGGGAACCCAGAAGGAAAACTGAAAAGTGATGGCGAACCTTGGCACCCCAGATGTTTTGGAACCACATTTCCCATGATGCTCCACTAAACTGCAGAGTGCATGAGAATCATGGGAAATGTAGTTCAAAAACATCTGGGGTGCCAACGTTCGCCATCACTGGCCTAGTGCATTACCTTTGCAACAATTTATTATTAAAAGAGAATATTGACATATACTCACAAACAATATCAATTGGGCATGACAATGTCCAGAAGGTGCTCCAACCACCTTAGTCTGCTAGACAAGTCCCAAATGTGAGATGCATTTCCAAAAAGGCTGACGCGTTTCGAGGCGGGCCCACCTCTTCCTCAGAACAGCAGCTCAGAGGACATTTGGGAATTATCTAGCAGACTAGGGTGGTTGGAACACCTTCTGGACTTTGTCAGGCCCAAATGATATTTTTTGAGAGTATATATCAATATTCTCTTAATAATAAATTGTTGCATAGGTAACGCGCTAGGCTGGTGCACCCTCTGTTCCTTATCTATGTAGTGCAAGAGTCTGACCTACTAGTTAAAAGAAATTGATCAGATTGTCAGAGTGTAAAGCAGGGTACACACAGGCTGAAAATCATCCCGTTCAACAGGAATCTGACAACTTTCAGTCCGTGTGTACTGTTGTCAGTCCAACACTCTAATGACTGGCTTCTACTGAACAGTCATACTGTAAAACCAGCATTTAATTAGGGCTTTCAGTCAATGGCTGGAGCACTGATCAGTGTATTCTGATTGGGAGGAGGGGAGTTTCCCCCCCGTCAGAATATAATTGCACAGTGGGAAAGATCTCTGCATCCACATCGTTTGTGTTGATGCAGGGATCTGTCAGATCTATTCCATACTTAAGTTAACCTGTTCACAAAAAAAAAAAAAGGTGAACACACACTTTAACCCGCTTGCTGCATTTGGCTCAATGGGTGATCAGCTGTCACTGCCCCCAAAGCCAGGGTGTAGTAGGCCGAGGATTTAAAAAATATTCGCCCCTCTTCTCCTATAGGGATAGATCAGAGCGATTCCGATTGTTCTGTGCCAGCGTTGACGAATTGGAAATCGCTCTGATCTGTCCTGGAAGCCCTACAGAAAAGGGGGGAGCAGAGATTTCAAATCCCTGGATTGCTACACTCTGTCTGATATCACCCTCAAATATAAGTGAAGCAGGTCGGGGGGGGGGGGGGGGGGGTGTTGAACAGCAAAGGTTGTAGGGTGCTCACCTTTTCATTGTGAAAAGGAGAACTTTACAAAAGTAGTTCCTCATTTAACATCATTTTGGTGAAGGAGATTGAACAAACATTGTACAGTCAAGACATGTATGGTGCGTCTTAAAAATTGTCGCTTTCAATGAAGCCTAGCCCAACCAACGTTAGCAGGGTCAGAAAGCATCAGATAACTTGACAGTAGCTTCTAAATTTGCTTTCCAGGATAACTAACATTATTTTATAGGATATGCGTGCCTTTTATTTGGCATTTGTTTTAATAAATACTCTGATCGTATTTTTTTATTTTAAGATGTCAAACTTTTAACACACTCGAAAATCGGTGTTAGCTACAGCAAAGTGAGTGCAGCGACAGGCACAGCGACAGGCACAGAGACAGGCACAGAGACAGGCACAGAGACAGGCACAGAGACAGGCACAGAGACAGGCACAGAGACAGGCACAGAGACAGGCACAGAGACAGGCACAGAGACAGGCACAGAGACAGTTGCAGCCACCAGGCTTGTTTGTAAACAAACTTCATGTGATCATTGTCACATAGTAGGTGAGGTCGAAAAAAGACACAAGTCCATCAAGTCCAACCTATGTGTGTGATTATGTGTCAGTGTTACATTGTATATCCCTGTATGTTGCGGTCATTCAGATGCTTATCTAATAGTTTCTTGAAACTATCGATGTTCCCCGCTGAGACCACCGCCTGTGGAAGGGAATTCCATATCCTTGCCGCTCTTACAGTAAAGAAATCTCTATGTAGTGTGCAATCATGTGATCACCATGGCTGCCTGTCATGGTGATCACATGATTGAGAACCACATAATTTCCCCATTCGTTCACATGAGACCTCCAAAATTTAGTGTTGGTGTAGTGACAGAACCAGAAGCACACACAGGTGCATGCAAGCTAGTTCCTCAATGACATGATCGAGAACCAGGTCACTTCCCAATCATTAGTGTGAGACCTCTGGAATTTAGCGTTGGTGTAGTCACAGAACGAAAGCAGACACAAGTGCATGCAGCTAGTTCCCCCGATGACATGATCGAGAACCATGTCACTTTCTAATTGTTGGTGTAAGACCTCTGGAATTTAACGTTGGTGTAGTCACAGAATGAAAGCAGACAAGTGCATGCAGCTAGTTCCTCGATGACATGATCGAGAACCGTGTCACTTCCCAATTGTTAGTGTGAGACCTCTGGAATTTAGGGTTGATGTGGTCACAAAACTAGAAGCACACAGGTGCATGCAGCTAGTCCCGATGACATGATCGAGAACCATTTCACTTCCGATTTGTCAGTGTGAGACCTCTGAAATTTAGGGTTGATGTGGTCACAAAACTAGAAGCGCACACAGGTGCATGCAGCTGGTTCCTAGCAAACAAATGCTGGGAGCTGTAGTTCACCTGTAGCTGCTATAAAGCTTCGCTATAATCCCCAGAACTAATGACAGCAATATAAAGAAAAGATTACTTCTCGAATGTGATGTTGGTATCTTTTACTTTCCGCAGCTCTTCCTGCACCACTTGTTTGGCTCGTATTTCGGCGTCCAGCGCTGACTGCAGCTCCAGCCGTGCGGACATGTCCAGTTTTTGGCTACGTCGGACCTTCCACAGAGGATCCTGGAAAATAGTTCAGGACATTTTATAAATTGGCACAAACAGCTGTTGTATTCATTAGCAGGCACATTAGATAAAGAAGTTTGAAAAGAAAACGACAAGCCGCACCCCCAGAGCAAACCAGATCAGTGAAATGCAACAGTCGCTTTGTTGCTATGGGTTATTGTAATGACATCTGATACAGGAGCTTTATGCACTACTACTGGATGAAGGCATTTACACACACAAGAGGTTATTTGAATAAAATACTTTTGCGGTGTGCCTTAGATAAAAGTATATCTATGGATCATTATTTTTACCCAATGCATGATGCAATCTACACCATGTGCCACAACAGATTTTTTTTTATAAACGTGTTTCATTAAAAAAAAAATTGGTATAACAGAAATGATTTGCCGTTTACATGCAAAGAAGAGAAAGAAAGAAGTCAATAAGATTATTACAGAATCGCCTCCAAAATCCCATCACCAGAGTGACCCTTCACCACACCGATGCAGAGTACCGGGAGACTCACCAGCCTATCTGTACTGTAAGGTGCCAGGCCGTGCTGGTATGGCATGTCGTGCTACAGCAACAATCAGAATACAATGTATGTTACTAGAAATGGACATAACCACATTGACTGGATTCTATAGGACTGGATACAGGAGATTCACAGAGGGTTCAAAAGCAAATAACTAGACTAATAAAACAGGAGGAGAGGTTCTGGTTGACTGTGAAAGGAGAGAAAAACGTCTTTGTTTTAAGTAAAAAAAAGGAACTTGGGAGCAATATAATTTAAAGTATAACTAAAGGCAAAACTTTTTTTTTTTTTTTTAGTTTGGGATAGAGTGGAGAGGGATTAGAACCCCGGTCAGTTTTTATTGATGTCTGTGCCCCCCGGTTAGGGAGATCCCCCCTCTCTATTTGTCCTGTTTACCATTATCATATATTAAGGTGAAAGTAAAAGAAAATCCCACATTTTCAGTTTTTCGCAGAAAAGTAAGAGAGGGGAAATCTTCCAATGGGGACACTATTTCTGGTAACCTGGGGGCCCCCCCAAGGAATTCCCTTAAAGCGGTAGTAAACTGCAGCCTATTTTTTTTTTTTTTTAAACTGCAAGGTAAAGGCATAGTGTGCTAGTATGCATCACATACAAGCCCATTATGAAATGCTTACCTTTGAACAATGCCCTCCAGCGGCGAGCTGTCATCTTCATCCTTCTGTTTTCCTTCTGTGTTCTCGTCCTTCCTCTGGCCTTCTGATTGGCCAGTGCTGCAATAACATCACTCCTGCGCATACGCGGGAATCACGGACTGCGTCACGGAGCTCTGAAGGTATGCCGTCCCTTCAGATCAGAGTGCGTGCGCCAGTGACGTTACCAGCTGCATGCAGTATGAATATCTCCTAAACAATGCAGGTTTAGGGGATATTTACTGTACCTACAGGTAAGCCTCATTATACCCTCATTATACCCTGTAGGTATAAGCTCATAAAACAGGGTTTACTTTCACGGATTACCCCTCACTTCCTGTTCGGCTATGGGACAGGAAGTGAAAGGAAATCTCCACAATGGGACACAGATGGCGAAAAAAAAATCTGACAGGGGTTATAACCCTCCCTTACCCTATCCAAAATGAATGGAAAAAAAAAAAAGTGTTGCCTATGGTTTTACTTTAAATATGTGTATTTTTAATATACACAGATATCCACAAGATGAGGAGATCCACACGTGTGAATTGGGTACAGATGTAAAGAACGGAGCTACAGGAATCCCCATTGCCAGCTTTGCTGCCACACCCCCACTGTCCTGCATGCAATTTGAAGCCATGCCCTCTGCACGAGGCACAGGAATAGGGGGCGTGTGGTCACATGACTGCTTACTAAAACTAAAAAAAGAAGGTATAAGAACTTATTTTTGATAAAAGCTGTTTATTAGACCATTAGAGGAGCTTTTTTAATGCAATAGCGGGCTTTTCTTCATTTTACTTCAGATATAAAGTAGTAGTAAACACTGGACCTACAGGTAAGTCCTGTCAGCGGTGACAGCAGGCTGCTGGAGGGCCAGGTTTTAAGGCAAGTCTTTCATAATGTCTAATTTCATAATGTGCTAGTATGCGATGCATTCTATCTATAGGTGTGCATAACCTATTGCATTAGGGTGTGCGCCCTCAAGCTCAAACACATATGCATGTGCATGTGTTTATATACTGCCAGCGTCAGTGGGGCAGTGGACGGTGTCAGTGGGGCAGTGTCAGTGGGGCAGTGTCAGTGGGGCAGTGTCAGTGGGGCAGTGTCAGTGGGGCAGTGTCAGTGGGGCAGTGTCAGTGGGGCAGTGTCAGTGGGGCAGTGTCAGTGGGGCAGTGGGGCAGTGTCAGTGGGGCAGTGTCAGTGGGGCAGTGGGGCAGTGTCAGTGGGGCAGTGTCAGTGGGGCAGTGTCAGTGGGGCAGTGGGCAGTGTCAGTGGGGCAGTGTCAGTGGGGCAGTGGTCAGTGGGGCAGTGTCAGTGGGGCAGTGTCAGTGGGGCAGTGGGCAGTGTCAGTGGGGCAGTGTCAGTGGGGCAGTGGGCAGTGTCAGTGGGGCAGTGGGCAGTGTCAGTGGGGCAGTGTCAGTGGGGCAGTGGGGCAGTGTCAGTGGGGCAGTGTCAGTGGGGCAGTGGGGCAGTGTCAGTGGGGCAGTGTCAGTGGGGCAGTGTCAGTGGGGCAGTGGGCAGTGTCAGTGGGGCAGTGTCAGTGGGGCAGTGTCAGTGGGGCAGTGTCAGTGGGGCAGTGTCAGTGGGGCAGTGGGCAGTGTCAGTGGGGCAGTGTCAGTGGGGCAGTGGGCAGTGTCAGTGGGGCAGTGGGCAGTGTCAGTGGGGCAGTGGGCAGTGTCAGTGGGGCAGTGGGCAGTGTCAGTGGGGCAGTGGGCAGTGTCAGTGGGGCAGTGGGCAGTGTCAGTGGGGCAGTGGGCAGTGTCAGTGGGGCAGTGGGCAGTGTCAGTGGGGCAGTGGGGCAGTGGACGGTGTCAGTGGGGCAGTGGACGGTGTCAGTGGGGCAGTGGACGGTGTCAGTGGGGCAGTGGACGGTGTCAGTGGGGCAGTGGACGGTGTCAGTGGGGCAGTGGACGGTGTCAGTGGGGCAGTGGACGGTGTCAGTGGGGCAGTGGACGGTGTCAGTGGGGCAGTGGACGGTGTCAGTGGGGCAGTGGACGGTGTCAGTGGGGCAGTGGACGATGCCAGTTTTTGCCTTTTATTCTTTTACAAATTTTTTAGGAGCCCCGTTAGAGGGCTTCGGTAAAATATCAGGGGTTTAAACGGGGAATCTGCGTCACAGAGGGTGATTATGGTGTGCCCAGGGCACCCCTATGATACTAGCACATTATGCCCTTAACTTGCTGGGGGAAGGGTTTTTTTTCCCCCGACCTTACTACTGCTTTAAACTTGTAAGCCATCAAGTATTTTTTTAGGGGCTAGCTGTGTGTTTGAAAAGCACGGAGATAGTTTATCATATACACAAAGGCCAGTGCCCTTCATAGACAGAG
Source organism: Lithobates septentrionalis (assembly GCA_037952835.1). Taxonomy (NCBI): domain Eukaryota; kingdom Metazoa; phylum Chordata; class Amphibia; order Anura; family Ranidae; genus Lithobates; species Lithobates septentrionalis. The sequence goes on along the minus strand of JBBDGP010003954.1, from coordinate 153,411 downwards.
AGAGGGAAGCACATACCAGTGTGCGAGAGCCCAGACTGGAACTTCTCAGTGTCTCCAGTTCTTCAGTCATCTTGGATGCCAAGGCTTGCAGATAACCTCGGGCGTCTTTTTCATCGCTCACCCTACAAGATGAGAAAAAAAAAAAAAAAACACTCCGGCATTAAGAAAGTTTATTCAGAAAAATGAAAAAAAAAAATGAAATAGGGGGTTGTAAACCCCCCCCCCCCCCCCCCCAAAAAAAACCCTGTAAGACAAGGCATAACAAGCTAGTAATGCATTGCCTACTAGCTCATTATAAAATACTCACCTTAGAAGGAAGTCCCCTACAGTGGCGCCCGCACACCGTGTTCTTTCCGGGTTCGCAGGCTATGGTGCTGTGAGTGGGCGGTGCCGCGATTATTTCACTCTCGCGCATGCGTGCGGGAGCTGCCAGTCATGGCACACAGCTCTGCAGAAACGGCACGGGCAGACGTTCCTTCAGAGCGCATGTGTCAATGCCAGAATCGGCGGGATATACAGTAAATATCTCCTATATGGTGCAAGTTTAGGAGATATTTACAGTACCTATAGATAAGCCTTATTCTAGGATTACCTATAGGTACAAACAACCCAGGCGAGTTTACTTCCTCTTTTAAGACTACCAACTGTGACCATAATTTGATTTACACCCCAAATATGGATGCAAGTAACAGAACAGGGTCACAAAGGTGGACACAGCCTTTATATTCAAATGTACATAAATTTATACGAAACGCGTTGAGGCATAGCGGGGCGACACGCACGTCACATCTGGTCTTTGGTTAAGAGCATCCTGAGTAATGGAACGCACGCCGGCCCGGACATCAGAGCGGCGGGTTGGGAATCTGTACTGGCTTGCTGGAAAGACTGAGTGTCAGTGTTCTGTCAGAATAGCGAACCCGTCAGATTAGGTCACGGAAGTGACGCTCGGTCAGCTGCGCATGCGTTCCACTGGAACACCTGCAGTCAGAAGGCAGCAGCAGACATCTTACTACAGCCAGCTAAGTCTTGAATTTCAGAGTCATTTTAGCAATAAAGTGAGCGTATAGAAATATAGTATATTGACATCTGTGATGCTGTTGGGGTGTTACATTTTGAAAGCCTAAAGGTTTAGCGCTGAGCAGTTCGGGGTGTACCAACATGGCTGCCGCCACCTTCCTACTGCTGCCGGCCAGCTTCTTTCTAAATGTAACATCCAAACAGCATCACAGATGTCAATATACTATATTTCTATACGCTCACGTTATTGCAAATATTACTCTGTAGTTCAAGACGTAGCTGGGTGTAGTAAGATGTCCACCGCCGCCTTCTTCTGACTGCAGGTGTTCTGTCAGATTAGCAAACCTGGTAGCGGTGGAACGATAGCGCAGCTGACAGAACGTCACTTCTGTTACCTAATCTGACAAATTCACTATTCTGACAGAACACGGGTCTACAGGCACCTAGACCGGATCCAATTAACCTACCAGAATGTCTTTGGAGTTTGAGAGGAAACTGGAGTATCTGGGAGAACATGCAAACTCCAGACAGGTCAGGTAGTGTCCTGGCTGGGAATCGAGTGCTAATCACCAAGCCATTTAGATTACAGCAGAATAGCTTAAAGTGGAATTTGTTTTTTTTTTACCAAAAATATGTAGAAAAATACATATCGGCCTAAACTGGGAAGAAATTCTTTTTTTTATATATTTTTTGGGGATATTTATTATAGCAAAAAGTAAAAAATATTTTTTTTTTCAAAATTGTCGCTCTTTTTCTGTTTATAGCGCAAAAAATAAAAACCGCAGAAGTTATCAAATATCACCAAAAGAAAGATCCATTTGTGGGAAAAAAAGGACATCAATTTTGTTTGGGTGCATCGTCACACGGCCACGCAATTGTCAGTTAAAGCTACCTAGCGCCAAATCGCAAAAAGTGCTCTGGTCAGGAAGGGGGTAAATTATCTTTAAAAATCTTTATCGTTATTAAATGTTTTTAAAAAATAGAATTTCTTCATCAGCTTAGGAAGGGGGTAAATTATCTTTAAAAATCTTTATCGTTATTAAATGTTTTTAAAAAATAGAATTTCTTCATCAGCTTAGGCCAATAAATATTCTTCTACATATTTTTGGTAAAAAAAAATTGCAATAAGCATATATAGGTTGGTTTGCGCAAAAGGTATAGCGTCTAAAAACTATGGGAAAGATTTATGGCATTTTTATTATTTTTTTTATTTTTTTTACTGGTAATGGCGGTGATCTGAGATTTTTAGCGGACCATTGACATTTATACAGTGATCAGTGCTATAAAAATACACTGACTGACAAATACTTACTGTGTAAATGACAGTGGTAGCGGAGGGGTTAACACTAGGGGGCGATCAAGGGGTTAAATGTGTGTTCCCTCAGTATGCGCTAACTGTATGGGGATAGAACTGAGGAGACATTTTGCTGTTCCTACTTACTCCTCTGACAGCACGCGTGTGGCCAGCGGCGATTGCGACTGACCACGCGCATTGGGTCCCGCGCCCTCTGGCGGCTCTTAAAGGAACCCCGTACCTGTACGGATTTTGGTGCAGCGGTGCCATTGTGCAGCAGTATATGTAAGCGAGCCGGTCGGGAATTGGTTAAAAATGTTTTGGTCAAAGTTGTTTTTTAAGAATTCTAAAGGTTCCAATTTAAAAAAAAATAAATAAATAAAAATCAACAGGTTATACTTTTCTGCTCTGTGTAATGGTTTTGCACAGAGCAGCCCCTCTCCTCTTCTTTTTGCGCTCCCCCGCCAGTGGTCCTGGCTCCTCACCCCTGCTAAGTGACCCCAATAGCCAAGCCTCTTGGGGTACTTGCTCCCGAGCTGCGCTCCTGTGAATTGACATCTATTCGGACACACAGCATGGCTTGGTGCCACGCCCCGCTCTCTCTTCATTGGCTCACTGGCTGTGATTGACAGCAATGGGAGCCAATGGCTCTCGCTGCAGTATTCGCCAATGAGGAGAGAGGGGCCAGGGGGAGCAGCTGCTCTTATGCACATTGCTGGATCAAGATGGGGCTCAGATAAGTATAAGAGGGGGCTGGGGAGCTGCACAGAGAAGGTTTTTTTAACCTTAAAGCAGAGTTCCAGGCTAAAATGCAACAAGGCCTTAAACAATAGAGTACCCCACACCCCCTCATTTTTGGATTTTTTTTAATGTTTTGATACCTTTTGTTTTAATTTTCTGCTCGACTTCCATCCTACCTCGTAACGGCGAGGTAGGTCATCTCCGCAATTCCATCTGTTGTGGACATTTTTATTAATGTATGTTGTCAGATGTCCCCCAGTATCAGTTTTGCTGTAATACGCTCATGTGAGCGTATTTGCACATACAGACGTTGGTGGAAGACCATTGGCTGTGGAAACCTTCCCGTGGACACGGCAGATCTGTTTGCTCTTTTAAGGATGTTTGTTTATGCCTCACCAAAGGGACTGGCCACTTCATGGCGACTGCATCTAAACGCCTAAGTAAGCAGATCTGCGTACATGGGAACCATAGCATAACCATACAAAAATATGGCCCACTGAGCCATGATAGAGTATGGGAGGATGCAGTGGGAATGTGCACACGATCGTGTTCAGAGCCATGTAAGTAGTGTGCAAATTGTGAGACACTTTGTATCTCGCAAGACGCTTGCCGCATGGCTCTGCACATGACCGTCTGCACACGTCACTACTGGATTTCTATTTGAATACATATATGTGTGTGATTGGTTCTTTTGAAAGAATACAAGCGTCTGATTCCGAAGCCACCACCTTCCTTTGTTATTCGTGTTTACAGTATAAACGGAGCTGGCTATTCTCTGGAGGATTCTGCTAAGCTCAACGTGATACCAGCATCTGTGTCTGTGTTACTTGGAGATATAAAGCGCGCTTTCCCGGCATTATACAAGAGAGCTGTTTTTGTGCTTTTAAGGGCAAAGAAATTATTTACTTATAGGGAGAAGCCTAAAATTTCCCGGACACATCGGGCCCTCCTCCCCTGCTGCCTTCTGGGACCTGTGTGTGTCCCAGAAGACGAAGGGACCAGTCAGAAAGCGCAGCTGTTTTCCCTCTACTAGCAATGCCGGCACTTGCACCCGAAGCCAATGGATGGATCCGTGTGAGGTGCCAACATCGGGGGATCCCTGGAAGGTAAGTGTCCTTGTATTAAAAGTTAGCAGCTACAGTATTTGTAGCTGTTGACTCTAAAATTTTTTTATACAGGGCTGGAACATCCGCTTTAAAATGCATAGAATGCATTAAGGTGAAAACCTATTTTCTGCCTTTAGAAACATTTTAATGATTTGTATACACAGGTTTCCCCCCTTAAACGCACCCTTTATCTACTTTTAAAGGAACCCACAAAAAGAAATAAGACATTTTCTGGATTAGGGAGGACATGAAATATGGGTGGAACTTTTTTACAGACACAACAATGAGGATGTGAATAAAATGCTATGAGCATTCTTTGCCAGCACCCACCCACCTAACCACAAAAATAGATAAGGGGAATGTTACTTCCTCCTGTGAGAAACCCCAGACAAAGGAGATGTGGAAACCTACCACTGAATGATTTCTGCAATCTGAGCTTCCCAGTGAGCCACCGACTCTCTTTTGGACGCCAAGTCCTGAAGTTCGTCCTCCATTTGCCTGTTATGTGTCGTCAGTTTATCCACAAAGGAGCCGAGCTGCAGAGCAACAGATAGGACAGAATTGAAAAATGTATCTAAATCCCCCCCAAAAAAGAAAAAAAAGTAATATATTGCCAGTCCTTAGAGGTGGCGGCTGCATACATTCCATCTCAGGCATTTTTTTCCCCTTCATTTTCGCTCAGTGATCCTTCCAGTGATTCACTTCCTGTCCTAGCTATGGAGGAGATGTGATGTCAACCTTATGTGACGGCTGCAAGACATCAAGACATCTCCCCCTTTCCATAATACAAGACATCAAGACATCTCCCCCTTTCCATAATACAAGACATCTCCCCCTTTCCATAATACAAGATATCAAGACATCTCCCCTTTCCATAATACAAGACATCTCCCCCTTTCCATAATACAAGACATCAAGACATCTCTCCCTTTCCATAACAAAAGACGGATGTGTTCTGCAGTCACAGAGATAGCTTGGACCAATACGGACTTATAAGAGTAAAAAAAAGCGCAGGAAGTTATCAGCTCAAGATTTCTGGTAGGATCATTAGGTATTTTTTGCACCCAATGAACAGATATAAGAATTTAAAATACTAAAAATTTGAAAAAAAGATAAAAGAAAAAAAAAAAAATAAATAAAAAAAAAAGAAGTGATGGGGGCACTCATGCGTACTCGCTTCTGAGCCACCTCTGCATGCCCATAAGACTCACGGAGCATGGCTCAGCTCCGCCCCCTTCTCACTGGCTGTCTGAGCCAATGAGAGAGAGAGCTTCTGCCCTTGTGCACCTTGCTGGATCAAGATCAGGCTCAGGTAAATACTGGGAAGGGGGTCTAGGAGGAGGCTGCTGCACACAGGTTTTTTTTTTTACTTTCATGCATAGAATGCTTGAAGGTAGGGATGCACTAATACCATTTTTTTTTTTAAAGAGTACCGATACTTTTTTTTATACCTATCGCAACCCTTTACCCTATTTTTTTATACCTATCCCAACGGTTTTGTTTAGACCTCAGCTGACAGCAATGGTACAAAGCATTGAAGTTATTTACAAAGTTTTAATTATTAGTTAAAAAAAATAGAAGTTGACAAAAAAAAATCAGCAGAAAAATAATATTTAAATGAAGAAGGAGAATAAGGAGTTCATTAAGGCTGATTAGAGTAAATAAGGATTCATAAGGGGTTAAACAGAAGAATATTTAATAAACACACAATTTTTTTTTTTTTTTTTTTTTTAACCTGACAGGTTGCTTTAAA
>JBBDGP010003954.1:0-142500 GCA_037952835.1 Lithobates septentrionalis | reverse complement strand
ATCCAAGTAGTACAGGGAGTACGCTCTGAAGTCGGAGCGACTTCAGTAGTGTCTATTAAGACGCTAGCGTTCACTCCCATCGAAACTATTTCTGGGGCGACTTGGGGCGACTTGAGGGCGTACAAGTCGGATCCCAAGTCGCCCCAGTGTGAACCGAGCCTTAGTGCCGGTTCACACTATAGCAACTTGGAATCCGACTTGTCAGACCTCAAGTCGCCCCCAAGTCGCTTAACATCAGAAATTCCATTATAGTTAATGAGAGCCATCTTAATGTACACTACTGAAGTCGCTCCGACTTCAGAAAAGGTTCCTGTACTACTTCAATTTCGACTTCTAGGCGACTTGTACCCATAGATTTCAATGGAAGTCGCCTTGCAGTCGGAGCCTCGTCTATAGTGAAGCAACTTAACAGGAAGAAGAAAAGAATTTACCCAGGTACAACAATGATGTCACAAGAGCCAATTAGCTCTGATTGGCCACAGGCAAAGTTGCCTGTCCTGGAGGCCACTTGAAGACGTGTTGTAAGTTGCTAAAAGTCGCGCTGAAGTCACCTCCAAGTCGCGCTGTAAGTCGTGTTGCCCCTGTGCGAACCGGCACTTAAAGGGAGTGCTCCTAATCTCAGCTTGTTGCCTGTATAAAAGAAGCAAATCAGATTCCAATCTCTCCACCATGGTCAAGACCAAAGAGCTGTCCAAGGATGTCAGGGAGAAGATTGTAGACCTACACAAGGCTGGAATGGGCTACAAGACCATCGCCAAGCAGCTTGGCGAGAGGGTGACAACAGTTGGTGCAATTATTCGCAAATGGAAGAAACACAAAATTACTGTCAATCTCCCTTGGCCTGGGGCTCCATGTAAGATCTCACCTTGTGGAGTTTCAATGAGAACTACAGGGGAGAATTTTGTCAATGATCTCAAGGCAGCTGGGATCATAGTCATCAAGAAAACAATTGGTAACACACTACGCTGGTGGTGAAGGACTGAAAATAAATCCTGTAGCACCCGCAAGGATCTCCTGCTCAAGAAAGCACATATACAGGCCCGTCTGAAGTTTGCTAATGAACATCTGAATGATTCAGAGTAGAACTGGGTGAAAATGTTGTGGTCAGATGAGACCAAGATCGAGCTCTTTGGCATCAACTCAACTCGCCGTGTTTGTAGGAGGAGGAATGCTGCCTGTGACCCAAAGAACACCATCCCCCACCGTCAAACATGGAGGTGGAAACAGGCTTTGTGGGTGATTTTCTGCCAAGGGGACAGGACAACTTCACCGCACCAAAGGGACGATGGACGGGGCCATGTGCTGTCAAATCTTGGGTGAGAACCTCCTTCCCTCAGCCAGAACATTGAAAATGGGTCTTGGATGGGTATTCCAGCATGACAATGACCCAAAACATACAGCCAAGGCAACAAAGGAGTGGCTCAAGAAGTACATTAACGGTCCTGGAGTGGCCTAGCTACCTATTTCACTCATTAAAATGCAAATCAATTTATAACTTTTTTGAAATGCGTTTTTCTTTGGTGTTATTCTGTCTCTCGCTGTTAAAATAAACCTAGCATGAAAATTAAAGACTGATCATTTCCTTGTCAGTGGGCAAATGTACAAAATCAGCAGGGCAAAGACTTTTTTTCCTCACTGTATATTGGTATGTACATGTATTGGTATATATTGGTTGGGGGCGTGGCCTGGTTGGAGTCCAGGCTGAGGTTGCCACTCTAATTACCACCATAGGACCATAAAAGATAAGCGGCACCAGGGATAAACCTCCTTTTTCTCCCTTGGAGACGGGACTCCCAGTTGTGGATGCAGAAGAATCCATATACATACTCCACATCAACAGAGCGGCACAGCAAGATACAATGGGTCACCACGTATATACTGGCAGCAGGTAGCAAAGGCAGTTGCAGTGTAAGGAAGTAAAACTGATAAGCTAAAACGAGTCATTAGCAGATAACGCCGATGTACAGTGCCAATTCCCACCTCTCCCGTTTGGCTTTTTCCAGTTTGTCCTTTAACATGAGGATCTCCTTCTGTAGGGCGAGCTGCTGGCTCTCTAAGTCATGTATCCCCTTCTTCACATTCTTTATTTCCAGGGAGTGAGTGGTCTCCCTTCGCAGCAACTCCTCTTCGTAATACAGGATCTTCTTCTCCATCTCCGTTTTTACCTTGGAGAGCTCCTGCTGTTGCTCAGAGGTGAATCCAAAGGCTCGACCACCCTTCAGCTGGAAAAAAAAGAGCACAAATTCAAAAGGTCAGTGCACCCACAATTGTTTTTTTGAGTTGAAGGCTTCGTGTGGTGGACTGAGTTACTGATTGTGAGCTGTCACCCTGATGCCGCGTACACAGGAGAGGACTTTACGGCAGACTTTGCCCGGCGATTCGATCGTGTGTGGGCTCCAGCGGACTTTGTTTCCTCAAAAGTTGGACGGACTTAGATTTGAAACATGTTTTAAATCAATCCGTCGAAATTGAGTCCGGTCGAAAAGTCCGCTCGTCTGCATGCTAGTTCGACGGACAAAAAGCCACGCTAGGGCAGCTATTGGCTACTGGCTATGAACTTCCTTGTTTTAGTCCGGTCGTACGTCATCACGTACGAATTCAACGGACTTTGGTGGATTGTGTGTAGGCAAGTCCGTTCATTCAGAAAGTCCATAGAAAAGTCCGCCGGGCAAAGTCTGCCGTAAAGTCCGCTCGTGTGTACGCGGCATAAGCCTAAATATCCTGAATAAACACCAATAAAAAAATAATCAGCTGTCCGCACTACCCACACTTCCTCACACTGCAATAATACAATACATACATACACTGTGCAGCGCTAATAATGTAAATAATAAAGCCAATAAACTATATATAGCAAAGATTTCTATAACATATCACCATGCATTCAAAGGAATATACCGTATATACTTGAGTATAAGCAGAGTTTTTCAGCACATTTTTTTGTACTGAAAGTGCCCCCCTCGGCTTATACTCGAGTCAAGCACTTTTCTGGTGCAAAGAATGACATTTTCCAAACCTAATTTGGGGCCCCGTATCTCGGGACCACTTGGTGCTATTGGTGTGCAAACCCAGTGGAACTAGCACTACAACGTATCCAAAGCTGGGGTTCCTAGCACTAAGTGTCCCAGAGATATGGGGCCCCAAAGTTGGTTTGGAAAATGTCATTCTCTGCTGCAGAAAAGTGCTTGACATTTTCCGAACTTAATTTGGGGCCCTGTAACTTGGGGCCACTTAGTGCTAGGAACCCCAGCTTTGGATATGTTGTTTGGGGTTCCTAGCACTAAGTGGCCCCAAGATACGGGGCCCCAAATTTGGTCAAATGTGTCCATTTGCAGCAATGCCATTTCGGGACCCTTTGGGTCCAGAGACCCCAAATTTTGGCTGCAGCTAGGGGGCATCTAGATATCCTTAACTACCGAGTTTGAAGTTCGGGGGACCTTTGGCTGCAAATGGGCACAGTGAGGCTGCAAATGGGCATTGTTGACCCTCTTTTCCGCTTACAGTAGCTGCGCATTTCTCACCCTAGGCTTATACTCGAGTCAATACGTTTTCCCAGATTTTGGGGTAAAATTAGATGCCTCTGGCTTATATTCGGGTCAGCTTATACTCGAGTATATATGTTATAAATCAAAAGTGCTTGTGCTCCGTGATATTGCACTCGGTCCTCAATGAGGATAATATAAAACTAAACGACAATAGTTCATATAAAAAATAATAAAGTGCTTGTGCTCCGCAAATGTCAATGACTTCTTGATGAAGTATTTAAACCAAACAGCAAAAGACTTTAGTGGGCAGGCTGAATGTACCAAGTAGATCAGTCGATCAACTTGGGTATAACCAACCTGTCGGATTCTCTTGCGATTCCAGCGATATTCAGCGGGGGCGGCTTCCCCCGCATCACCCAAACCCGGCAATGGCCCGGCATGAGGGATTCCCACATCAAAACACGGTCTCTGTTGATGGGGGAAATCAAACAAATTTCTTTCCTGCAACCCATGGCTGCAGGAAAGTAATTTGCTTTGTGTATTAGCCTGCCTTACTCGCTGTCAGAATACAATGATCCGTGTTGCCAGCTATAGCCAGTGGGAAAAAAAACCCAGACAGGCCGATTGTAGAGCTGCCGATTGAGAGATTGACTTCTGTACAATCAGCCTGCCCATAGGTGGATCAAATTCAGCCCAGCCGAATGGGCCAAATTTCGACCCACCTACGGCCGGCAAAGAACAGCAAATTTCAAGATCTTATCTTTCCCTTAGTTGACTATCATAAAATGAAATCTACAACCAAATTTGCACTTTCCTCAACTAACATCTCTGAACTCTTTTTATATGATTCCTTTTTTATTGTACAGTTATCTTTAAAACAAGTCAATCCCCCCCATCTAGTAACCCTCCCAAGTGTTAAGCTGGCCATAAATGGTTTTTTTTTCCCGATCAGCCCAATTAACCACTTGAAGACCGGGGTTTTTTGGCACCTTTTGTTTACAAGTTTAAATCAGTATTTTTGGCTAGAAAATTACTTATAACCTCCAAACATTATATCATTTTTTTTTTTAGCAGAGACCCTAGAGAATAAAATGGCGATCGTTGCAATTTTTTTATGTCACACTGTATTTGTGCAGCAGTTTTGCAAATGCAATTTTTTGGAAAAAATACACTTCAATGAATTAAAAAAAAAAAAAAAAATACAATAGTTACCCAATATTTTTGTATAATGTGAAAGACGATGTTACGCTGAGTAAAATAGATACCTAACTTGTCACGTTTAAAAATTGGGCACGCTTATGGAATGGCGACAAACTACGATACTTAGGTGACGCTGTAAACGCCTTTACGGGTTACCTGTTTAGCGTTACGGAGGAGTTGAGTTGAGGAGGTCTAGCGCTAGAATTATTGCTCTCGCTCTAACATTCGCGGCGATACCTCACATGTGTGGTTCAAATACCGTTTACCATATGCGTAAATTACCTGCGAGTTCGCTTCTGCACGTTCGCACTGAGGGATGGGTGCGGTTTCATTTTTTTTTTTTATTATTTATTATTATTAATAATTATATTATATTATGCCGATATGCGTCCTAACTTTGAAGAGGAATATCGTTGTTATGGCAGGGGCTAGCTGCCATAACCCCAGTATCCTCTTCTTCGGCCGGCGGTCCGCTTTCCGATAAGAGTGGTCTCTGCAGAGAATTCCCCGGAAAGATCACTTTTATCGGCGGCGGAAGAGGGCCCCCCGCCACGCTCCGGGGGGCACGTCGCCGCTTTCCAGAGCTGTCAGCAGCGGCGGAGGCGATTGGATGTTTCCACTTGCTTGACATGGAGACGAGTGAGGGGGAAGATGCCCCCCACCCGTCTCCATAACATTGCAGGGCAGAAGCGACGTCAAAACGTCACTTCCGCCCATTGAACTTAAAGGGACTTTTTTTTTTTTAATGACAACATTTTTATTTTTTATTGCATTTTAGTGTAAATATGAGATTTCAGGTATTTTTGACCCCCAGATCTCATATTTAAGAGGTCCTGTCATGCTTGTTTTCTATTACAAGGGATGTTTACATTCCTTGTAATAGGAATAAAAGTGACATTTTTTTTTTTTTTTAAAGAACAGTGTAAAAATAAAAAGGTAAAATAAATAAGAAAAAAAAATTTTTTAAACGCGCCCCAGTCCCACCAAGCTCGTGCGCAGAAGCGAACGCATACGAGAGTAGCGCCCTCATATGTAAACGGTGTTCAAACCACACATGTGAGGTATCGCCATGTTCGGTAGAGCAAGAGAAATAATTCTAACCCTAGACCTCTCCTCTGTAACTCAAAACATGCAACCTGCAAAATTTTTTAAACGTTGCATATGAAGATTTTTTAAGGGTAAAAATTTGTCACCATTCCACGAGAGGGTGCAATTTTGAAGCGTGACATGTTTGGTATCAATTTACTCAGCGTATCATTATCTTTCACAATATAAAAAAACATCGGGCTAACTTTACTGTTGTCTTATTTTTTAAATCAAAAAAGTGTATTTTTTCCAAAACAAATTCGCTTGTAAGAACGCTGCGCAAATACGGTGTGACAGAAAGTATTGCAACGACCGCCATTTTATTCTCTAGGGCGTTAGAAAAAAAATGTATAATGTTTGGGGTTTCTAAGTAATTTTCTAGCAAAATAAAGTTTTTAACTTGTAAACAACAAATCTCAAAAAGAGGCTCGGTCCTTAAGTGGTTAATGTACTCATTTACTACATGCTATGTGTGGATCTGTCCTGTTATTACTTGCAATTGCTTTTTTTGCTGTCTGGCAACAAAAAGTTCTTATAAAACAAAAATGGATGACGACTCATAACAGTATGCATTTATGGAAAAACAAGAGGGGGAAAAAATGACTTACCGTATATACTTGAGTAGAAGCTGAGTTTTTCAGCACTTTTTTTGTGCTGAAAGTGCCCCCCCCCCCCCCCCCCTGGCTTATACTCGAGTCACTGCCATCTGTCTACCTGATCAGCCCGTGTCATGCTCAGACGGCAGCCGACCAGTGTACAAAAGCCGCGCCGCCTCCTCCTCGCCCGTGATAGGGGAACTCAGTTTCCCAGGAGTGAGTCAGTGTTCAGCCTATCACGGACGAGGAGGAGGCGCGGCTTTTGTACACTGGAATGGCCGCCGTCTGACTGCATGACACGGGCTGATCAGGTAGGCAGATCGGCACAGGGAAGGGCCGCAATAAATGGACACAGGGAAGGGCCGCAATAAATGGACACAGGGAAGGCATGCAATGGACACAGGGAAGGGCCGCAATAAATGGACACAGGGAAGGGCCGCAATAAATGGACACAGGGAAGGGCCGCAATAAATGGACACAGGGAAGGGCCGCAATAAATGGACACAGGGAAGGGCCGCAATAAATGGACACAGGGAAGGCATGCAATAAATGGACACAGGGAAGGCATGCAATAAATGGACACAGGGAAGGCATGCAATAAATGGACACAGGGAAGGCATGCAATAAATGGACACAGGGAAGGCATGCAATAAATGGACACAGGGAAGGCATGCAATAAATGGACACAGGGAAGGCATGCAATAAATGGACACAGGGAAGGCATGCAATAAATGGACACAGGGAAGGCATGCAATAAATGGACACAGGGAAGGCATGCAATAAATGGACACAGGGAAGGCATGCAATAAATGGACACAGGGAAGGCATGCAATAAATGGACACAGGGAAGGCATGCAATAAATGGACACAGGGAAGGCATGCAATAAATGGACACAGGGAAGGCATGCAATAAATGGACACAGGGAAGGCATGCAATAAATGGACACAGGGAAGGCATGCAATAAATGGACACAGGGAAGGCATGCAATAAATGGACACAGGGAAGGCATGCAATAAATGGACACAGGGAAGGCATGCAATAAATGGACACAGGGAAGGCATGCAATAAATGGACACAGGGAAGGCATGCAATAAATGGACACAGGGAAGGCATGCAATAAATGGACACAGGGAAGGCATGCAATAAATGGACACAGGGAAGGCATGCAATAAATGGACACAGGGAAGGCATGCAATAAATGGACACAGGGAAGGCATGCAATAAATGGACACAGGGAAGGCATGCAATAAATGGACACAGGGAAGGCATGCAATAAATGGACACAGGGAAGGCATGCAATAAATGGACACAGGGAAGGCATGCAATAAATGGACACAGGGAAGGCATGCAATAAATGGACACAGGGAAGGCATGCAATAAATGGACACAGGGAAGGCATGCAATAAATGGACACAGGGAAGGCATGCAATAAATGGACACAGGGAAGGCATGCAATAAATGGACACAGGGAAGGCATGCAATAAATGGACACAGGGAAGGCATGCAATAAATGGACACAGGGAAGGCATGCAATAAATGGACACAGGGAAGGCATGCAATAAATGGACACAGGGAAGGCATGCAATAAATGGACACAGGGAAGGCATGCAATAAATGGACACAGGGAAGGCATGCAATAAATGGACACAGGGAAGGCATGCAATAAATGGACACAGGGAAGGCATGCAATAAATGGACACAGGGAAGGCATGCAATAAATGGACACAGGGAAGGCATGCAATAAATGGACACAGGGAAGGCATGCAATAAATGGACACAGGGAAGGCATGCAATAAATGGACACAGGGAAGGCATGCAATAAATGGACACAGGGAAGGCATGCAATAAATGGACACAGGGAAGGCATGCAATAAATGGACACAGGGAAGGCATGCAATAAATGGACACAGGGAAGGCATGCAATAAATGGACACAGGGAAGGCATGCAATAAATGGACACAGGGAAGGCATGCAATAAATGGACACAGGGAAGGCATGCAATAAATGGACACAGGGAAGGCATGCAATAAATGGACACAGGGAAGGCATGCAATAAATGGACACAGGGAAGGCATGCAATAAATGGACACAGGGAAGGCATGCAATAAATGGACACAGGGAAGGCATGCAATAAATGGACACAGGGAAGGCATGCAATAAATGGACACAGGGAAGGCATGCAATAAATGGACACAGGGAAGGCATGCAATAAATGGACACAGGGAAGGCATGCAATAAATGGACACAGGGAAGGCATGCAATAAATGGACACAGGGAAGGGCCGCAATAAATGGACACAGGGAAGGGCCGCAATAAATGGACACAGGGAAGGGCCGCAATGGACACAGGGAAGGGCCGCAATGGACACAGGGAAGGGCCGCAATGGACACAGGGAAGGGCTGCAATGGACACAGGGAAGGGCCGCAATGGACACAGGGAAGGGCCGCAATGGACACAGGGAAGGGCCGCAATGGACACAGGGAAGGGCCGCAATGGACACAGGGAAGGGCCGCAATGGACACAGGGAAGGGCCGCAATGGACACAGGGAAGGGCCGCAATGGACACAGGGAAGGGCCGCAATGGACACAGGGAAGGGCCGCAATGGGCACCGTTGACCCTCTTTTCCACTTACAGTAGGTGCTGCATTTCTCACCCTCGGCTTATACTCGAGTCAATAAGTTTTCCCAGTTTTATGTGGTAAAATTAGGTGCCTCGGCTTATATTCAGGACGGCTTATACTCGAATATAGGTATATTGTCTTACCTTAAGCGCTTCCAGATCACCTTCCAGCTGTTTGGAAAAACTGTCGCTGTGTTCTCGTAATTTGCGCTCCTTGGAGGCCTCAGCTATCGCATCTTCCAGTAGAACTTCCACCTGACACCAAAAAGACGATCACAGAAATTAAATAAAAGGCAAACGTGATATTAAAGCAGTTCTAAAAGCTAAAGGTTTAAAGTAAAGATGAGTACTAAACACCACAGCAACAATCAAAAGTATTTAAAAAGACTCACTCTGTGCTGTTAATTTGAACATGGATACTAGAATCTTAGAATAGATATGGTTTAACATTTTACACACATGCCAACCCAGCCTAACCAAAAAAAAAAAAAAAAACTAAAACTATTGCTCCGCAACAATAAAAAAGAAAAAAAAGCTGCTCTCACTGCAGGACTTACCCTATCGAGGTTGAATGATACCCACTCTCATTCAACCTACTTCCTATTGGTTGAACTGAATGCCTTTTAACCACTGATATATATATATATATAAATATACATGATCCTGCACTTCCGCCTGCAGGGGGCACGTGCGGGACGCTTCTGCTGCGATTATTCACAGAAGCCGATCTGTGGGTGCCAGGCACTCGATATCCGCCGATCGTCAGGTAGAGACTCAGAATGGAGCTCTGCCTATGTAAACAAGGCAGAGTTCCGTTCTAACAGGGGGAAGGTATGGAAGGCAGGGAATAAAATCCATCACTTCCCTTAGTAAAGGCAGCACACTGTGTACACACAAACACTGGTTAGGCACACAGTTAACCCTTTGATTGCACCTGATGTTTAACCCCTTCCCAGCCAGAGTCATTAGTACAGTGACAGTGCATATTTTTTAGCACTGATCACTGTATTAGTGTCACTGGTTCCCATAAAAGGTCAGTTAGTGTCTGATGGTCCTCCGCAATATTACAGTCCCGCAATAAGTCGCTGATCGCCGCCATTACTAGTATAAAAAAAATAACTAAAAATTCCAGTATGTATACCATAGTTTGTAGAAGCTATAAACCAATCAATATACGCTTATTTGGATTTTTTTTTACCAAAAACATGTAGCAGAATATATATATTGGCCTAAATTGATGAAGAAATTCGTTTTTTTTTTTTTTTTGTTTTTTTTTTTATTGGACGTGTTTTATAGCAGAAAGTAAAAATAAATGGTTGGTCTTTTTTTGTTTATAGTGCAAAAAACAAAAAAAACAAAAAAAAAAAAAGCAGAGGTGATCAAATACCACCTAAAGAAAGCTTTATTTGTGGGTAAAAATTATAAGAATTTAATTTGAGTACAGTGTTGCATGACCGCGCAATTGTCATTCAAAGTGCGACGGCGCTGAAAATTGGCCTGGGCAGAAAAGGGGTGACAAAATGACAAATTTTATTTGGTTGCAATGTCACACAACTGCATAATTGTCAGTTAACGTAACGCAGTGCCGGATCGCAAAAAAAATGGCCTGGTCATGTAAGGGGGTAAATCTTACGAAGGTCAAGTGGTTAAAGTGACAGTTACCTGAAGTAATTAATAGTAAGCCAGTGGTTGCTGTAAAGAATTTAGTTAAAAAAAAAAATCCCTGAGTATTAAAGATCACCTCTTTTCTGGCCTTTTCCGATTTACGCATTTCCTGACGCATAGAGTCCAGTTTTTGCATCACGACTTCCAGTTCCTCCTCTTTGTCGCGCAGCTGCCGGGACAGCTTTTGCTTCTGCGAGCGCAGGTCGGCCATCTTTTCATTGAGGTCCGAAAACTCTTGCAGGGCAAACTTCCTCTGTTGATGAGCGTCCTTGAGTTCCTTCGTTTGGCTTCTCAGCCTCTCCTGAGCTTCAGAAAGTTGCTTTAAAAAAAGAAAAAAAGGGGGGGGGGGGGGGGGGAATACAAAATTTATAAGTAAAATACTTTAAATCAAGAGGCACAGTCCACATGTTGTAGCGGCTGTTGGGAGAAACTTCATCATCTATTGGGGGGAACACAAAAGCGTCAGAAACCAGTGTGGGTTTTCAATAGAGCGGCAATTTTTACTCACCACCTACTGGAAAGTTATGTCTTAAAAAAGAACTCCAACCATCAAAGTAATTGTTTTCTCAAGTTGCCTCCCCTACCCCTGGACACTATTTATCCTATAATTCTAGATGAAAAAAAATTTTCTTTTTTTTTTGGAACTCCCCTGCGGTGGTTGGATTATTATGTCACCTCTGTATTACAAGCAAAGGCTCCCGCTGCTGTCTCAGCCAATGAGGAGGGACAGTCCCCGGAGAACCAAGGCTCCCATGCACAAAGCTGGATCGCAATGGGGCTCAGGTAAGTATTAGGGAGGGTGCTGCACAGAGGAGGTTTTTTACCTTCATGCATAGAATGCATGAAGGTGAAAAACTTTGAACCTTTACAAGCACTTTAAAGAGGCGTTCCGCCCCCATCCCCCCCCCCCCCCCCACCAAAAAATGAAAAAATCAGCAGCTACAAATACTGTAGCTGCTGACTTTTAATATTCGGACACTTACCTGTCCATCGATCACGCAATGTCGCCACCATTCGTGGTAAGGGCACTTTCACACCGATATCGGCGCTTTACCGCCGACGCCCAGGCGCTATTTTTAGCGGCGCTTTACCGTCATTTTAGCGGATTAAAACCGCCCCGCTAGAGGCCGAAAAAGGGTTAAAACTGCCCGCCAAACACCACTGCAGCGGCGCTGCCCATTAAATTCAATGGGCAGGGGTGCTTTTGGAGCGGTGTATTCACCGCTCCTACAGTGCTGCAAAGAAGCTGCTTGCAGGACTTTTTGTGACGCCCTGCCAGCGCAGCGCCCCAGTGTCAAAGCACTTGGGCTTTCACACTGGGATTGCAGCTGAGGCTTTTTTCAGGCGCTTTACAAGCGCTATTTTTAGCACTAAAGCGCCTGAAAAATGCCTCCAGTGTGAAAGGGGTCTAAGGGAAACGGGCAGTGGAGCCTTTCGGCTACACAACTGGTTGCCTACTGCACATGTGCGAACCGCACTGTGCTTTCTAATAAGCACTCCGGCGGAGGAGCGGGGCCGAGGTCGCTGCGGCGCAATCTCCTGAAAGTGGGTGACGAGTACCTGTCAAAAACAGTTACCCGCTCCCTCACCCCCGAAAGGTGCCAAATGTGGCACCGGAGGCATGGGTTCAAGAAGGAGCCAGATAATCGTAGCTTCCACTTTTGGGTGGAGATCTTGGCAGACAAAGTATATTCCAAACCAAATTCACTAATAGAAATAAACCACTTGGCTGATTTCCCAAATCGTCAGGTCCGCTTCGAATTTTCAGCGATGTGTCCCTGGTCATGCCCAGTAGATTTAAAATCATCTGCAGAGGCTTCCAGGATATAATAGCAACTTCTAAGAACTTTCTTAGCAGGATATTTCCTAACCATTTTCATCTTCCCATTTCAGAATCCCAGAGACCTGGGAGGACAGATGTCCCCCACATGGGAATCATGAAAGTCTTTAAGCTTTTCTGACAGGCCTGCTTTCATTTCTAGCAAACTCAATGGGTCAGACAACAAAGCTGTTCCAAGTACGTGTATATATGGGGACGCGATGCAAACATTGCACAATCACATATTAGCGGATTAGGCTTTTTATTACTCAGGATTAGGCTTTTTATTACTCAGTCAGTATAGGAACTGAGGGAAGAAACAGACTTGAGAAAATACAGCCCTGATAAATAGGGGGGGCTTAGTATACTGTTGAAAATGGGATTGGACTGATGTCAGAATTGTTAAGGTTAAAAGGTTCAGAAAGATCATGAGCATCAGTGCTAAAGAAGCCGATTCAAGCAGCCAGTTTACAGAGTCCTAGATTTAGGGGGTACCACAACCCCCCCCAAAAAATGGATTGTTTCTTTCAGATATAATGAGCAAATAAAGATATATTCAAACTCACAAGCAATATGACCATCTACATCTAAATGAAGAAATCCAGAGTGCGATGTTGCCAAATGACATACCTTCTGCAGATCGTCCCTCTCTTGCCTTAATGTTCTCTGCTGCTTTTCAAAGCCTTTCAGTTTGGTCGAGGAATCCTCTAACTGCTGCCGTATTGCAACTGCATCCTCCAGCTGACGCTCTATTCGACCAGAATCTGTTTAGAGAAACACATTTTTACCACTTTTTAACTATTTTCTTATTATTATATATGCAACCCTTGCCTAATAAAAAGTTTCATACATAAAAGGATTCACAGAGCACTATGGGATTTAAGAGAAAGAACAGCAGGTGAATATTGCTTTTATAAACCTAAAAGTGATGCAGAGCTACCCAATCATAAATAATAACATTCAATAGGATGGTGAATCTAATATTACATAAACTAAAGAATGCTATATAGTGCAAACTATTCACTATATATATATATATATATATATATATAGTTAGTGAATTCAAAAAGAAAAAAAAAAAAAAGATTATATAAGATATAGAGATTATATATATATATATATATATATATATATATATATATATATAGATAGATAGATAGATAGATAGATAGAGAGAATCTCTCATATATATATATATATATATATATATATATATATATATATATATATATATATATATATATATATATAGTGCATCCAAAAAAAAATAAATACAGTCCCATACACTGATTGTGCAACTCCAAATTAGTGAATCTCTTCTCCAAAAACTGAGGATATGACACACACACGCCCGTGCCCTTCACCCCACCTCAAGGGTGTCCTCTCACCTTCTAAATAGGACAATTCTACACTAGAGGTTTTTTGCATGGTTGGATATACTGGTCATATATATTTTTTGTCACTATATTTGCATTTTTTCTGGATTTCTCCAGATAAAGCTATATATGCGCGTTTGCACTATTTATGTATTTGCATGATTATGCACTTTTCAGTGTGTGACTTTTCACACTGGGGCGGTGCGCTTGAGGGACGTTAGGAAAAGTCCAGCAAACAGCATCTTTGGGACGGATTAGGAGCGCTGTATACATCGCTCCCAAAACGCCCTGCCCATTGAAACGAATGGGCAGAGCTTCCAAAGCGGATGAAAAGCACGTATCACGGGCGCTTTTAACCCCTTCTTCAGCTGCTAGCAATCGAGAATGATGCCCACTACTGTCCATAAGGATGCAAGGTAAATGACAAGCTGCAGGATGGAAGAACGTGGAAACTTCTCTAATTCGGATGGCATACCTGATATTTTATTCTTTAAGCGCTCTATTTCTTCATTTAGTTTTCGGATTTCTTTGTCACGGTTTAAGGTTCCTATTGCTCGAGAGGAGCCCTGGAGAGACTGGACTGTTTGAGTGGACTCTGGGGAAATCAGAATTCAGAACATGTGTTAGGACAAGACAGTTTATTCAGGTTATTTATCTACAATTAATACACCATCAAAGAATGTGAATAAAGGAGCATCTTGTGTTTTTTTTAATATGCAATGTATCATGGACACATCTATGCACACATCTGTGTGAAGGGTCGCCTTTACCTGCATGAAACTGCAAAGGTGTTTTGTGCAACTATGTGCAGGCAAGTCCTATCTACGTGTATTGACATGTAGCGGCTGCACGGACACAGCTGTGTGGGTGTTCGAGGACAAGCACCTGCATCCGCGAGGCTGTTAAATTAGGACTGGTGGTCCAATGGACATGCATTGGACTAAGTCACTAAAGATAAAAAGAGGTTTAGGCTGGTTGGTAGCATGATCCCTTCACATCCCATCCTGGTCTTATACAGCATTCTCTTACTACCTCCGGGTTTCCACACATTGGGGTTGATTTACTAAAGGCAAATAGACAGTGCACTTTGCAAGAGCAGTTGCTCCAGAGATTAGTAAATGAGCAGAAACTCTGCTGACTTCCATCATCCAATCATGTGCAAGCAAAAATGCTGCGTTTTTTGGGGGTTTTCCTTGCATGTGATTGGGTGCTCTTTGCAAAGTGAAGCTTTACCTCATTCACTAAGCTTTGGTGCAACTGCAAAGTGCAGTCTATTTGCCTTTAGTAAATTAACCCCACAGACCACTGCTGCACAAACATTAGCCGTAATAAAAGTTCCGGCATATGTCGATGGGGCCAAGGCGCAGCAGGGCTCGATGGGGCCAAGGCGCAGCAGGGCTCGATGGGGCCAAGGCGCAGCAGGGCTCGATGGGGCCAAGGCGCAGCAGGGCTCGATGGGGCCAAGGCGCAGCAGGGCTCGATGGGGCCAAGGCGCAGCAGGGCTCGATGGGGCCAAGGCGCAGCAGGGCTCGATGGGGCCAAGGCGCAGCAGGGCTCGATGGGGCCAAGGCGCAGCAGGGCTCGATGGGGCCAAGGCGCAGCAGGGCTCGATGGGGCCAAGGCGCAGCAGGGCTCGATGGGGCCAAGGCGCAGCAGGGCTCGATGGGGCCAAGGCGCAGCAGGGCTCGATGGGGCCAAGGCGCAGCAGGGCTCGATGGGGCCAAGGCGCAGCAGGGCTCGATGGGGCCAAGGCGCAGCAGGGCTCGATGACGTCAAGGCGTTTCGCCACACAGGCATACTCCAGCTTTGTCAGAGCTTGGATAGGACTGCCTGCATGTGGATGCATGGAACACCTGAGTATCCCCCCTGCATACAAAGATGGTCCTTCGCATAGGTGTACACATAGATAAATCCGTGTGACTGAGACCTAAGCAGTGAACAAAGAACGGACAATTCTTTGTAATACATCTAAACTCAATGCCAACCTTGCAGCTTCCTATTTAGTTCCAGCTTCTCCTGCTCCAACCGTCGTATCCTGCGCTCATAGGCATCAACCTGCAGACTGTTCTCCAGACCACGCTGCACATCCTCATCCTTGGTTACAGCATTTGTGTGGATAATGTCTTTCAGCGAACCTCGGTCTGAAAAACAGCTATGGAAAAGAAGATTGTTTGCATCCTTCAAATACACTGGTCATAACTTTAAGTACTTGCTAATCCTTTTGGTGAATTATTATGCCAATACTGAAAATCAATTGGCTATTTACCAAGCTACTTTTTTTGTGATACTGTTGTCAATTTTAATAAATTCCACAGGAGTTATGTACTTCTGCAAAACCAAGTAACATCCAAACAAAAAAAAAAATTAAAGTGTGTGTGTGCGTGTGTGGGGGATAGATTGAAATGAAAAAGAGATATGAATAAATATGGTAAGGAAAGTGACGCGGAATGAAATGGGAAAATAAGGAGAGGGAATGTAAAGAAAGGAAAAAAAGATAGGAAACACATTGAAGTTGAACTCGGGGATCTTCACTGAAATGCTCCCGATTCAGTCCATACCCGTAATTTGTTTTATTGTAAAATGATAAAACCTGCATATCTCAGACTTTGGGATTGCGGTGACATTTTTGGCCGGTGACAGCGGTGTTCTTTTCTATCAATGCCCCCCCCCCAAGCCACAAGCTGCTGTCACAAGCAGGGCAGGGAAAGAGTGATAAAAAAGGAAAAGATCCATCCATGTAATTTTGAAGATTATAGAGGAATGGTTTCATGACTGGTCACCCTGAACGAGGGAGCAGTTGCAGGTCAAATGGAATGCAAACAAGGGTTTACTTCCAACCAAAGTAATGGCTTATTATCTGGTCACAGGTGGGCATGTTGATTGAAACAGACCATGTGTAAGGTAAGCCACTGAATGGCTTTTGCAGGTATAGATTTAACGATTTGCCTAAAAGTTCAACTTTATTGGACATGAATTGAAATAGGAACATGCAAAGAAAAATAAATCTGGTAAAGAAATGGCAAAATTCCAGGAAGGACAAAAGTTGGATAAGGAAAAAGTTAAAGGGGAGGGGAACAAAAAAAAAAAAGATAAGGAGAAATGAACCGGAGGGATTGTAGAGGGAGAGGAGACAGAAGAGTGTAGGGCAGAAAAAAGAACTGAAGAAAAAGAGGAAAAAGAAAAAGCAAGAGCACGGCAGGACAGAGAAAGGGAAAAAAAAAAAGGAGAGTAAGATAAAAGGATAAAGAAGTGAAAAGCAAGAAAAGGAACAAAGAAGGCGAAGGCAACAAAAGAAAGAAAAGGGTCAATAAGGGAAAGAATAAATACAGAAATAAAAAAGAAAATATATCACATAATGAGAATTATTCAGGAGGAAATGGCTAGGTTCGCTCTACACAGATTGAATGGTGGCTTACTGTAGCCACAGCTGTTACTTGTTAAAGCCAAAGAACGTATGTTGAATATATATGTGTGTGTGTGTATAATATATATATATATATATATATATATATATATATATATATATATATATATATATATATATATATATATACACACACACACACACACACACTGGACATAAAAAGTCTACACACCCCTGTTAAACTGTCAGGTTTCTGTGATGTCAAAAAATGAGACAAAGATAAATCATTTCAGAACTTTTTCCACATTTAATGTGACCTATAAACTGCACGTTGAAAAACAAACTGAAATATTTGGGGGGGGGGGGTAAAAAATTAAAACTAAAATAATGTGGTTGCATAAGTGTGCACACCCTTTTATAACTGGGGATTGTAGCTGTGTTCAGAATTAAGCAATCACATTCAAACTCATATTAAATAAGAGTCAGAACACACCTGCCATCATTTAAAGTGCCTCTGATTAACCCCAAATACAGTTCAGCTGTTGTAGTAGGTCTTTCCTGACATTTTCTTAGTCACATCCTACAGCAAATACCATAGTCTGCAGAGAGTTTCCAAAGCATCCAAGGGATCTCATTGTTTAAATGCATCAGTCAGGAGAAGGGTACAAAAGCATTTCCAAGGCATTAGATATACCATGGAACACAGTGAAGTCATCATCAAGTGGAGAAAATCTGGCACAACAGTGACATTACCAAGAACTGGACGTCCCTCCAAAATTGATGAAAAGACGAGAAGAAAACTGGTCAGGGAGGCTGCTAAGAGGCCTACAGCAACATTAAAGGAGCTGCAGGAATATCTGGCAAGTACTGGCTGTGTGGTACAACAATCTCCCGTATTCTTCATATGTCTGGGCTATGGGGAGAGTGGCAAGACGGAAGCCTTTTCTTATACAGAAAAACATCCAAGCCCGGCTAAATTTTGCAAAAACATATCTCAAGTCTCCCAAAAGCATGTGGGAAAATGTGTTTTGGTCTGATGAAAAGGTTGAACTTTTTGGCCATAATTCTAAAAGATATTTCAGTGCAAAAATAACACTGCACATCACCAAAAGATCACCATACCCACCGTGAAGCATGGTGGTGGCAGCATCATGCTTTAGGGCTGTTTTTCTTCAGCTGGAACAGGGGCCTTAGTCAAGGTAGAGGGAACCTTCAGGCTTCTGCTAGAAAGCTGAACATGAAGAGGAACTTCATCTTTCAGCATGGCGACCCAAAGCATTCATCCAAATCAACAAAGGAATGGCTTCACCGGAAGATAAAAGTTTTGGAATGTCCCAGCCAGAGCCCAGACCTGAATCCCATTGAAAATCTGTGGGGCGATCTGAGGAGGGCTGTACACAGGAGATACCCTCACAATCTAATAGATTTGGAGTGTTTTTGCAAAGTAGAGTGGCAAAAAATTGCCAAGTCAAGATGTGCAATGCTGATAGACTCATAGCCCAAAAAGACTGAGGGCTGGAATAAAATCAAAAGGTGCTTCAACACAGTATTAGTGTAAGGGTGTATAGACTTATGCAACCATATTATTTAATTTTTTTTTTTTTTTTTTTCCCTCCACCTAAAAGATTTCAGTTTGTTGTTCAACTGAGTTGTACAGTTTATAGGTCGAAAAAAGTTCTGAAATGATTTATCTTTGCTAATTTTTTTTTACATAACAGAAACCTGACATTTTAACGGGGGTGCCGCAGACGTTTTATATCAATATATATATATATATATATATATATATATATATATATATATACACACATACACATATACATACACACACATACATATATATATATATATATATACACATACATATATATATATATATATATATATATATATATATATATATATACACAAACATATATATATATATATATATATACACACACAAACATATATATATATATATATATACATACACACACATACAAACACATACACACACATATATATATATATATATATACACACACACACACACACACACACACACACACACACACACACACACACACACACACACACACACACACACACATATATATATATATATATATATATATATATATATACACATACATACATACACACACACACTACTGTGGATGTCCTCCACCCAAGAAATGAGGTGTGCGTTACCCGACTTGCTGCAGCTTCCATTGCACATCATAAGAAGCTCACAGTGTGCAGTGAAATCAGAGTAAGCCATTTCCGTACAGGAGAGGGGTCTGTATAACTGCGAAAGACTGAAGGGAAGGCCGGAGTTCAGTGTTAGGACAGCTTTGTGTAACATTTTAGGACAGTGACCTTCTAGGTATACAAATTTTACCTCTCTGTGGTGTAGGTAAAACCCACAAAAGGTAGTTGGAATCCTGAAAACCCGCTGTGCGTACTCGGGGGAACCACTTCCTGTGGAAAATAAAGAATACAACAAACTTCAATAACATATTAGGAACAGTGTCCTTCCATATGAAAGTGTCAGTATGTATTAGAACGTACAGGGTTCCTTAGGATGTCGTCATCCACATCGAAGTTGGATGTGTCTGAAGGGCTGCTGACATCCGGGATATAAGGTGCTTCCATATTTCTGATATTCTCCCAATCGATTCCCTCAAAGAACGCGTGAGTCTTAAAATCGTCAATTCCGTTCTGTCCCAGTCTGCGCTCTCGGCTGCAGATCAGCCTCTGGATAAGATCTTTCGCCGTCTCCGACACATCGTTTATGTGGGAGGGGAACTGGAAACGCTCCTGTAAAAATGAAAAATCATCAAACACTTACATAGGTATATTGCACATCGTTAGGATATGGTACAATCTGATTGTACAATCACCTTTAGATCTAGCAATAGCGCAAGGACCTACCTGATTGCACACAAATTGGCTGGATAATTTAGGGGGGTCTTCATATTACAGAGATAGTCAGCGCAGAACATATTCCAGAGGGTAGTATTGGGGGCATTAGTGGTAGGTTGACTAAAGCACATAAACCTGAAGTATAGTAACAAGTCCTATTTGCAATCTCGGAAAACCCGATCGGAGGACAGTATGCGACCGGTGTAAACTACGTGGCATGTCCACCAATGCCAGGAGCCTGGCGGACAAGATGGGAGAACTAAAGATACTGTTGTACGAGGAGGATTTCGATTTTGTGGGAATTTCAGAGACCTGGTACAACAGCTCTCATGATTGGCTGGCAACCCTTCAAGGGTAATCTCTTTATCGCAGGGATAGAGAGGGTAAAAAAGGGGGAGGGGGTATGCCTATATATCAAGAATAATGTACGTAATGTAGTAATGTAAGTGAAAGAGAGATGACATCAATAAGGGAGCTAGGGAGGAGGTGGAATCCTTATGGGTAGAGCTACAAAAGGGATAAAGCTGAGGGGAAAATAATACTGGGAGTATGCTATAGGCCCCCTAACCTGAAGGAGGAGGGGGGGACATTCCTCCTATCACAAGTTGGATTAGCAGCAAGGATGGGAAGTGTTATCATAATGGGGGATTTTAATTATCCAGACATAGACTGGGCAGAGGGAACCACACACATATATGTAAGGCTCGCCAGTTCCTAAATGTCTTGCAGGACAATTTCATGGGTCAGATGGAAGATGCACCAACTAGAAACAAAATGTTACTAGATCTACTGATTACCAACAATGCAGACCTGATCACAGACGTGGAAATATGGGGCAATTTAGAAAACAGCGATCACAGGTCAATTGGCTTCAGTATAAATCACACAAATAGGAAATGTAGGAGGAATACAAAGACATTGAATTTCAAAAGAGCCAACTTTCCTAAACTACGAACCTTGCTAGAAGATATAAATTGGAATACAATCTTAGGAACAAAGAACATGGAGGAGAGATGGGTTTGCGTTAAGAGCATATCAAAACCACTTCAGCCCCGGAAGATTTTACCCCCTTTCTGACCAGAGCACCTTTTACGATTCGGCACTGCGTCGCTTTAACTGACAATTGCGTGGTCATGCGACGTTGCACCCAAACAAAATCGTCCTTTTTTCCCCCTCACAAACAGAGCTTCCTTTTGGTGGTATTTGATCACCTCTGCGGTTTGTATTTTTTGCGCTATAAACAAAAAAAGAGGGACAATTTTGGAAAAAAAAAAAACGCAATATTTTTTACTTTTTGCTATAATAAATATCCCCCAAAAATATATATAAAAAGACATTTTTTTCCTCAGTTTAGGCCGATACGTATTCTTCTACATATTTTTGGTTAAAAAAAACCCAAAAAAAACGCAATAAGCGTATATTGATTGGTTTGCGCAAAAGTTTATAGTGTCGACAAAATAGGGGATAGATTTATGGCTCTTTTATTATTAATTTTTTTTTCTACTAGTAATGGTGGCGATCTGCGATTTTTATTGGGACTGCGACATTATGGCGGACACGTCAGACAATTTTGACACATTTTTGGGACCATTGGCATTTTTACAGAGATCGATGCTATAAAATTGCATTGATTACTGTAAAAATGTCACAGTGAAGTAGTTAACCACTAGGGGGCAGTGAAGGGGTTAAGTGTGTCCTAGTATGTGTTCTAAATGAAGGGGGGAGGGGACTGTGTAGGGGAGATGACAGATCGCTGTATATACTCTGTATGAACAGATGATCTGTCTGTTCTCCCCTCAGAGAACCGGAAACTGTGTGTTTATACACACAGATCCCGGTTCTCGGTGTACCCCGAGCGATCGCGGGAGCCTGGCGGTGATCGCGACCGCCGGGCACTCGCATCGGCTCCGTGGGCGAGCGCGCCTCCTAGTGGCCTTCTATGGTACCAATGTAACATGACGGCGATTCTCGCAGCCGAGCCATGTTGCCGCAGTACGACTGCGGCGGCTGGCTGGCAAGCGGTTAATTAAGGGCATTAGCCAGTGCATCCCATTAGGAAAAAAATGTAAAAGAATGAACAAAAGTCCTGGATGGCTTAACGCCAATGTAAAAATGATTATAAAAGCAAAGGAGAAGGCTTTCAAAAAATACAAGGCTGAAGGATCAGCATTTAGACTTTACAAAGCATGCAACAAGATATGTAAGGCTGCAATTAGGGAGGCTAAGATAGAACACAAAAGAGACATAGCGGAGGAGAGAGAAAAAAAAAATCTAAGTATATAAACAGTAAAAAAAAAAGGGAGGACAGACTATATTGGCCCCATAAAGAATGAGGAAGAACATCTGGTTACAAAGGATAGATAGCGAAAACACTCTCAAACCAAGGTTTTACTGAACTCCTGTTTATACACTGCTTAACCACTTACTGAACGCTTCGCACACATATACTGCGGCAGAATCCCGTACAGGAACATCGTCCCCTTTAAGAGCCAACATGCGCGATCGCGTGCACGGGGATTTGTGTGTGTAAACACACAAATCCTTGTTCTGTCAGGGGAGAGGAGACCTATCGTTTGTTCCTATTAAGTAGAAACAATGACAGGCCTCCTCCCCCAGTCAGTCACATCCCCATACAGTTAGAACACACCGAGGGAACACATTTAACCCCTTGATCGCTCCCCTAGTATTAACTCCTTCCTTACCAGTGATATTTACACAGTAATCAGTGCATTTTTATAGCACTGATCGCTGTATAAATGTCAGTGGTCCTAAAAATGTGTCAAAAGTGTCCGATCGGTCTGTCGCAAAAAAAAACTGCAGGTCACCGAAATTACTAGTAAAAATAAATAAATAAATAATAAAAATACCATAAAACTTTCCCCTAGTTTGCAGACGCTATAACTTTTGCGCAAACCAACCAATATACGCTTATTGCAATATTCTTTTACTAAAAATATGTAGAAGAATATATATTGGCTTAAACCGATGAAGAAATTTGTTTTGTTTTTTTAAATTTGGGGATATTATAGCAAAAAGTAAAAAATATTTTTTTCCCCCAAAATTGTCGCTCTTTTTTTGTTTATAGCGCAAAAAATAAAAACCGCAGAGGTGAATACCCAAAAAAAACCCACTATTTGGGAGGGTTGACGCAAAAATTTAGTTTGGGTACAGCATCGCACGACCGCACAATTGTCAGTTAAAGCGGCGCAGTGCCAAACTGTAAACATACTGAAACAGAAAATATTGTTTTGTTTTGTTTTTTTTGGGTGGAGATGACCTTTAAAAAGTCTGGCTATCGAGTTGTGTTATCTGAAAAGTTGTGAATGAAACTCGAACTGGCCTGGCACCATGGGGTGTGAGACAGGCGGGTTTGATAAGCTGCCAGCGTCGCCACATTTTCTCTACGCTAAACTGGAAATCTGCCATAAACCAGAGTACTGCTGTCTGTGCAACAGGCATATCAGGGAGCAGGATCTGTCTTCCTTAATTACATACATTCTGTAATCGTTTATCTGTCCAGGACAATACAATGCAGACAGTGTAAGACTGTCAAGACGCTCAGCAACTACAAAATAATAATTGCGCTGCCAACATTTAAAGTCCACCTGTCTTGGAGGAAATTACATGCCATAAAGTTGTCTGATATGGAGGGAAATTGCTGCCCTTCTTTTAAGCCCCCCCCCCATCCCTACTTTACTACTTTACTACTACTGCTCCGGAAGGTTTTACCCCCCCTTCACGACCAGGCTTTTTTTTTTGCAATTCAGCACTGTGTTGCTTCAACTGACATTTGCGCAGTCGTGTGACGCTGTACCCAAATAAAATGAATGTCCTTTTTTCCCCACAAATAGAGCTTTCTTTTGGTGGTATTTGATCACCTCTGCGGTTTTTATTTTTTGCGCTATAAACAAAAAAAGAGGGACAATTTTGAAAAAAAAAAAAAAAAACGCATTATTTTTTACTTTTTGCTATATTAAATAACCCCCCAAAAATATATATAATAAAAAATTTTCTCGTCAGTTTAGGCCGATATGTATTCTTCAACAATTTTTTTTTTGGGGGGGGGGGGGGGGCAATATTTTTTACTTTCTGCTATAAAGCACATCCAATAATAAAAAAAAAATTAAAAAAATAAAAAAAAATGTAGAAAATCAAATTTCTTCATCAATTTAGGCCAATATATATTTTACATATTTTTGGTAAAAAAAAATAAAAATATCCCAATAAGTGTATATTGATTGGTTTGCGCAAAAGCTATCACGTCTACAAACTACGGGGTAGATTTATGGCAATTTTTTTTTCTTTTACTAGTAATGGTGGCGATCAGTGATTTTTTTAGCGGGACTACGACATTGCGGTGGACAAATTGGACACCAAGTGACACTTTTTGAGGACCAGTGACACTAATACAGTGATCAGTGCTAAAAAAAAAAAATGCACCGTCGCTGTATAAATGACACTGGCAGGGAAGGGGTTAACCATCAGGAGCGCTCAAAGGGTTAAATGTGTTCCATGGGAGTGATTTCTAACTGTGCGTCGGATGGACTGACTGGCAGAAGAGAGAGATCTTGTGTTCCTGACTAGCAGGAACACAAAATCTCTCTCTTCCTCTCTGACAGAACGAAGGTCTGCCTTGTTTACATAGGAAACCGCCGTTCTGCCTCTCAAACGAACGATCAGCGGGTCCCGGCAGCCATAGCGGCCGCCGGACCCCTTAACTGGTTCCCGCGGTGTCCAATCACAGAAGAAGCGGGTCTATGGTGGCGCACGCACGCGCCCCAGACCCAGAAGAGGAAACAACGTAACAGGTACGTTGTTTCGTGCAGCCGGGCCGCGCCCTTCCTCATTAAATGTGCGGTGGGCGGTCCGGAAGCTGTTAATAGAGAGGAGTGTTTTGGTTTTTTTTAACTCCCCAAATACGCTCCAAAAATGCAGCAAAAATGCTGCATGCAGGATTTTTTTCACCGCAACGGAAGCGCACCTCCCCAGTGCGAACAAATTCCATTAATTTTAAAGGGAAGCATTTTTTACTGAGCTTTTCATGTGTGTTTTTAAACACCTTGGTGTGAAAGCAGCCTTAGGACTCTTTCACACTGATCCGGGGCAAAAAACGCGTATTTTACTGCGTTTGCGGAGGGGTTTTTAAAGGACTCAAAAACTGCATCAAAAACACATTGAGGGCGTGTTTTTAACCACGTTTTGGCTGCATTCTCCATTGCTTTCCAATAGGAAGGTGAGTTTTTGGAACTTTTTTTTATTTATTTTTTTAGCTCCTCAAATATGCTCCAAAGATGCTGCAAGCAGGATTATTATTTTTTTTTTTTGACTGCAACAAAAGCGCACCGCCTCAGTGTGCACACATTCATTGATTTTAAAGGAAAGCATTTTTTTTTACTTTTTTTTTTTTCTTTTAAGGCAAGAGCAGCCTAATGGGGCGTACACACGATCAGATTGTCCGCCGGATTTGGTCCGTCTGACTTTTGTAGCCTCAAAGTCCAACCGTGTGTACGCTCCATTATAGTGAATTGCTTTCACATTTTCATTATTCCACATGCTGGAAAAAAGGAAAATCTACCTACTTTGAGCAACAAAAACGCTGTAAAAATTCTGCATTAGATGTATATAATAAGATGCATTATAAATGGGAAAAAACAAAAAATAAATAAAAAATAAATAAATAAAAAATAAATAAATAAAAAAAAAATTAAGAAAAAAAAATTTAAAAAAAATAAAAGTAAAAAAATAAAATAAAAATACATTTTCTTTGCCATCCCTATCCCATTTAGGTTTGCATTTTTTAGGTCTCACTCCCTCAAACTACAAAAACAGCCTGCATTGTGGATATACAGCTACTCTGCTCGGGATTTGCACGCTAGTTCCAAAATCATCACATTAATATGCGATTTCTCTATTAGCAATGGACAGAACCCAATCCAGAAACAACCCACAACTCAAAAACATCCAGTTAGAATAACTGGCTTTTGACCAAATGGAATTTAGCCGGGTATACCTATAGTTGACTTTAATAAAGATGTACCACTGTAAGGTTCCCGGAACAGGGAGGGATGTGATTGCCTCAATACTTTTATATTGCAGTGTAATACATTCCATTAAAGCTAAGTGCAGCTTCACAATGAATTATGCATTTGCACTTGACCTGTAACCTCTAAAATCCGGAGTTAAGTCCCGCTGTGTAAGTCTATGTAGTGCGGCTCCATAGAGAGACACTGCTCGGCTCCATAGAGAGACACTGCTCGGCTCCATAGAGAGACACTGCTCGGCTCCATAGAGAGACACTGCTCGCCTCCATAGAGAGACACTGCTCGCCTCCATAGAGAGACACTGCTCGCCTCCATAGAGAGACACTGCTCGCCTCCATAGAGAGACACTGCGCGCCTCCATAGAGAGACACTGCTCGCCTCCATAGAAAGACACTGCTCGCCTCCATAGAGAGACACTGCTCGCCTCCATAGAGAGACACTGCTCGCCTCCATAGAGAGACACTGCTCGCCTCCATAGAGACACTGCGCGCCTCCATAGAGAGACACTGCGCGCCTCCATAGAGAGACACTGCGCGCCTCCATAGAGAGACACTGCTCGCCTCCATAGAAAGACACTGCTCGCCTCCATAGAGAGACACTGCTCGCCTCCATAGAGAGACACTGCTCGCCTCCATAGAGAGACACTGCTCGCCTCCATAGAGAGACACTGCTCGCCTCCATAGAGAGACACTGCTCGCCTCCATAGAGAGACACTGCTCGCCTCCATAGAGAGACACTGCTCGCCTCCATAGAGAGACACTGCTCGCCTCCATAGAGAGACTGCTCGCCTCCATAGAGACACTGCTCGGCTCCATAGAGACACTGCTCGGCTCCATAGAGACACTGCTCGGCTCCATAGCAAGTGGCTTGCTATGGGGACACAGGAAGAAGAGGAGCCAGGATCGCTGCCCGGGGGACCCAA
Source organism: Lithobates septentrionalis (assembly GCA_037952835.1). Taxonomy (NCBI): domain Eukaryota; kingdom Metazoa; phylum Chordata; class Amphibia; order Anura; family Ranidae; genus Lithobates; species Lithobates septentrionalis. The sequence goes on along the minus strand of JBBDGP010003954.1, from coordinate 115,418 downwards.
AAGGAGGAGGACCGGGGCCACTCTGTGCAATACTACTGCACAGAGGTGGAGTATAACATGTTTGTTATTTTAACCCCTTGCCGTCCCCATTAAGACGCGGCATTGTGGGCACGCGCGCCTGCGGGTCCCACGGACTTGATCTCCGCCGGGTTCCCGCGATCGTGTCATGGAGCGGAAGAATGGGGAGATGCCTTTGTAATCAAGTGTGATCGGGAGCAGTGATCGCTGTCATGTCAGTGGTAGCCACTCCCCCCCCACAGTTAGAACCACTCCCTAGGACACACTTAACCCCTTGATCGCCCCCTAGTGTTTAACCCCTTCCCTGCCAGTGTCATTTACACAGTAATCAGTGCATTTTTATAGCACTGATCACTGTATAAATGGCAATGGTCCCAAAATAGTGTTCAAAAGTGTCCGACGTGTCCGCCATAATGTCGCTGTCACGATAAAAATCGCAGATCGCTGCCATTACTAATAAAAAAAATTTATAAAAATGCCATAAATCTATCCCCTATTTTGTAGACGCTATAACTTTTGCACAAACCAATCAATATACACTTATTGCTATTTTTTTTTACCACAAATAAGGTATGTAGAAGAATACATACCGGCCTACACTGAGGAAAACAATTTTTTTTATATATATATTTTTGTGAGATATTTATTATAGCAAAAAATATTGCTTTTTTTTCCAAAATTGTCGCGCTTTGTTTAAAGCGCATTAAATAAAAACCGCAGAGGTGATCAAATACCACCAAACTAAAGCTCTATTTGTGGGGAAAAAAGGACGTCAATTTTGTTTAGGTGCAACGTCGCACAATCGCTCAATTGTCAGTTAAAGCAACGCAGCGCCGAATGGCAAAAAGTGCTCTGGTCAGGAAGGGGGTAAATCCTTCTTGTGCACTTGTCATCCGCCCCATAGCAGTTTTACCGCTACAGGGTGGCAGCTGTGCACCGGATCACGTATATATACATGACTGCAGGCTTCCGCTAGCAGGGGACGTACGTGTGCCGGCGCCGGGTCGCTAATTTACAATAGTAGCCGATCTGCGGGTGCCGGATACTCGATGTCCTCCGCCACCTGCCAATCGTTGGCAATGCACAGTGAACAGAGATATGCCTATGTATACATGGCATATCTCAGTTCTGATAGGGAGGAAGGAAGGAATGGATTCTGTGTTCCTGCAAAGCAAGGGGCTAGAATCCATTACTTCCCCTAGTAAAAGCAGCACACAGTTAACACGCTCGCCCTCGATGTTAAGCCCTTTCCAGCCATTGTCATTAGTACAGTGACAGTGCATATTGTTAGCACTGAACGCTGCATTTGTGTCACTGGTACCAGGCAAAGTGTGAAAAAAGTGTCAGCTAGTGTCCATTGTCCATTGCAACATCGTAGTCCTGCTAGAAGTCACTGATCGCTGTCATTACAAGGTGTAAAATAGATAAATAAAAACTCCATAAAAATATCCCATAGTTTGTAGACACTATAACGTCCTGTAAACCAATATACGTTTATAGGGATTTTTTTTTTTTTAACAAAAATATGTAGCAGAATACATATTGGCCTAAATTTATGAAGAAATTAGATTTTTTAAATGTTTTTATTGGATAGGCTTTTATAGCAGAAAGAAAAAAATTGTTTTTTTTTTTCAAAATTAATCGGCCTTTTTTTTGTTTAGGCCCCTTTCACACATACGGACCATTTATTTCCTCATTTCAGTCACTTTTTTTGTCATCAGTTTTTTTTTCAGTCAACATCAGTTTCACATCTGTTGGTCATCCATTTTTCGCTCGATCCGTTTTTTTTTCTTTTTTTATGGATAAAAACTAGGGCTTTTATCCATTCCAAAAAACTGAAGTTGACAGAAGCGGATGAAAACAGATATAAATGGATGATTATCAGTTTACATTCGTTTTTTCCATAGAAATGCATTGATGTTCGTTTTTCATCTGTCATCGGATGGATGAAGAAAAACAAACAAACGGTCCGTATTTGTGAAAGGGGCCTTATAGTGCAAAAAATAAAAAAAGGCAGCGGTGATCACATACCACTAAAAGTAAGCTCTATTTGTGAGGTACAGCGTGGCACGATTGCGCAATTTCAGTTAAGTAACGCAGTGCCGTATCGCACAAAATGGCCTGGCCATGAAGGGGGATAAATCTTTCAAAGGTCAAGTGGTTAACTAACACCTCGCTGACCAGCCGCCATTGTTATACGGCGGCAGGTTGACCCCCCTGCGTGAATCGCCGTAGTTGTACGGCGGCCGCTTTAAGGGCTATAGGGGGTGCCCGCAACGCTGGAGCCAAAGACAGATCCCTGTTCTGTCAAGGAAGTAGAGAGAGATTGTCTGTTCCTAGTGATTAAAAACACAGATCTCTCTGTACTCCCTGTCAGTCCCCTCCCTCCACAGTTAGAACACACCTAGGGAACACTTAACCCCTTGATCGCCCCCTAGTGTTAACCCCTTCCCTGTCAGTGACATTTATACAGTAACCAGTGGCTATTTTCAGCTCTGATCGATGTATAAGGGCCCTTTCACACTGGGGCGGGGGTAAAGCGCCGCTATTGTAAGCGGCGCTTTACTGTCGGTATTACCGCCCCCCGCTAGCGGCCGAGAAAGTGTTAAAAACCACCGCAAAGCGCTTTGCCGGCGGTATAGCCGCGCTGTCCCATTGTTTTCAATGGGCAGGAGCAGTCAAGGAGCGGTATACACACCGCTCCTTCACCGCTCCGAAGATGCTGCTAGCAGGACTTTTTTTACCGTCCTGCTAGCGCACCGCTCCAGTGTGAAAGCCCTCGGGAAAGCAGCGGCACTTTCGGGTTGGTTTGCAGGCGCTATTATTAGTGCAATAGCGCCTGCAAACCGCCCCAGTGCGAAAGGGCCCTAAACGTCAATGGTCCCAAAAAAAGTGTCAAAAGTGTCTGGATCTGTCCACTGTAATGTCGCAGTCTCGTTAAAAATCGCAGATCGTCGCCATTACTAGTGAAAAAAAAAACTTAAAAATTTATAATAAAAATGCCGTGAATATATCCCCTATTTTGTAGACGTTATAACTTTTGCGCAAACCAATATACACTTATTGTGATTTTTTTTAACAAAAATATGTAGAAAAATACATATTGGCCTAAACTGATGAATAAATTCTTTTTTTTTTACTTTTTTTTGGGGGGGGGGGGGGGGGGGGATACTTATTATAGCAAAAAGTAAAAAATATATATATATTTTAAAATTGGTCTGTTTTTGTTTATAGCACAAAAAAAATAAAATAAATAAAAAATAAAAAAAAAAACACGCAGAGGTGATCAAATACCACCAAAAGAAAGCTCTAATGATGGGAAAATTTTTTGGGTACAGCGTCGCACGACCGCGCAATTGTCAGTAAAAGCGACGCAGTGCTGTAATGCAAAAATTGCTCTGGTCAAGAAGGGGGTAAATCCTTCCGGTCCTTAAGTGGTTAAAAATACATTTTTGACTTTAGTAAAACTTTAAAGAAACCATGTCCCCTTGGCCATTTAGGACAAAGTGACAGCGTTTGCCAAGTTCAACCCACCTAGTAAATTATTCCGATTAATCCAAGCCCTTTTATCATCAACCTGCTCCATCAGAACCATCACTCCATTGCTCTAATTGAGCAAGCCTTCCCAGTATTGAGGAGCATGTGGCCTCCGACAGGTCAGACCCTAATATAAGCACATCGGGTGAGGCAGAGATGTCATCCACATGCCAAAGCTTCAACACCCTCCAAGAGCAGATATTACCCAAGGTTTGTAGGACCGTAGATAAAGGGGTACCACCAGTCCTCCTGAATGGTACCAGGCCAGCAGGGAGGACCAGGCAGCAGGGTGATTTAGATGTGGGCAGGAGGAGTGATCGGTACGGCAGGGGGGCAATTACTGGGAACAATCCCCTGTATGGCTCTCTCTGCAGCAGCTAAAAGCTGGCTTCCTCCCCTCCCACGTTGGGTGGCTTTCAGCTGCCGCAAAGAGCCATTTAAAGGATTGGTTCCAGTAATTATCCCCCTGCCACCCCAATCACATGTGTCATATTTACCAGCCCTTTCCTTCCCTGAATGAGCACAATGAGTGATCAGTACCGACCACTCACTGTGTTCATTCATACCTGAAGCATTGGATGTGTCAGGTTGTCTGTATGGGGCTCCGTGGTTTCTAACACCAGCCCTGAGGGCTATCAAGGTCACTCTGCCCTGAATGAGTAAATTTAAAGTGTCTCCAAGTTCACTTAAGAGGCAATGTTCCCTTCAGAGAAGCGTGTCTAGATGGGACGAATAGCTACCTCATGATTCATGATCTTCCCGTACGTCTCCACCAGAGATTCGGCATAGAAAGGCGTCTCCCCATACAGCATTTCATACATGCAGACTCCCAGAGACCACCAGTCACATTCCGGGCCGTACTTTCCCATCCCATCCTCCATTGCTTGTAGAATTTCGGGAGAGATATAATCAGGTGTTCCTACTGCCACTGAAGATTGCACCTGCACAAAGGAAGAGATATCAAATTATCTGATTAAACAGATTGTAAGAAGCAGAAAAAAAACAGTAGGCAAAACACATCATTAGTTAATCTCTACAAACCTATAAAAATTTACAAGCATTAGCCAGCAAATGGGAATGAAAAACGAATTGAATAAAAGTGGCCGAAACACTTTCAGTGGGAGGGGTTATTAAACTCCAAAAACTTAAAGATTCACTTAAAGTGATTCCAAAGCCTTAAAGGTTTTTTTTACCCTAATGCATTCTATGAGTTTTCCATGGGGGCACTTAAAGGGGGGAGGAGCCAGGAGCCCCTTATGGGTGACCCAAGAGGAGGAGGATTGGAGCATCTCTGTGCAAAAGCAAAGAACAGGTAAAAAAGACATGTTTATTATTTTAATTAAAAGAAAAAAAAAAGCTTTAATATCACTTTAAGGACTTGCCACACACGGCATTTACCCAGAAGTCATGAGTACGTCAGGAGAGGCTGATCATGAAACTCAGAGAAAAACATGGAGGCTGCAATTGCCAATACTGAATATATTGGTGGTGGATGTGACTGAAGAACTAACTGGAAAAATATCAGCGGTTTGGGGGAACAGCGCTGACGGATCAGCGGGGACAGCGATGACGGATCAGCGGGCTGGGGGGACAGCGATGACGGATCAGCGGGCTGGGGGGACAGCGATGACGGATCAGTGGAAAGGTATCAGTGGTTTGGGGGACAGTGGTGATGAATCAGTGGAAAGGTATCATTGGGTTGGGAGGGAACTTTTCACAGGCACTGTAACTTTGACCTGACTGCGACAGTCATTAAACTTAATCCGCATGCACAGCTGCATATATTAACCCTTCCTTCACTTGCTCGCTGCTCTGTCTGTCTGCAAAAGAAAAGTTGGCTCAGTTATGGCTTACACAGGGCTAATGACACTCTCCCTGCTTCCATATGACAGCATTTGGGGCAGGCGATTGAGTTCAGGCTCCTAGTATTTTATGGGAGGAAGGTAAATAGGCACATGGTCCCAATACCCCGAGGAACAAAGTATTTGTCTCTCGATGGCCGAATGGAACAGCGAGGGAGTAAAGGAAAGGCAAGTATAAGCAACTAAGAGCATCAGGTACATGAGCTGTTCCTTCCCCCTGTATGGACTTTCCTTTGAGTCCAAGTTTATAATCCCCATTATAAGTCTCAGGTGCTCCAGGACAGGGTCTTAATTTCCTTGCTGTAAATGAGGTCCAGACAGAGGAGGGAGTTTTCATTTCAGTGAACATCTGAGGCCAAGCTGCAGCAGATAAAAAGTCTTGAAGCAGATTAAAAGATCTCTCTAAATAGCTGATCAGCAGGGGGGGGGCGGCTGCCAATCCTGGTCAGCATATGTTGCCAAACAATAGGCTTTCCCACCACCCTCACAAATACATAAAACTACTTTATTGATGTGTAAGCTGGCCATACATGGATTGAAATTTGGCCAGTTCAGCAGGGACTATCCAAATTTTGAGCCATGAATGGGCATCGGTAAGATCAACTTCTGTACAACCAGCTAGTTTTTCCTGATCAATGAGTGCCGCTGGCTATAGCCGGCAGCACCGATCATTGTATTATGACTCAGAGCACAAACAGCTCAATGGGAGGGACCACCCCCACCCCCCCCCCCCCCCCCCCCCATGAACGTGTAAATGGGGATTTAGATAATTTTTTACCATCCATTGCGCTGGTTGAACCAAAAAAAAAAAAGTGAATGATGAATGACGGGCTGCCTTAGTTTTAAACAGAGAAGTGAAGGGAGAAAGTCAGATATCCAAATGTTATTTTAAAGAACCCCCAAACATAATATTTTTTTTAGCAGACACCCTAGGGAATAAAATGGCAGTTGTTGCGACTTATCTCGCACGGTATTTTCACAACAATTTTTCAAACGTCTTTTTTTGAAAAAAAAAAAAACTGTTTCATGATTTAAATAACAAAACAGTAAAGTTAGCCCAATTTTTTTTGAATAATGTGAAAAATGATGTTACGCCGAGTAAATAGATACCCAACATGTCACGCTTTAAAATTGCGCACACTCATGGAATGACGCCAATCTTCAATACTTAAAAATCTCCATAGGCGACGCTTTAAAATATTTTACAGGTTACATGTTTGGAGTTACAGAGGAGGTCTAGAGGCCTAGTGTTAGAATTGTTGCTCGTGCTCTAAACGCACGTGGCAACACCTCACATGTGTGGTTTCAACGGCGTTTACATATGTGGGCGGGACTAACGTGTGCGTTCGCTTCTGAACGCGAGCTACCGGGGACAGGGGCATTTTTAATTATTTTATTTTTTTATTTCACTTTTATTTTTTTTATTTTTACTTTCTTTTACTTTTTTTGCTCACTTTTATTCCTATTACAAGGAATGTAAACATAATAGGAATCGTTCGTGACAGGTCCTCTTTATGGAGAGATGCGGGGTCAATAACACCCCACATCTCTCCTCCAGGCTGAAAAGCATGAGATGGAAAAAAAAAAAAAAAAAAAATCTACGATCTCAGGCTTACCAGCCTTTTCAGGCCTCCGACGGTCATAGAGATGACTAGTGACCATATGGTCACCGGAAATCTCTATGCTCGTCATCTGGCAGCGGCCGATTCTTTCTCCGGGTCCCCGATGGCACGGGAAAGCCTGGATTAGCACCAGATGGTAGCGGGGATGTCCCCTCCTGTAAGAACGATCAAGTGGCAGAACTGCCACTAGGATCGTTCTTATGGTGCACAGAATCGCCAGCTGAAAACAAAGATGTCTGAATGATGCCTGTAGCTGTAGGCATCATTCAGATATTCCCACTGAAAGTCAAAGACGTCATATGACATCCTTGGGCGGGAAATGGTTACAGTGGATGTAAACCCAATGTCATCCTTTCTAAACTACTGCCATAGGGGTTATCTATAAGGATATACATGCCTCCTGCATGTATCTTTACCTGTCAAATGTCTCCCCTCTGTCTGTTATGAGACCCGAAAAACTGCATATTCTGTGGGTGGGTCTGTTGTCCGGAGCTCAGTGGGTGGAGTCGTGATGTCAGTAGACTCCCCGCCCACCTCTACACTCCCCTTGTCAACATGAATTTTCTCCTGTGGATTTCTTACACTGAACTTCTGATATGATCTCTAACATCCAGTCAAAACCCAGAAAAGTCACCACATGACTTCAGCATGCCCAATCATGCTGATGTGTGGAGCAGCCAATCCTGGGTGAGCTGAAGAAGAAAGGAGGAGGGGTTGAGCATTACACAGAATGTCTCTCACACTTGTGCATGAGATATGTAAATCACCTGTCAATCACAGCAGGGGGGGGGGGAAGAACTGACTGGTATTTCTCTGTCTGTTTTCATCTCACTGAAAAAAGTTAAGAGGACTGCTCAGAGCTGGATTAACTCTTTGTGACAAGACTGGGCACAGATGATATGAAATCCTATACTGTACAAGTTACAAGCCTAAATTAAAAAAAAAAATTCAGGTTTACATCCATTTTAACCACTTCAATACCCGCGTATTGTAATATGACATCCACAGATAGGATCTCCCATCCTGGGTGTGCGTGTGCCCGGCGGCCGCGATGTCCGCCAGGGCACCCGCGATTGCCCGGTAACCGGGCCGGACCGTGGATCTGTGTGTGTAAACACACAGATCCACGTCCTGTCAGATGAGAGGAGGCCGATCATGTGTTCCCAGTACAGCGGAACACTGATCGGTCTCCTCCCCTTGTACGTCCCCGCCCCCTACAGTTAGAATCATTCCCTAGGGAACATATTTAACCCCTTGTGTCCCCCTAGTAGTTAACCCCTTCACTGCCTGTCACATTTATACAGTAATCAATGCAATTTTATAGCACGGATCGCTGTATAAATGTGAATGGTCCCAAAAATGTGTCAAAAGTGTCCGATGTGTCCGCCATAATGTCGCAGTCACGAAAAAAAAATCGCGATCGCCGCTATTACTAGTAAAAAAAAAAAAATTATTTTTTTTAAAAAATGCCATAAATCTATCCCGTATTTTGTAGACACTATAACTTTTGCGCAAACCAATCAATATACGCTTATTGTGATTTTTTTTAACCAAAAATATGTAGAAGAATACGTATCGGCCGAAACTGAGGAAAATTAAAAAAAAAAAAAAAAAAATTGGGATATTTATTATAGCAAAAAGTAAAAAATTGTGTTTTTTTCAAAATTGCCGCTCTTCTTTTGTTTATAGCGCAAAAAATAAAAACCGCAGAGGTGATCAAATACCACCAAAAGAAAGCTCTATTTGTGGGGAAAAAAGGACGTCAATTTTGTTTGGGTACAATGTCGCACGACCGCGCAATTGTCGTTTAAAGTGCGACAGCGCTGAAAACTAAAAATTGGCCTGGGAAGGAAGGGGGTGAAAATGCCCTGTATTGAACCGGTTAAGTCATGGCTAAGCCCTTGTAGGCGGAACCAAATGTTGGCTTTAGGCTACATGTACACTTGCGTACCCTGACGCGGCAAAACACCAACAAAAACTGCAAGCCGTGATTTGCGTCACCGCTGTAGCTCCGTCAGACGCATTTCATTTAAAAGAACATTATCAAGGGGTAAAGGAGTATAAGCGGTTAATGTAAACTAAGTTGTATTTATAAAAACAACAATTAAATGGTGAAAAAAAGAAGTGAAAAAAAGTCCAAAATAATAATAAATATGTGGTGAAAAAAAGTTCCAAATGTGTAATTAGTGCAGAATCAATCCAGCGATGTTAATCGATAGTGACACCCACCACCGGAGAGGAGTAAAGGCTTACCAGAAAGCCTGCGACCGCCCTTACTCAGGGGGGTCAAAACAGGCTCAGTAGATCAACGTTGGTACCTTGTTGAAACCGCAACCGATGTCCTATGGATTACCCTCAATGTTGGCTTCTCATCAACAGTAGGAGATGCTCCAGGAAAAGGAAATGGTTCCAGGAAGGACCAGGTGAACAATGTTCAGGTAAGGATGGACCATAAAAAAGAGAGAAGGGACTCCAGTAGTGCAGATAGCCAGGGACGTTTAATAAAAATTTAAATAAAAATACATTGCGCCAGATTGCGCATAAAATGCATATAAATGTAAATTGCATATAAGGTGCATATAAATGACAAGTGCACTACAAGTCATCCAGACACAAATGCACAGGATCAACGTGTATGCAAAAAACCAGCAGTGAGACTGTCATGTCCAGCGAGACAGAGATCTCCACCGCCGTAGAAGTTAAAAAAGTTTTAAAGTTTTTTTAACTTCTACGGCGGTGGAGATCTCTGTCTCGCTGGACGTGACAGTCTCACTGCTGGTGCCTAGTGGCACTTTTTTTGCATACACGTTGATCACGTTTGATCCTGTGCATTTATATCTGGATGACTTGTAGTGCACTTGTCATTTATATGCACCTTATATGCAATTTACATTTATATGCATTTTATGCGCAATCTGGCGCAATGTATTTTTATTTAAATTTTTATTAAACATCCCTGGCTATCTGCACTACTGGAGTCCCTTCTCTCTTTTTATGGTCCATCCTTACCTGAACATTGTTCACCTGGTCCTTCCTGGAACCATTTCCTTTTCCTGGAGCATCTCCTACTGTTGATGAGAAGCCAACATTGAGGGTAATCCATAGGACATCGGTTGCGGTTTCAACAAGATACCAACGTTGATCTACTGAGCCTGTTTTGACCCCCCTGAGTAAGGGCGGTCGCAGGCTTTCTGGTAAGCCTTTACTCCTCTCCGGTGGTGGGTGTCACTATCGATTAACATCGCTGGATTGATTCTGCACTAATTACACATTTGGAACTTTTTTTCACCACATATTTATTATTATTTTGGACTTTTTTTCACTTCTTTTTTTCACCATTTAATTGTTATTATTATAATGGATTCTTTGAGCACGGTCATGTACTGACAAATATTTACACATCGATGGTTTTTTCATAATATGGATTGTTTATAATTATTTTATTTTCTGTCATCAATTTTTAGTAATATTAATTTTATTGCTATTCACTTTGTTTTCTGTCCAGCGCTGCACTGATTATTATCTACAACTAGTTTTGCCTTATATCGGGGTTATAGTGTTCAGCAGCAGGACCCATATCACGTTTTTCATCATTATTGATTATTTTTTATTTATGCACTTAGCGCAGGTTTTTTATTTATTTTTGATTTATAAAAACAGCCTACCAATTATATCCTCTTTTCGATCATGGCGGCAGGCGGCACACAGCCTCTGGAGATAATTGGTAGGCTGCACTTATAAAATCACCCTTATTACACCCACCGGGGAGTCGAGTGTTGATCATCCTGGTTGCATGGTGATTCATGTTGGAATCTGGGCTCCTAATATCCATCCATCCCATAGGGATACTCGTGCAGCCATATCGCTATCATGGGTTCATAGTAACTGAGCTCCTAAAAGGTTTATGTATACACATACACTATATTACCAAAAGTATTGGGACGTGTGTGTGTGTGTGTGTGTGTGTGTGTGTGTGTGTGTGTGTGTGTGTGTGTGTGTGTGTGTGTGTGTGTGTGTGTGTGTGTATTACACACACTTTAACCGCTTGCTGACCGCCGGCTGTCTATTGACGGCCAGGCGGCGCAGCTCTCGTTGCGGGCGGGCGTCATATGACGGCCTCGCATTCCTAGGCCACCAGGGGGCGCGCGCGCCCGCCGTGTCACTAGGCACCCGGTGCGCGTGCCCGGCGGCCGCGATGTCCGCCGGGCACCCGCGATTACCGGTAACACAGCAGGACCGTGGATCTGTGTGTGTAAACACACAGATCCACGGTCCTGTCAGAGGAGAGGAGACCGATGGTGTGTTCCCAGCACAGAGGAACACCGATCGGTCTCCTCCCCTAGTGAGTCCCCTCCCCCTACAGTTAGAATCACTCCCTAGAAACACAGTTAACCCCTCGATCACCACCTAGTGTTAACCCCTTCCCTGCCTGTCACATTTATACAGTAATCAATGCATTTTTATAGCACGGATCGCTGTATAAATGTGAATGGTCCCAAATATGTGTCAAAAGTGTCCGATGTGTCCGCCGCAATATCGCAGTCACAATAAAAATCGCAGATCGCCGCCATTACTAGTAAAAAAATTTTAAAAAATTAAAATGTTTTAAATCTATCCCCTATTTTGTAGACGCTATAACTTTTGCGCAAACCAATCTATATACGCTTATTGCGATTTTTTTTACCAAAAATATGTACAAGAATACATATCGGCCTAAACTGAGAAAAAATTAGTTTTAAAGAAAAAAAAATTGGATATTTATTATCGCAAAAGGTAAAAATGATTGTGTTTTTTTAAACTTCTCACTCTTCTTTTGTTTATAGCGCAAAAAATAAAAACCGCAGAGGTGATCAAATACCACTAAAATAAAGCTATATTTGTGGGGAAAAAATGATAACAATTTCATTTGGGTACAGTGTTGTATGACCGCGCAATTGTCATTCAAAGTGCGACAGCGCTGAAAGCTGAAAAATGGCTTGGGCAGGAAGGGGGCGAAAATGCACTGTATTGAGGTGGTTAATAGCTTCCCAGTCTTAGTCCGTAGGGTTCAATATTGAGTTGGCCCACCCTTTGCAGCTATAAGAGCTTCAACTCTTCTGGGAAGGCTGTCCACAAGGTTTAGGAGTGTGTCTATGGGAATGTTTGACCATTCTTCCAGAAGCGCATTTGTGAGGTCAGACACTGATGTTGGATGAGAAGGCCTGGCTCACAGTCTCAGCTCTAATTCATCTCAAAGGTGTTCTATTGGGTTGAGGTCAGGACTCTGTGCAGACCAGTCAAGTTCCTCCACCCCAAACTCGCTCATCCATGGCTTTATGGACCTTGCTTTGTGCACTGGTCCATATAATTTGGTGGAGGGGGATTATGGTATGGGGGTTGTTTTTCAGGGGTTGGGCTTGGCCCCTTAGAACCAGTGAAGGGAACTCTTAAGGAGCCACCATACCAAGACATTTTGGACAATTTCATGCTCCCAACTTTGTGGAAACAGTTTGGAGATGGCCCCTTCCTGTTCCAACATGACTGCGCACTCTTCCGGAAGAATGGTCAAACATTCCCATAGACACACTCCTAAACCTTGTGGGCGGCCTTCCCAGAAGAGTTGAAGCTGTTATAGCTGCAAAGGGTGGGCCAACTCAATATTGAACCCATTACCAGTTCCGGGCTACCCACCACACATATACTGCAGTAGGGCGGCCCGGCTGCGCGAAACAACGTACCTGTATGTTGTCCGTGCGACCTGGTATGGGGCGCGACCCGCTCCCGCTGAGATTGGACACAGCGGGAGCCAATCAGCGATCGCTGCGGGGAATGACAGAACGGCGGTGTGCTGATGTAAACAAAGCAAACCGTCATTCTTTCAGACAGAAACAGAGATCTGTGATTCCTGCTAATCAGGAACACAGATCTCTCTTGCCCCTGTTAACCCCTTCCCTGCCAATGTCATTTATATAGTGTTAGTGCTTCTTTTTTTTTTTTTTTTTTTTTTTTTTTTTTTTTTTAGCACTGATAACTGTATTGGTGTCACTGGTCTCTAAACCTATTTCAAAGTTTGCAGACGCTATACCTTTTGCGCAAACCAATCAATATACGCTAATTGGGATTTCTTTTACCAAAAACATGTCGCAGAATACATGTTGGACCAAACTGATGAAGAAATTTGATTTACATTTTTTTATTGGGTTTTTTTTTTTAAAGTAGAAAGTAAAAAATACTTTTCTTTTTTTTTTTTAAATGGTTGCTCTTTTTTTGTTTATAGCAAAAAAAAAAAAAAAAAACCGCAGAGGTGAAAATACCACCAAAAGAAAGCTCTATTTGTGGAAAAAAAGGACATCAATTTTGTTTGAGTACAACATCGCACACGTCAATGCAATGGTCAGTTAAAGTAACGCAGTGCCGTATTGCAAAAAAATGGCCTGGTCATTAAGGGGGTAAAACCTTCTGGGGCTGAAGTGGTTAAAGTCAATGTGCATGTAAAGGCAGGTGTTCCAATACTTTTGGCAATAGAGTGTAGGCTTTTATGGAGTTGAGTTTAGGAGCTTTGGCAAGTATACATGAAGCCTTATTCCTCTCAGAGACTCCAGTATTTAGATCTCTATCCCCAAGTTCCTGGCACTACCAGCACCCGCCATGGAGTCTACTACACTTCACACAATTCCTAATTTGTAAAAATGGACAAGCCCAAGAAAAATCCATAAGGGTTGCAGAAGAAGGGCAGAGTTGGAAACAAGTGCAGAAACCTTAACTCCAAGACCTCTTTCACAATGGGGCACTTTGCAAGTGTATTAGCGCTAAAAATAGCGACTTTAATGCGCCTCTCATGCTGCTTGCGGGACTTTTTTTCCTGTCCTGCAAGCGCACTGCCCCAGTGTGAAAGCACTCGAGCATTCACACTGGGGCAGTGCGCTTGCAGGACAGGAAAAAAAGTCCCGCAAGCAGCATGTTTGGGGCGGTGCAGGAGCGATGTATTACACCGCGCCTAAACCGCCCCTGCCATTGAAATCAACGGGCAGTGCTGCTGAAGCGCCTGCAAAGCCATTCGGCAGCGGCGCTTTTAACCCTTTTCTCGGCCGCTAGTGGGGGGTTAAAAGTGTTACCCCCCCCCGCTAGCGGCTGAAAAGCGCCGCTATAACAGCGGTAAAGCGCCGCTATAACAGCGGTAAAGCGCCGCTTTACCGCTAAAGCTCCCACCCCAACCCAGTCTGAAAATAGCCTGACTCTGAGATGCTCTGTGTGCGCAGAAGATGTGCACATCACACAAAAGCGTATCACTTACCGTTCCATCATCATTCATTTTTAAACACGACCCAAAGTCGGCCAGACGGATGTGTCCATTCATGTCCAAAAGAACATTATCTGGCTTTAAGTCTCTGGGAAAAAAAAAAAAAAAAAAAAAAAACAGACATTAACATCCTACATTCATGGACTTTGTGTCAATCATCCAAAGTAAACCTGATACAAACTAGAGAAAGACAAACCGAGAACATACTGGAATAAAATGTATAAGCACCGGTTACCTTGAGAAAACCATCTGCAAAAGAATCATCAGGTTAATAGACAGCTGTGCAAATCCTGACATTTCCTTTATCATTCTAGTCTGCCCCTGGCACCTCCTGTCACCCCAAGTCCCCTATTATTCAAAACAAGATCATCCTACATACCAAAAATGTAAAAATTGTGTTCAGGGCAGCCTATTAATTTCGCTGCCCTATGTGCAGCAACCGCACAAACTAAAGTGGGGTTCCACCCAAAAAAAAAAAAAAAAACTACATGAAAAATCCTAAAAAAAAAAAATTACAAAAAAAATTTGGATATGTTTTTTTTTTTTACTCACCTCTAAATGCCTGTTGCTAGGGGGTCCCTCGTAGTCTGCCTCTTTCAGTGCCTGGGCTGTTGACATCACTTCCGTCTCGGCACAGGAAGGGCTCAGCTCTGCTCCCTCCCTCCTGTCAATCATCTGGGACCCATTACAGGTCCCAGGTGACTGAGCGGCCAATCACGGCGCGCAGCGCCGCTCGCGCATGCGCAGTGGGTGCCAGGCTGTGAAGCCACAGCCTGGCGCCCACAGTTGCAATGTTGACGCCACTGAACGGAGGGGGAGACGAGCGGGGCTTCGATCCCCCGCAATGCTGGACCCTGGGACAGGTAAGTGTCCAATTAAAAGTCAGCAGCTGCAGTATTTGTAGCTGCTGACTTTTAATTTTTTTTTTTTTTTTTTTGACTGGCCCTCCTCTTTAAGTATGGGAACTTTTTTCTTCTCGAGTTGTGGCGCAATTTAGTGCATGTGCATTGGCCGGTCTATTTGGGGGTGCCATTAAAGCAGTAGTAAACTGCTAGGTTTTTTTTTTTTTTTTTCTTTAAGACCTGTAAGACAATGTCATAATGTGCAACTAGGCATCGCATACTAGCGCATTATGTGAAATTTTTTTTTTAGCACAAAAAAAGTGCTGAAAAACTCGGCTTATACGGTGTGTATATATATATATATATATATATATATATATATATATATATATATATATATATATATATATATATATATATATTTAAACTCATTTTTGGTGTAGGCCAAGCGCATCCTGAATTTTCAGTACCAAAATTTCCATTTGGTGCGCCTCTACCAATAAGGGAAGAGCAACAAACAGCAACAAGCCCTCTACAACAACCAAAACGGTTCCAGTACCCAAGTCAAACAGCAGACTAAAGCACCTTGTGACAAAAAGCTGGATCAGCTGAAGCCTGAACCCAGGAAGCGCGTGAACCGAAGATTAGGTGGTGGCCTTACAAATATGCGACACAGAAGCCTGATGCTGAAAAAGCCCAGGAAGCACTGACGGATCTAGTAGAATGAGCCATCACCAAAAAAGAAGGAACCTGATCCTTTGCCGAATAGACCAGAATGACAACCCGATGGATCCACCTAAAGCTAGAATAAGATGCAGGGAGCCCCCTGTGAGATCCTCAGGAAGCACAAATACCATGGTGCCAGGGAAACCATGGCTAAGAGACAAACAGCTTGAACAACACGCAGACAGTGAAGCCTCAGCTCCCGAGGGTGTTTCAAAGTGGGACAAAAAGACACTTGCAAAGAATTGAGGCTTGCTGGGAGCAGGATAGGTTATAAGGGGGTCCACAAAAAACAAAACAAAACAAAAAACAAAAAACAAAAAAAAAAACAAAAAAAAAAAAAACAAAACAAAAAGACACTGACTCCAAATCAGCTAAGTGACAATTTTTTTTCAACAGCATATCAAGAAACATGTCACATAAACCTGTGCTACCCAACCCAACCACACCCATTCCAGTCCACTCAGAAATCACGGCCCACAAACCACCACCACCCCTAAAAAAAAAAACACCGTGGAAGTCCCTGGTCAGTGGGCAGGACAAAATGTGCCACCCGGCTGTTGCCCACCCTCCGTGGTCATCCTAAAGAGTTCCAGTCTGGACTGCATGCCAGCCTAGTGGATCAGAGAGGCGCCGCACCATTGTACCAGTGGCTCTACATCTAGCGCAGCAAGAGACGGTGCAGAAGCCTTGATTTATGACATCGGTAGGATTTGTCTACTGCTTTGAGTACCGGCTGGTCCTGCTGTGCATTATCATACATCAGTTAGATCAGCTGTGTTGTATACACCGTGCACGTGTTTGGACACCATCTTCACACCAGCTGGACCGTGGACACAGCAGTGAGCTGTACCCACCACCGGTCTACACATCAGGGAAACCACCTAAATAGGCTGCACTCCCGATACAGCAGACACCCTTGTTTGCCAGCTATGGCCTCTCTCATGATTAGTTTATGTCTGCATGTGTGAGTGACTGATTGATGCCTACAGGGGATTAGACCCTGGCTGCACACCATCCTACTCCTTCCATTTCTGCTGGTACATCTAGTGGAAGATGGTCCCGGGAGGAGTGATGCTTGGGGTGCCAAGTTATATACCCATTGAGGTTTTTGGAATTGGTAAAAGGCACCTGAGCATTCTTTCTCCCAGGGGACACTATATTGTTAGGGCAGGTCTAGGTGGATCTCTGGGAAGCAGGGGGGGGGGGGGGGAATTGGGACACCTTGTTCCAGATGGGTTTTTTTTTGGGGGGGGGGCAGGGTTTCTGGGTGACCTGGCACGGTAGGGTGGCGCTGGTTTAGGTGACGTGGTTTTTGATGTGTTAAATATTGCCATGTAGCTGAATTAGTGGCAGTACATTTTTTGTGGTTCCTAAACCTTGAGGACACCTACCCATATTTTGCAATGGACAAGCACCACCACTTTATAATATTGAGCATTCCCAGGATACAATTTATTTTTCTTTAGTTATAAGGGGGGGTCCACACAGTTGTTTAGAAACGTCCAATCACTTGAAGGTACCTACCTATAACAATAACCTCGGAATCTGAGATCCTGTACTGTATGAGCAAGAAGAATTTATAGGCAATATAACATTTAAAATTGAAATATATTGTAATCCTGATATTATTGTAATAATAAATTATGAACAGAACCATTGTACATTCTCTTGATGTAACCAGGTCGTGAACGCTACTCAATACCAAATATCTTCATTCCTAGGCAACTGTTGAACAGGCTGGTTGAACCAGCACGGTAGAACGCACAAATGTACCGCAAGTGATCATAAAGAACTGGTGAACACAAAGCCCATCCTGAGTAGTTTACCAAAAACCTTGAACTTTACATTGGAAAGAAGACGGCACAGTCTGTTCTGTCTCTGCCCTTGTTTATGAACACGGAACAATGGGGAGTGCGGCAGTAGTAGAACACCGACACTTTCAGAAATACAACCGCCGGCTGTCAAATCAGTGAACTCTACTCTGCTGATTCAATAAGGCAGCAGCGGGAACAAAGACGAAGTGCGTGTGTGAAAACATTCGGCCCACGGCTCGGCACATCTGAAGAGGAGTGATGCTGAGATCTGACTTCTTTCCAATATTAGGCGAGAACATTTCCACTATTATAGAGATTTTTCAACAACAAAAAAAAAAAAAAAAAAAAAAAAGGAAAAGGAGTACAACTCATTAACAAGCACATCTAAGGCTCATTGCTCACTTGCTGTTCACATGCAATGCCTTGAAAAAGTATTCATACCCGTTGAAATTTTTCACATTTTGTCATGTTGCAACCAAAAACGTAAATGTTTTTTGTCAGGATTTTATGTGATAGGCCAACACAAAGCGGCACATAATTGGGAAGTGGAAGGAAAATGATAAATGATTTTCAATTTCTTTTTTTACAAATAAATATGTGAAAAGTGTGGGGTACATTTGTATTCAGCCCCCTTTACTCTGATACCCCTAACTAAAATCTAGTGGAACCAATTACCTTCAGAAGTCACTTAATTTCTGTGAAGTCCTCAGAGGTTTGTTAGAGAACCTTACTGAACAAACAGTATCATGAAGGCCGAGGAACACACCAGACAGGGATAAAGTTGTGGAGAAGTTTAAAGCCGGGTTAAGTAATGAAAATAAAAAAAATATCCCAAGCTTTGAACATCTCATGAAGCTCTGTACAATTCATCATCTGAAAATGGAAAGAGTATGGCAAAACTGCAAACCTACCAAGACATGGCCGTCCACCTAAACTGACCGGCCGGGCAAGGAGAACATTCATCAGAGAAGAGCCAAGAGACCCATGGTAACTCTGGAGGAGCTGCAGAGATCCACAGCTTAGGTGGGAGAATCTGTCCACAGGACAACTATTAGTCGTGTTTTCCACAAATCTGCCCTTTATGGAAGAGTGGCAAGAAGAAAGTCATTGTTGAAAGAAAACCATAAGAAGTCCTGTTTGTAGTTTTGGAGAAGCCATGTGGGGGACACAGCAAACATGTGGAAGAAGGTGCTCTGGTCAGATGGGACCAAAATTTAACTTTCTGGCCTAAAAGTAAAACGCTATGTGTGGGGGAAAACTAACACTGCACATCACCCTGAACACCCCACTTTTCTTCAGCTGGTCAGAGTTGATGGGAAGATGGATGGAGCCAAATACACGGCAATCTTAGAAGACAACCTGACAGAGTCTGCAAAAGACTTGAGACTGGGGCGGAGGTTCACCTTCCAGCAGGACAACGACCCTAAACATACAGCCAGAGCTACAATGGAATGGTTTAGATCAAAGCATATTCATGTGTTAGAATGACCCAGTCACAGTCCAGACCTAAATCACATTGAGAATCTGTGGAAAGACTTGAAAATTGCTGTTCACAGACGCTCTCCATCCAATCTGACAGAGCTTGAGATATTTTGCAAAGAAGAATGGGCAAAAATATCACTCTCCAGATGTGCAAAACTGGTAGAGACATCCCCAAAAGGACTTACAGCTGTAATTGCAGTGAAAGGAGGTTCTACAAAGTATTGACTCAGGGGGGCGCCATACAAATGTACCCCCCACTTTTCATACATTTGTAAAACATTTGGAAAACCATTTTTGATTTTCCTTCCACTTCACAATTATGTGCCACTTTGTGTTGGTCTATTACATAAAATCCCAATAAAATACATTTACACTTCTGGTTGTAATATGACGAAAGGGGTATGAATACTTTTTCAAGGCACTGTATTAACCACTTGCCGACTGCCTAGCTGGGAATTTACATCACGACATTAAATACCGGGGTTATGGCTGCAGCTAGATGCCACAACCCCGGTTTTGTCTTTTCCCTTAGGCGGCTGGCTTTCAGATAAAAGTGGTCCCTGCAGCAGATTTGCAGTCTTTTCCCATAGAAATAAGCGATGGCAAGATAGCACCGCTCACCTCTATGCCCTTGGAGGACTGGAGCGACGTCATGACATCATTTCCGGTTCTCGGGCGACGTAAACATTTTTTTTTAATTAAAGAAAAAAAAAAAATTTATTGATCTTTTGCTTTTAAGGGTAAAGGAGAGATCTGGGGTCTTTCAGCCATCAGCCTTCTGGGACACCTCTGGCCCAGAAAACTACGGGACCATTCGCAAAGTGCAGCGTGGCTTGTGCGCAGCAGGAAGCCAGCTGTGAAGTCACAAGGCGTCATAGCCGGCTTCCCACACTAAAGATGCCAGAAGTGACGTTCTGTCTCCGCCATCTTGCTACACCCCGCACTCATCCAAAGTATACAGTGAGAAGGGGGCAAGCGGACATCTTGTTACACCCACCGGAGTTTTGCATTTTATACTTTTTTTTTTTAACAGTAAACCGAGGTTATATAGTGAAATACAGTACTTAGAACTCTGTGTGACTATTTAGATGTTGAATTTTAAAAGCAGCAGTGTTCTGTCCAATTAGTAGACCTGCGAGATCAGCGGGCCTGCCGCTGCTTTTAAAATTCAACATCTTCAACATCTGTACTGTATTTCACTTTATAAGCTCAGTTTACTGTTAAAAAAAGTGTAAAATGCAAAACTCCGGTGGGTGTAACAAGATGTCTACTTGCCCCCTTCTGAGTGTATCCTTACTGTGGACGGGTGCGAGGTTTAGCAAGATGGCGGCATCTAAACGTCAGTTCCGTTACACATTCTGACGGGTCGCATAATCTGATTTAACACCGGGATCCCAAAGACTGGTGAAGAACTGGCCTGGGTGAGGACCGCGCTGGATCCCTGGACAGGTAAGTGCCCTTTTATTAAAAAGAGAAGTATGGCAATGTTTTTTTTGCCAAATCATACTTGCCCAGATGGATGCAGCATCGGTCCCCTGCCAGCCCTAAGAATGAGAACCGAGCGATCAAACACCACCAATTGTTTGGTTCTAAGGGCTCCCCTAGCAGAGCAGAGTGTCAGTCACCGCTGTCTGCTCTGCTTCCTCCTCGCTCACGAGAGCGCTGGGCTGTGAGGGGGGCGGGAGCGGCCGGGCCCACGGCGGCTCACTGAGAGGCTGAGCCGGTGCCGATCCAGGCATGTCGCGATCTTGCCTGAGCCTGGACCGGCTTTGTGATGTCAGCCGGCTTCAGGCCGCAGTCTGCTGAAAACGGGTCACAGGAGTGCAGAATGAACTGCACTCCCGTGATCAATAGAAGGATAGCCAGACAAGCTTTGGCTGTACATCTTTAAAAGTCAGCAGCTACAGTATTTTATAGACTTTTTTTTCTTCCAAGGGTGAAAATCCTTTTAAAGAAAGATGTTCATCTGGTTTGGAGGGGGGGGCAATAAAAGGAACCTTGTTGCGGCCCTGTGCATCAACATGGGCAGAGCACGGGTTCATTTAAGGGAAACAAACGTTTTGGCTCAATTTTATTTTCTCTTTAAATTCTGTAAACTGTACACTTTGTTTTACATCTTTTTATTTTTTAATTTTTGCAAATAAACATTACAGGTTGCTTCCACGACAGTTTACTGTGCATGTTAGAGATCAAATAAACTGCCAAAACCGCACGCTTACATCCATCTCTGTATGCTCATCTACATTAAACAAGCACATAAACAGAGCAATGCCTGTCTAGCAATAAAGCAAAAACAGAGTGAAGAACCGAACGCTCCAGGGAACGTAGCGAAGAATCGAACGCTCCAGGGAACGTAGCGAAGAATCGAACGCTCCAGGGAACGTAGTGAAGAATCAAATGCTCCAGGGTAAGTAGCGAAGAATAGAACGCTCCAGGGAACGTAGCGAAGAATCGAACGCTCCAGGGAATGTAGCGAAGAATCGAACGCTCCAGGGAATGTAGCGAAGAATCGAACGCTCCAGGGAACGTAGCGAAGAATCGAACGCTCCAGGGAACGTAGTGAAGAATCGAACGCTCCAGGGTAAGTAGCGAAGAATCGAACGCTCCAGAGAACATAGCGAAGAATCGAACGCGCCAGGGAACGTAGCGAAGAATCGAACGCTCCAGGGAAGGTAGAGAAGAATCGAATGCTCCAGGGAACGTAGTGAAGAATCGAACGCTCCAGGGAATGTAGAGAAGAATCGAACGCTCCAGGGAAGGTATTGAAGAATCGAACGCTACAGGGAATGTAGCGAATAATCGAACGCTCCAGGGAAGGTAGTGAAGAATCGAACGCTCCAGGGTAAGTAGTGAAGAAACGAACGCTCCAGGGTAAGTAGCGAAGAATCGAACGCTCCAGGGAACGTAGTGAAGAACCGAACGCTCCAGGGAACGTAGTGAAGAACCGAACGCTCCAGGGAACGTAGTGAAGAACCGAACGCTCCAGGGAACGTAGTGAAGAATCGAACGCTCCAGGGAACGTAGTGAAGAATCGAACGCTCCAGGGAACGTAATGAAGAATCGAACGCTCCTGGGAACGTAGTAAAGAATCTAACGCTCCAGGGAATGTAGAGAAGAATCGAATGCTCCAGGGAACGTAGTGAAGAATCGAACGCTCCAGGGAACGTAGTGAAGAACCGAACGCTCCAGGGAACGTAGTGAAGAACCGAACGCTCCAGGGAACGTAGTGAAGAACCGAACGCTCCAGGGAACGTAGTGAAGAACCGAACGCTCCAGGGAACGTAGTGAAGAATCGAACGCTCCAGAGAACGTAGTGAAGAATCGAACGCTCCAGAGAACGTAGTGAAGAATCGAACGCTCCAGGGAACGTAGTGAAAGTGTTAAGGCAGATGAAGGAATGCTGCCCTCTCATTGAAGAAGCTTGGCTGTCTCTGCCGCTTCTGGCATTGCAAAATAAAAAACAGGCAGCTAAAGCAAATATTGACTGAATGGTCTACAAGCCGATTTTCCAAAGTAAGCAGACGTGTGGGCGTCGTTGTTGTGACAGCGCACATTGCGGTAGAAAAAGGGAATGGCAGAGCAAATGCCAGGCTCAGCACCCAATCTACATGGAACATTTGCAGATCACTGTGATCATTATTTTAAAGCATAAAATCTCACTATGCAGACCTCAGCGTTGCCCCATGGGAACATTTCTTATTCTTCTCAAAGTAGACTTGTATTCTGTATATTTTTACCTAAAGGAGTTCACAACACACACTTTCATTCTATAACATCATTGTAATAACAATAGAAACAATAGTTATTTTTGACAATCCAATAAAAGTTTAATAGAAAATAAAATGTTGAGTGCTGCCTGTCTACTGGCCAGTTCTTTCCACAACTTCCTGGCTTCCCTGCATGCTTTGCAGCTTCTCCTCTGGTGTTTGCGATTAATTACTAAGGACTACATATCCCATGGTACCTTGCTGCCAGCAAGCAAGGATTCCTGTACTGACTCCGCCTCCTGAAACTCCTTCTCTCATCACCTCCGTAGTACAGAGGGCAGGCCCTGTGAAATGTGGGACACAGCAGTGGCTGTTTACAGGACATTGTGACTACGTGTCACAAAATTCAAGGAAGTAACAAAATAACTTTACAAAGTTCAATGTGCAAATATGTAAATTTACATTTGACCATAGATATACTTTAAAAACTTGCCGACCGTATACTGTATATGTATGTACAGTTGTGCTCATAAGTTTACATACCCGGGCAGAATTTATGATTTCTTGGCCATTTTTTGGAGAATATGAATGATAACACAAAAACTTTTCTTTCACTCATGGTTAGTGTTTGGCTGAAGCCATTTATTATCAATCAACTGTGTTTACTGTTTTTAAATCATATTGGCAACAGAAACTACCCAAATGACCCTGATCAAAAGTTTACATACCCCCGTTCTTAATACCGTGTATTGCCCCCTTTAATATCAATGAGAGCTTAAAGTCTTTTGTGGTATTTGTGGATGAGGCTATTTATCTTCTCAGATGGTAAAGCTGCCCATTCCTCTCGGCAAAAAGCCTCCAGTTCCTGTAAATTCTTGGGCTGTCTTGCATGAACGGCACGTTTTGAGATCTCCCCGGAGTGGCTCAATGATATTGAGGTCAGGAGACTGAGATGGCCACTCCAGAACCTTCACTTTATTCTGCTGTAGCCAATGACAGGTCAACTTGGCCTTGTGTTTTGGATCATTGTCATGTTGGAATGTCCAAGTACGTCCCATGCGCAGCTTCCTGGCTGATGAATGCAAATGTTCCTCCAGTATTTTTTGATAACATACTGCATTCATCTTACCAACAATTTTGACCAAATTTCCTGTGCCTTTGTAGCTCACACATCCCCAAAACATCAGCGATCCACCTCCGTGTTTCACAGTAGGAATGGTGCACCTTTCATCATAGGCCTTGTTGACTCCTCTCCAAATGTAGTGCTTATGGTTGTGGCCAAAAAGCTAAATTTTGGTCCCATCACTCCAAATGACTTTGTGCCAGAAGGTTTTAGGCTTGTATATATATATATATATATATATTATATATATATATATATATATTATATATATATATATATATATATATATATATATATATATATATATATATATATACGGTAGCAAGGCTGCTCTGCTGCGCAGGATCACGTACCTAGTACGTAATCCCGCACTTCCTGGTCTGGGGCAAGCGGTTCGCTCCCGCTGTGATTAGACACACCGGAAGCTGATCTGCGGGTATGGCTGACTTGATGCCCGCCGGCACCTCCTGATGCTTAGTAGTAGTTAAAGCGGTAGTAAAGTCAATTTTTAAACTTTTACATACAGGTAAGCCTATAATAAGGCTTACCTGTAGGTAAAAAAAGAATATCTCTTAAACCTGTACGGTTTAGGAGATATCCCCCTCGCAATGAGCCGCTGACTTCAGCGGCGCATGCGCTCCGGGGATTCTCGGCTGAAAGTCCGGCAGACGCCGAACCCTGCCGTAAAGGAGTCTCCCGCGCGCACGCACGGGAGTGATGATATCGCGGCCCGCCATACCCGGAAGACACGCCGAGGTAAAATGCCAGCTCCCTCAGTGTGGATCGGGTGAGATACCGGCGCTGTGCATACTAGCTCATTATGCCTTTTCCCTTACAGGTGTAGGAAAAAAAAAAAAAAAGTCAGCGGGTTTACTACCACTTTAAGCACAGGTCAGGCACACGTTTAACCCTTTGATCACCGCTGATGTTAACCCCTTCCCAGCCAGTGTCATTAATACAGTGAATACGCATAATTTTAGCACTGATCACTGTATTAGGGTCACTGGTCCCCAAAAAGTGTCAGTTAGGGTCCCAACTGTCCGTTGCAATATTGCAGTCCCGCTATAAGTCATTGATTGACACCATTACTAGTAAAAACAATTAAAAAAAAATAAAGTCCCTAAATCTTTCCACCATTTTGTAGACGCTATAACTTTTGCGCAAACCAATCAGTATATTATATAAAATATATTATATATAAAACACTAGATTACATTTTTTTATTTTTTTTTGCATATGTCAATACAAACAGAAAAAAAAAATTAAAAACCACACAACGCCTGCCTCTACAAATTCACGTTTTCTGCTGCCTTATCCTCCAGAAAATGTACACACATCAGGAGGAAGCAGGATGATGTAAAATGCAAATAAATGGAATTGCCTCCACCATTTCTCCTAGCATGAAATTTACTCGGCAGATGCATGGGCATAGAATCATGAGCACAGGTGATGACCGTGTGTCTCTATGTAAGCAATGCTCAAGATCAAGCCGTTTAGGTTACCCAGCATTGTGGGATTGTATTACCTGTGTACGTAGTGTAGCTGATGAATGGAATGTATGGCCAGCACCATCTCTGCAAGGTAAAATCTGGCCATGTCTTCCGGTAACCGGTCTTCAAACTTGCTAAGCAGTGTTAGAAGGTCCCCTCCGACATAGTAATCCATGACTAGATACTGCAATTCAAACAAAGAAGGGAGAAATACTTATTAGCACTCACACCACTTTAGCACTATTGGGTTGCCATAATCATGATCCAAAAAACTTTATGAACTGCACAATCACCACATGACCTTATTTCTTTCCATCATAGGTGGAAATCACTTTATTCCCCCATCAACATAGTCAGTAGCGCTATTCTGTTCTCCCGGAGAGGGGCACAAAAAGCCTTCCCGGCCGGCAGAATACGATGATTACTGAACCGGCCAAATTTTGATCCATGTATGGCTGGGCTTATGTATGCTACTGGAATCAGCTTGCTGTGCTTAAAAATAAAAAGTATTTCACTTACATTTAAATAAATTCATGCAGTAAAACTCTGAGTCGGCCGGCTCTCGATTGCAGCCGTTGTTCTGGGACTTGAGTGAACGCAGTGATGTCGGAATGGCGCTCCCTCCTACGCGTTTTGTCACAATTGACGTCCTGGGGCTCTCCAGGATGACGTCAATTGTGACGAAACGCGTGGGGAGGAGTGATGTGCTGACATCACCGTGTTCATGCAAGTCCCGGAACAGGCTGCAATCGAGAGCCGGCTCAGAGTTTTACTGCATGAATTTGTTTGTTTAAATGTAAGTGCAATACTTTTTATACTTAATAAAGTCACCCAAAGATTTTATGCTATGGAAGATTTTATTTTCTCATGGGGATTATCTGGCAACATGTGCCTGTGAATGGTAAACATCTGGGAAGACGCTGTGACCTTTGCTGCATATTTGAAGGCCCGGGCTGGGTATTAAGCCAGAAGCAAATGTGATCTCCTGTGATAGGAGATCAACAGGAGTCGGCTAGCGTCAGTGGAAGGCACACCTCTTCTCATCACTATTCCTGCGTGTATTGTGTGCCGATTTCACATTGGAGATCTACTATCAATAGAATGGACTGTTTATAGTGTGCTGATTGATCCATTTTTATTCATGATTTTCACTTCATAAGGGTTGAATAAGATTAATTCATTGCACAGATTCACTTTTATGGAAAATATAGCTCGACATAATATTGGAAGTTGTTGATTGGTTTTTGTGTCTGGCAGGAAGCCGCACCTGCTTTTCCATACTTATTTCATTTTCACTCACTGATTTTTTTTCACATAATTTTTAGGACAGCGCAGTCATGTTTAAACCATTTTGAGTTCTGATCCCTGCCAAGTGCTCTGCATACACTGGGGGGGGGGGGGGGGGGGGGGTAAAAAAGCCCACCTAACTTAGTCTAAAGGCTCTCTTCAAACTTCATAACTGGAGATGAGAGGAACACTTACATCAATGTTCAGACAGCGGTTGACTATTTCCATTACATCTCCTAACGAGCCCCCGCCCATTTCCCTCAAAGCCCCTCCCCTGCTGAGAGTGAGATCGAAAATTGAGCAAGACACTGCCAAAAACGCATACTACATTGAATGCAGGTAAATCATGGCTGGCGGGAAAGGTCAGCGGTGTGCCTGTACATAGCTTCCTGATGGGTAGAAGTCAATGGAGGGGCGGGCGTTCATAGGCAGAATTATATTTTTATGCAGACCACCCTGAAGTAACACCCACACGTAATGCTGAGTCTCAATGATTGAAGGAACTGAAATCCAATGGATTTGACGGTGGGCCAGGGACAGTCAAACTAGGAAGGAAGGGATAGAAGAGGAGTGTCCAACCTGCAGCCCAAGATGGCTATGAATGGGGGGTTTGCAAAAATGCCTTCACACTTGGTGAACACATTCGGGCCAACTAAAAATGTGGCTGTGGGCATTGAGGAGCCTGTGCTTCGATTTTCCCCACTGCTACTAGGTTCATCAAGTGAAAGGAGTACCACTTGACCATGCAATATTAAGAAAGAACTCCAGGAATAACTTTATGTATGGACTGATTGGTCTGTTGGTTGAACTGGACGCTGTTGGTTGAACTGGACGCTGTTGGTTGAACTGGACGCTGTTGGTTGAACTGGACGCTGTTGGTTGAACTGGACGCTGTTGGTTGAACTGGACGCTGTTGGTTGAACTGGACGCTGTTGGTTGAACTGGACGCTGTTGGTTGAACTGGACGCTGTTGGTTGAACTGGACGCTGTTGGTTGAACTGGACGCTGTTGGTTGAACTGGACGCTGTTGGTTGAACTGGACGCTGTTGGTTGAACTGGACGCTGTTGGTTGAACTGGACGCTGTTGGTTGAACTGGACGCTGTTGGTTGAACTGGACGCTGTTGGTTGAACTGGACGCTGTTGGTTGAACTGGACGCTGTTGGTTGAACTGGACGCTGTTGGTTGAACTGGACGCTGTTGGTTGAACTGGACGCTGTTGGTTGAACTGGACGCTGTTGGTTGAACTGGACGCTGTTGGTTGAACTGGACGCTGTTGGTTGAACTGGACGCTGTTGGTTGAACTGGACGCTGTTGGTTGAACTGGACGCTGTTGGTTGAACTGGACGCTGTTGGTTGAACTGGACGCTGTTGGTTGAACTGGACGCTGTTGGTTGAACTGGACGCTGTTGGTTGAACTGGACGCTGTTGGTTGAACTGGACGCTGTTGGTTGAACTGGACGCTGTTGGTTGAACTGGACGCTGTTGGTTGAACTGGACGCTGTTGGTTGAACTGGACGCTGTTGGTTGAACTGGACGCTGTTGGTTGAACTGGACGCTGTTGGTTGAACTGGACGCTGTTGGTTGAACTGGACGCTGTTGGTTGAACTGGACGCTGTTGGTTGAACTGGACGCTGTTGGTTGAACTGGACATTATGAGATTCTGGTCCTACACGTGCAAGACTAAGACTTGGTTGAACTGGACGCTGTTGGTTGAACTGGACGCTGTTGGTTGAACTGGACGCTGTTGGTTGAACTGGACGCTGTTGGTTGAACTGGACGCTGTTGGTTGAACTGGACGCTGTTGGTTGAACTGGACGCTGTTGGTTGAACTGGACGCTGTTGGATGAACTGGACGCTGTTGGATGAACTGGACGCTGTTGGATGAACTGGACGCTGTTGGTTGAACTGGATGCTGTTGGATGAACTGCACGCTGTTGGATGAACTGGACGCTGTTGGTTGAACTGGACGCTGTTGGTTGAACTGGACACTATTGGTTGAACTGGACGGACTTGTGTCTTTTTTTTCAACCAGACTAACTATGTAACTAAAAGAGGTGACAGTGTACAGGGACAAGCAGTGGTTTTGAATTCCACCGATTAGCGCCAGGCACACATTATGAGATTCTGGTCCTACACGTGCAAGACTAAGACTTGGTTGAACTGGACGCTGTTGGTTGAACTGGACGCTGTTGGATGAACTGGACGCCGTTGGATGAACTGGACGCCGTTGGATGAACTGGACGCCGTTGGATGAACTGGACGCCGTTGGATGAACTGGACGCCGTTGGATGAACTGGACGCCGTTGGATGAACTGGACGCCGTTGGATGAACTGGACGCCGTTGGATGAACTGGACGCCGTTGGATGAACTGGACGCCGTTGGATGAACTGGACGCCGTTGGATGAACTGGACGCCGTTGGATGAACTGGACGCCGTTGGATGAACTGGACGCCGTTGGATGAACTGGACGCCGTTGGATGAACTGGACGCCGTTGGATGAACTGGACGCCGTTGGATGAACTGGACGCCGTTGGATGAACTGGACGCCGTTGGATGAACTGGACGCCGTTGGATGAACTGGACGCCGTTGGATGAACTGGACGCCGTTGGTTGAACTGGACGCCGTTGGTTGAACTGGACGCCGTTGGTTGAACTGGACGCCGTTGGTTGAACTGGACGCCGTTGGTTGAACTGGACGCCGTTGGTTGAACTGGACGCCGTTGGTTGAACTGGACGCCGTTGGTTGAACTGGACGCCGTTGGTTGAACTGGACGCCGCTGGTTGAACTGGACGCCGCTGGTTGAACTGGACGCCGTTGGTTGAACTGGACGCCGTTGGTTGAACTGGACGCCGTTGGTTGAACTGGACGCCGTTGGTTGAACTGGACGCCGTTGGTTGAACTGGACGCCGTTGGTTGAACTGGACGCCGTTGGTTGAACTGGACGCCGTTGGTTGAACTGGACGCCGTTGGTTGAACTGGACGCCGTTGGTTGAACTGGACGCCGTTGGTTGAACTGGACGCCGTTGGTTGAACTGGACGCCGTTGGTTGAACTGGACGCCGTTGGATGAACTGGACGCCGTTGGATGAACTGGACGCCGTTGGATGAACTGGACGCCGTTGGATGAACTGGACGCCGTTGGATGAACTGGACGCCGTTGGATGAACTGGACGCCGTTGGATGAACTGGACGCCGTTGGTTGAACTGGACGCCGTTGGATGAACTGCACGCTGTTGGATGAACTGCACGCTGTTGGATGAACTGCACGCTGTTGGATGAACTGCACGCTGTTGGATGAACTGCACGCTGTTGGATGAACTGGATGCTGTTGGTTGAACTGGACACTATTGGTTGAACTGGACGGACTTGTGTCTTTTTTTTAACCAGACTAACTATGTAACTAAAAGAGGTGACAGTGTACAGGGACAAGCAGTGGTACAGGGACAAGCAGTGGTTTTGAATTCCACCGATTAGCGCCAGGCACACATTATGAGATTCTGGTCCTACACGTGCAAGACTAAAAACATTAATCCAACCAGATACAAATATTTACCAAATAGTTTTCATCCTGAAAGGCGTAGTGTAACGTAGTGATCCACTGACAATCTCCATTCACCAGCACGTTCCTCTCTTCCCGGAAACAGGCCGTCTGTGGAGTATAAATTCATCAGATTAGATCTTGACACCATCAGGCAACCACCAGAAACTGAACACTAAAAAGGTGTACAAGGTCTACTATTGTACAGGGACAGATGAATGGTATGAATAGAGCTGGCCATACATGTCACATTCTTTTCTTAAAATACAAAATTTCAGATGTTCTGGTATTACAGGCAGTTCACAATGGAGCGAGCAAATGAAAAAATTTAGCAACTCTGTTGCTTAATCCCTGTAACCCCAATACTGGCATGACCCCTAAAAGAAGCCAATGCACTTACAAAGCCAATGCCAACTTTTGCAGGGGGGAAAAAAAATGCACCCATACCAATTAAAGCTGAATTTGCACACCATAGTAGTAACACTGTACTACTCTGGGGAGGTGATCGGGATTTTTTCATTTTATTTTTTAACACACTATGATTGCTTATAATTGTGAATTTTACAGTTATAAGCAACCATTTTTTTTCTGAAAAAAAACTATTCAGCGTTTACTATTATGATTACCTATGATTGTCCTCAACTAATCACATGGTACAGATAGGCTGTGATTGGCCCCGTCTGTGATCACTGTGACCAATTACAGAGCTCATCACAATGAAAGCCATGAATCAAAGCCCTTCATTGTGTACAATTGTCATATGACATGCAGTAATTGGCCACGTGGCAGCAGGTCGGTACAGTGATCAGATTGTGCTGGAGCGTGACCCCCTGGGGCGCGATTCTGGGAAGACATGACGTCCTCCCAGGATAATAGGGCTCCAACTCGGCCATCATATTACAATAGGCCGGGCATGAGAGTTGAATAAAAAATTGGATTAGGCTGCCAACACCATAGGTAGTGCCGTCAATCACAGCGAATAGGGGTAGAGGTTCTGGATGGCCGCAGGGATATGTTAAGACTTCATTTGATTCAGTGCATTTTAAAGCAGAGCTCCAGCCCCACATACACATACTGTAGCTGCTGACTTTTAATATTAGAACACTTACCTGTCCAGTAGGGTTGCCCCGATACCGATACTAGTATCGGTACCGATACCGAGCATTTGCCCAAGTACTTGTACTCGGGCAAATGCTCCCGATGCTTCCGCCGATACTAGGACAGTCAGCGGTGATCGGCGTGTGGGGGAGTTACAAGCTTCCCCCCCGCGGCTTTCAGTGACATACAGCGGTGATCGGTGCTTGTAACTTCCCCACACGATCACCGCTGACTGTCACTGCATCATCCTCCATGCCCCTTCTGTTCCTCTGTCCCCCTCTCCTCTGTCTCCCTCCGTTCCTCTGTCCCCCTCTCCTTATCTGTCCCCCTCCGTTCCGTTCCTCTGCCTCTCCGCTGTCCCCTCCGTTCCGTTCCTCCGTTCCTCTGCCTCTCCGCTGTCCCCCTCCGTTCCGTTCCTCTGTCCCCCTCTCCTTATCTGTCCCCCTCCGTTCCGTTCCTCCGTTCCTCTGCCTCTCCGCTGTCCCCTCCGGTCCGCCGTCCTCCTCCTCCTCCCTGTGTGTATGGAGAGAGTCAGCTGACTCTGTCCATTCACATAACTGAAACATTGTAATCTCCTGTGATTACAATGTGTCAGTTTATGAATGGAGAGGAGCCGCTGTCTTCTCCATTCATTCTCAGTGCAGCTGAGGCTGCAGAGAAAGGGACTGGGGAATCTCTATCCTCTGTCTCTTTCTCTGTCTCAAGGGGGAGATATCAGGGGTAAGACCCCTGATATCTCACCAAAGCCCCCCAACAGGGCTGATTTTAAAAAAAAAAAAAAAAAAAAAAACATATTGCAAAAATGAATAAAAAAATTATTATTGTAAAAAATAAAAATTGTAAAAAAAAAAAAAAAAAAAACACACAGACACCGTTCACCCCCCCCCCCCCCCCCCCCGAAAAAAAAGAAAGCATTGTTTAAAAAAAAAAAAAAAAAACCGTCACGTGACATAAAAAAAAAGTATCGGTAATCGGTATCGGCGAGTACTTGAAAAAAAGTATCGGTACTTGTACTCGGTCCTAAAAAAGTGGTATCGGGACAACCCTACTGTCCAGGGATCCCACGATGTCAGCACCCCAGCTGATTTTTTCAATTGGATCTCGGGTGCTGCCGGTTTCCCGTCTAAGGGAAACCGGCAGTAAAGCCTTGCAGCTTCACAGCACAAAGCACACTGTGCTTTCTGAATGGCCCGGTGGCGGTAAAAGGAGGAGGGGTGAACTTCCGGGGGACCTCGCCGTGGAAAAAACAGGTACCCGCTCTCCCCTCCCCCCCAAAAGGTGCCAAATGTGGCAGCGGAGCTTCCCCTTTTGGGTGGAGCTCTGCTTTAAAGTGGAGTTCCAACTATATTTACAACATTTAAAAAAAAAACCATTTCATTAGTTAATGACATTGCTATTTAATACTCACATTTTTGGATGAATTTTTCCCCTGATGTCACGTCTAATAGCCGAAATAAACTTAATTGCTGCCCGTTGTCATTTTGCTTGTGGGCATGTGAAGCCCACAAACATTTAGTTCCGGGATACGGTCCCCGTTCTCGCACATGCGCAGTAATGCGCCGTATCGGCGCTGTAAAGTATACCGGTTGCCATAACAACGGGCGTCGGAAGTGCCCGCCCCGTTCTTATGGCAACCTAGCGTTCTGCGCTGCCCACTGCCTTCTGGGAAACGATGACATACATCTCCCAGGAGCAGTAGCGAGCGGAGGCTACGAAGGAAGTGACGTCAGGAGCCGAGGTGATGAAGGAGGCAGATTTCGAGGGACCACATAGCAACAGGCATAAAAAAGTAAAAAAAAAAAATTTTTCTCCAAATGTTTTTTTTTTTTAAATTAATTTTATGCACATTAATGACATTTTTTTTTTGGGTGGAACTCCACTTTAAGATAGATCGAACCTGCTGTGAACAGACCATTCCAAAAACAAAAGCAGAGCTAAAAAATGCTAAATGCTAAAAAATATTTCCATACATCAACAAGCCTGTTCGACAATGGTGACCTCTGTTACCCAGACATTAACCCCTGCAGTTCTGGTCCATGGAGGCCCAGCCATACAACTCTCCTCCATCAGTCACCCAACATCAGAAGCACAGACAGACAATGCAATGATGTACATGACACTGTGCATGCCCAGAGGCGATGTCACGTTCTGCTTCATCACGTCAGCTCGCTGTTTTCTTTTAAAGACCCCCCTAGATATGAAGACAGACTTACTTCTGCTCTCTTGAGCATCTCCCATTTGTTTAGGATTTTCATGGCGTATATACGCTCTGTGCTTTTCATTCGAACTACAGCAACCTACAAAAAGAAAGAAAAATGTGATGATATCATATACAGATTAATAGAACAGTAAAATCAGATTCTGGCTTACTTAACATTCACGTTCATACAGGGTATCGAAAAAATAAAAAAAAACTTAAACAATCTCCTTATTCTCCACAAATTAAAGAAGGATTCCAGGTATTGATATTTTTTACAGTTACATTGGTCCAGCTTGGATCAATGCAATTATGTATATACCATCCTTGGCCGATGCTCCTGGAAATCACGGATTAAAGAATGCTGTAATGGATACAAAGCATTCTATGATTGGAAAAGGTGGAGAGGCAGGGTGGTGATGTCATGCTCTCCATCTAGTACAATCACAGAACCCTTTGCATTTATTGAGAAAAAGCAAATCATTCTCGGGATGACACCCATGCTGAACAGCCGATTTGTGATCTGAATGCAGCAGGCCAGCAGCTAAGCATGGCAACCTTGAAGCTAGTAGAGATAAGAGTAGCGTATAGATCAGTGATTTCCAGCTTCAAGGACACCTGGCAGGTCTGGCATATACTTTGGAAAGCGATTGGATGTGGGGCCGAAGAAAGACTTCCGAGTCCAGGATAACACTTAGCACCCTGGCATGTGGGGGATGGGCTGATGGCTGTGCCGTTGTATCAGAACTGTACGAGGAGGAGGAGGGAAGGCTTTCCATGAGATTTTGGAGTGTCTGGGGGAATTAGTGTCCATTCAGCCAAAAAAGTATGGATAAGATTAGGTATTAATGGTGGATGAGAAGACCCGACTCACAATCAGCTTTACAACTCATCCCAAAAGGTGTTCAGTAGGGTCAAAGCCAAGGCACCTTGCAGACCACTCAAGTTCCTCCACACCAGACCTCATCAAACCATGTCTTCGTGGAGCTGGTTTTGTACAGGGGGAGACAGTCATGGACACGAATTCCCCCAGACACTCCAAAATCTCATGGAAAGCCTTCCCAGAAGTGTGGAGATTGTTAGACACAAGATGTGGAGGGGTTTGGAAAAGGATACCAAAAAACTCATAAGTGAGATGATGATGATTGGGCCTTCCCCAAAATGTTGTCAACAAAGTTGGATGAGCACAATGGTCCAGGGCCCCGTTCATTCCATGCATGTGCGCTGGTGTCCAGAAACATGCAGTTCAACAGTTATGGTGTGAATAAGCCCTGAAATGTCTTTGGACTTTTGGAATGGGATATCCAACAAGCTCATACACTTCTGAACTCGCTCGTTGCCTATGATGTCCACATCCGTGTTGAGGCCAGGACAGCCTCGGAGATGCAAAAAAACATTTATTCTTTCTTTCAAGGAAATATGCCAGACAAAAAAAGTGACCTTTCAATAGCATATTTTACATTTCTCACTCGCCTTTGTAAAGGGAGTATGAAACTCAGTTCTAAAGGCTGTCACTGCCCCACCTCCCGCCAGTGTTTAGGATAGATAGTAAATAGCATATTGGCGACACCCAACCTGAGTGCTGTGCCTCCTGTAAAAGCTTTAGGTGGCCTGTGGCAACCCAACTTGAGTTCTCTTCTACATTTAAGAGCTTTAAGTCTTCCTCACATGGACAATTGTGTCTGTATAGAGCGTGCATGCTCAATTTCTAGGTGCTGTGTGCAAGGCAGCACACGAAAGTCTATCAGGATGCAGAGGCTGAATGGACATAGCCGCAGGTTGTGCGGGTGAGCGGCCCTGAACACAGACAGTGGGCACTAATGCCTGTCACATTAGGACCAAGACCGGGTCTGTGCAGCCACTCTGTCCTAATAGACTTCAATGGGCTGCCTGTGTGCAGCACCTGGTGTTGAGATGCCGGCAATAAATGGCTAGTTCATGCTAAATGACGACATCGCCCATTTGAGCAAGACCTTACATGGCATATGCCAGGGGTCTTTAAACTATGGCCCTCCAGTTGTTCAGGAACTACAATTCCCATCATGGCTAGTCATGTCTGTGAATGTCAGGGCTTTACAATGCCTCATGGGATGTGTCGTTCCATAACAGCTGGAGGGCCGTAGTTTGAGGATCCCTGGCATATGCCAACGCAACCTGAGAGATTTCAGGTATTTACACGAGCTGAATTGCTAAATAGTTTTGTGATCCTGTGAGGAGTGTATCTGTAAACTGAAGTGTGTTCCTGTATATATTCCTAGATTTGTTGTTTAACCACTTACAGACCGAGCCTCTTTTTGAGATGTGTTGTTTACAAGTTAAAAACATTTTTTTTTTTTGCTAGAAAATTACTTCGAACCCCCAAACATTATATATATATATATATTTTTTTTTTTTTTACCTAACACCCTAGAGAATAAAATGGCGGTGGTTGCAATACTTTGTCACACCGTATTTGCGCAACGGTCTTACAAGCGCACTTTTTTTTTGAAAAAATACACTTTTTTTAATTAAAAAATAAGACAACAGTAAAGTTAGCCCAATTTTTTTTTTTTTATATTGTGAAAGATAGATCTAATGTTAGATCTTCCAGAGGGCAAGTGGTTCATTAAAGTGGTCAGAACAGTGAAAGCAGGCTTCGGATTGGCTGCAAGGCTCCCTGCACTTTCCTGTACCTAAGCCTATTAATGGAATACATAGGTTGTGCCCTTCCTTATATTGGCACCTATTTATGTTGACGCCCCTGCCTTCTTTATTTCCAACATGTAGCAAAAAGCACTCAGGTGTCCTTGGAATGTTGGCAATACAGAAGTTTTTGTTGCACTATGGTGCCAAGTGATAAGGCTCCGGCACAAAGTGTTATATGAAGTGTGTTGCAATCGGTGAGGGCGAAGCCAGAACCAAAGTGTTGATCAGACGTCTTCTCCGGTGAGACATGACACAACTCTCCTCTAATATGCTTTACATTCCTGGCACTTTCCATGACCCAAAGATGACTCAAGTCCATAACCACATCTCACAAACACAGCTTGCTGAAGCCATTTCCTATAGGGCTGCAAGTTTTGCAAGAGGGGAAAAAGCATTGGAACCTCAGTCGTGGCTTTATTGCCTGGAGTAGGAGGTTAAAAGCAGGTCTTCGCTGCATATGAGCGCCACAAACCAAAAACACTATTTAAAAGCTCCAGTCTCCCCCCCAAAAAAAACTAAAAGTCAGCAGCTACAAAATACTGTAGCCGCTGACTTCTAACCACTTTCTTACAAGGGCACCTAAACCCCTGTCCTCTGCCCAGACCAATTTTTAGCTTTTAGTGCTGTCACTCTTTAAATGACAATTGCGCGGTCATACAGCGCTGTACCCAAATGAAATTTTTATAATTTTTTTCCCCACAAATAGAGCTTTCTTTTGGTGGTATTTGATCACCTCTGGGTTTTTTATTTTTTGTTAAAAAGTCTGAATTAAAAAAAAAAAAAAAAAAAATACAAAACCGTTTTATATTTTGTTAATAAATTTTGCAAACAGGTAATTTTTCTCCTTCATTGATTTACGCTGATGAGGCTACACTGGTGGGCACTGACAGGTGTCAATAATGGGCGGCACTGAAGGGCAGTGATAGGCACTGATAACTGGCAGCGATGGGAACTGTTAGGTGACACTGATAGGCAGCACTGCTAGGTGGCACTGATTGGCACCACAGGTGGGCTTTCATAGGTGGCACTTATGCACTGGTGGGCACCGATTCGTGGCACTGTGTGCACTGGCAGGCGGTACTGGTGGGCACAGATGAGGCGGCCCCTCTTCCTCTGCAAGGGACCAATGTCCCTTGCACAAAAGCCGGCGATTACTGATCTTCTGTTTACATCACGTGATCAGCTGTCATTGGCTGACAGCTGATCACGTGGTAAGGGGCCTGGGATCTCGTTGACTCGGTGATCACATTGCTCGCCGGGGAGCGTGCAAAGGGGAGAATTTCTATTGACAGCCTCCCGGCAAAGTAGGTCTGCGCTGTAGCCAATATTCGGCTATAGCGCGGATCTGAAGGGGTTAATATAAGGACACTTGCCTGTCCTAGGATCCAACGATATCCTCACCCGAACTGTTTCATTAATCTATGAGTAAGCGCTCTGTAAGAGCGTGAAACGCGTTAGCGGCCAAGCTGTGTTGCTCCAGCGGTGTCATGTACTGATTTATATCGTATTTTGAATAAAGAAGATTTTATCTGCTCATCTCAGTGTGCGGCTGTCCAGATCTTTTCCGCATGAATACTGTTTCATTAATCAGCTTTGGGTGCAGGTGACGTGCATCTTAGGTAAGGAAAACCGGCAGTGAAGCCTTCCGTCTTGACAGCCGGTTTCCTATTGTGCATGTGCAAGTTGTGCTGCCCCACGTCCCAGAACCTGTGTCCCCAAGAAGGCTGTAGGGGTAAGGAGGAGGGGCCGGACGTCTTCGTAGTTCGCTGCGGTACCCAGGTCCCACTCCTCTGGGGACCCTCAAGGACCGGGTCCCCCTTTATTTGGAATCCACACCCTTGGACCTGTAAGGCACCCTTCTGGTTCCCTTGGGCAAGTAATAGACCAGGAATACCATTAACAAGGGTCCAGTGCCATAAAGGACACATTACAGGCAAAACCTTGTTCTTGAACAGAGGCTCGGGTACCATCCACTTTAGCTTTCTTGCCATCCGAATGGATCCAATTATAACATCCTCACTGGGACATCATTGAAGAATTTGAAGAGCTTCAACAGCCATGACCATCACCTTCAAGACACTGGCAAAAAGGTACTTCCCGTGTGGGAGGGGTTATATGGTAGGAACCTTCTTACTATTGGTTGCCAGTGTCCAATCACCTAAAGGTAGCATATAACCCAGATAGTCATTTTTATGGTGCTCTGTGTCCCGTGATGTACGATAAAGAAAGTGGCAAATGTGGCAGTAGAGGGTGCAAACAAGCGGCGCTCCCCCCCTTTTGGGGGGGGGAGCTCCGCTTTAATTCACGGTTGACATTCAAAGCATCCATGTCTCTATGCTTTATTTTGCTGAGAAATCATTTTTTTTTTAAAAAAAAACCCAGGCATTTCTGGCCATGGCCATCTTGAGTAAGGGCAGATGATTCATGTTGCATTAACTTCCTGGAACCCATCTACCCTTAGCTCATGCAAACAGGTAGAGGGTGTGCTTAGCTGAGAAAACCCCTCCTGAAGACTCCCGGGATGGGATGACATTATTTGCCTAGGCCTGGAAACCAGAAAGCAATTAAATAAATGTAAAAAAAAAATTAAATACAAAAAGTTTGAAACGCGTAAATATGATATACTTTCCTATTTATTAATGCTTGCAGCATGAGGATTATAAATAGTCTATGCTGATTGAGAGATTGAAGTCCCACTTTAATGAAGCTGGAATCCCAAGTTATATCTATTTATTTTGTATAATTCCTATCATCCAATAGTATACGGGTGATGAAGAAACAAGGAGAATGTAAATATCGGGTCACCTTGGGTTGTGATAGTGATTTGAATTGAAGCGTTACACCGCAACATTCAAGTCCAGACGCAAGTTTATTCCAACGCAGGCAATTTACGAAGTCAACGCATTTTGAGGCCTGTAACTCCACCCCATTTCATCAGGGCTTGAAGAAATTGAAACAATTAAGGTAGAAGGGCTCAAAAATTAACCACCAATCCTTAGGTGGACGTCATAGGATGTCCTGGATTTTAGGTGGTGTTATCTGAATGATGTCTGCAGCTGCAAGCATCATCCAGATATCTTTTTTTTCAGCAGGCGAATCCCTGCAATGTAAAAGCAGTCATAGCGGCTGTTTAGCCCCTTGGTCGCTTTTACAGGCGGCGGGATAGGACGCCCGGCCCTCCTGCCTCACCCGTGTGATCAGGAAGCCGGAGAATGAATCCGGCGTTGGTTTACCATAGAGATGGCCGGGGACCAGATGGTCCCCAGCCATCTCTATGACTCTCGGAGGCAGGAAGCAATGTCATGACCTCACTATCGGCAGATGTAAACTGCTGGGTTTTTTTTGTGGAAATCCTGAGATTGTTTTTTTTGATCTCAGGCTTTCCGGGCATAGAAGAGAGGTGTGGGGACTTATAGACCCCAGATCACTCCGTAAAGAAGACCTGTCATGCCCTATTCCTGTTACATTCCTTGTAATAGGAATAAAAGTGATCAAAAAATGAAAAAATTAAAAGGGAAAGTGTAAAAATAAAATTATAAAAAAAAAATTAAAGCGCCCCATAGGATCGCACACAGAAGCAAAAGCATATGTAAATGGCAAATTTTAGAGTCAGAGCAATAATTCTAGCACTAGACCTCCTATGCAACTCTAAACTGGTAACCTGTAAAAATTTTGAAACTTAGCCTGTGCAGATTTTTTAAGTTTGGCGCCGTGACATGTTAGGTATCCATTTACTTGGCGTAACATCATCTTTTAAATTATACCAAAAAATGAGGGTAAATACTGTTTATTTCAGTTTATTTTTTGTTTTTCAAAATCAAGTTTGAAAAATTGTATCAAAAAATATGTTAAAAAAAAACAAAAAACAGTCTTTAAAACATTAGCAGCGCTTAAGAAGTTCATATGTGAAATAAAATATAAATAAAGATGAAAAGTTCCACTTGTGTCTTAATTGTGTACAGCAGGGTGTGGGGTGGTATATTATTAAAATAATATAAGCATGTATCATAGATCGTCGATCTATGATACATGCTTATATTATTTTAATACATTGTAAGTGTACATCTATATGGGATCACTTTGTTTTTTAAATAAAAGTATTTTAATTTACTGGATTACGCTATGGGCACTTCTATTTCTTCGCTCGTTATGAGCTTAATTTAGATGGAAGTATGCAGAGTGCGCTGACAGCTATCCAAATATCCATCCACGGATCCAGTCCTATTTGAGTGAACTAAGTCCGTCGATATTAAACCAGTGAAAGGCACGCTGTTAACCCATCACCTTCTGGTAAGTGGATTACCTATAGGGGATTCCCATAAAAGCAATGTGGTGAAGGATTTATCTGGGATTTTGATCAGCAGAGAGTTGGCGTTCAACATTCTTTATAAACGGATCAGCTACCACCCCACACCCTGCTGTACACAATTAAGACACAAGTGGAACTTTTCATCTTTATTTATATTTTATTTCACATATGAACTTCTTAAGCGCTGCTAATGTTTTAAAGGCTTTGGGTTTAACATATTTTTTGATACAGTTTACATTTTTATAGTAGCAGCTGTATATATTTTTATTTATCATATTTTTTTTTTTGCATGAGCGCCGAGGGAGAAATACTTTGTTTCAGTTTATTTTTCATTGTTTGTGGAAAGTTTGAAAAATTGCTGCGCAAATATCATGCATGGCTGTACTGGGTCACAAATTTGGCCCTGGACTTCATCCAGAACGGCCCACTTTAATTTTGCAAACAAGCACAAAAACAGTATATAAACTATACACAATTGTGCAAAAAAACATAAGGAGTCCTCACTAACCTCTTCTATTATTTCACGTATTCTCCTCTGTATTTTTCCATCCTTCTCACATCACTGCGTGAAATTGAGGGAGAGCCGCGCAGCCATTACTTTGACAGGCTGTCACTGAAACCGGCCTACTGAGCGATCGGCCCACCGGGAAACTCCCTGTAGTCCCGATGGCCAGTACATGCCTGATATCATGTGACATAAAAAATTAGCAACGACTGCCATTTTATTCCCTAGGGCCTCTGCTAAAAATATATACATATAATGTTTGGGGCATCCAAGTAATTTTCTATAAAAAAAAAAAAAAGATGATTTTTACATGTTGGGGAAGAATGTCAGAATTGGCTTGGGCTGGAAGTGGTTAATGAATAATTGGTCCCAGTACTACACTTTTATTAGCTGATTAATATTTTGAAGGACTGCAGCTCCTTCATAAATAGAGCAATTTGTCATCTTATATTACTCTCTTGCTTGCCGGTATCACTATCTGTACTCCTCTTGGAGAGAATTTTCCCACATTTCCTGTGTGTTTAGGAATGGTTAGGTCTCATTCACAATTCCTATAAGGTCAGGAAAGCAGAGATTAGAATCAGCGGATCCTTGTGGCAGGAATCGCAGGTGGTTGAGGACAGCTGCAGCCAGGAAGCCTCTCAAAGCAATGGCAGGCTGTCCACATATATCCACACATATAGCAGTTACCTGCAGCTAGGGACAGATAACTGGCCTGTGGACGCAATCTGCCAGGACCCAGGGCCAATCCTCTGTCCCTAGCCGCAGGTAACCGCTGGATGCGAAGATACATGCAGACAGCCTGGGCACCCAGTCATTCTTTTGTATGGGTTTAAAAGCTGCAGCTGTCCAAAACTACCTCTGATCCCTATGGCAGCAGTCCTCTAATTTTTGCTGCAGGAATCTGCTGTCCAGACCTTTTAGGACACGTGAATGAGGCCTTATGGCAGTGATGGCGAACCTTGGCACCCCCAGATGTTTTGGAACCACATTTCCCATGATGCACTGTGCAGTGTAGTTAAAAATCATGGGAAATGTAGTTCCAAAACATCTGGGGGTGCCAAGGTTTCGCCATCACAGCCTTAGGGGAATCTTTCCAGTACCCACTTCCACTAGCCCTACCACCTCCCCCTCCTGCAGCCCTCCTAACACTTTAATATGTAGAGTCTGGAAGAAAGGAGGGAAAGGGGGGACATGATTGAAACCTTCGAAATACATCCAGGGGGTTCAGGAAGGCAGTTTTTTTCAATATGAAACCAAAAT
The DNA here is from genome assembly GCA_037952835.1 of Lithobates septentrionalis. Classification (NCBI taxonomy): domain Eukaryota; kingdom Metazoa; phylum Chordata; class Amphibia; order Anura; family Ranidae; genus Lithobates; species Lithobates septentrionalis. The sequence goes on along the minus strand of JBBDGP010003954.1, from coordinate 73,032 downwards.
CAAGAATACGGGGACATGACCTCTAACTGGAGGGAAGTTCAAAACTAATCTTAGAAATTGTTATTTTGCTGAAAGGGTAGTTGATGCTTGGAATAAACTTCCAGCAGAGGTAGTGAGACAGTCAACATTAAATGGCTTCAAACATGCTTGGGACAAACATACATCTATAGTCAGACAATAAAGTAAAAAAAAAAGAAAAAAGGTAGACTCGATGGACTACTTCTGTCTTTTACTGCCGTCCCTTTTCTATGAAGAAAGATAGCGCTGGACTCCAGGCACCGATACCTACCTGATTTTTAAAAGTCAACAGCTTAACCACTTGCCGACCGCTGCCCGCCGATATACTTCGGCAAAATGGCAGTGGTGGGCAAATGGGCATACCTGTATATCCCCTTTAATTGGCGGGGCTAGCGGGTGCCCGCCACGCACAGCCTGACCATGCCCGCGGGTCCCGCGGACTCGGTGTCCGCCGGTGTCCTGTGATCGTGTCATGGAGTCGCAGAACAGGGAGATGCCTATGTGAACAAGGCATTTCCCCATTCTGCCTAGTGACATGACAGATCTACTGCTCCCTGTCATGGGGAGCAGTGATCGCTCTCATGTCCTAGGTAGCCCCCCCACAGTTAGAATCACTCCCTAGGACACACTTAACCCCTTCATCGCCCCCTAGTGTTTAACCCCTTCCCTGCCAGTGACATTTTTACAGTAATCAGTGCATTTTTATAGCACCGATCGCTGTACAAATGCCAATGGTCCCAAAAATGTGTCCGATGTGTCCGCCATGATGACGCAGTCCTGATAAAAATCGCAGATCGCCGCCATTACTAGTTAAAAAAAAATATAATAAAAATGCTATAAAATCTATCCCCTATTTTGTAGACGCTATAACTTTTGCGCAAACCAATAAATATAGGCTTATTGCGATTTTTTTTACCAAAAATATGTAGAAGAATACCTAAACTGAGAAAAAATTAGCTTTAAAAAAAAAAAAAAAAGGGGATATTATAGCAAAAAGTACAAAATATTGTGGGGGGTTTTTTCCGAAATTGTCGCTCTTTTTTGTTTATAGTGCAAAAAATAAACGCAGAGGTGACCAAATACCACCAAAAGAAAGCTCTATATGTGGGGAAGAAAAGGACGTTAATTTTGTTTGGGTGCAACGTCGCACGACCGCGCAATTGTCAGTTAAAACGACACAGCACAGAATCGCAAAAAAACAGCCTGGTCATTCAGCAGCCAAATCTTCCGGGGCTGAAGTGGTTAAAAGCTCAATCTTTTGACAAACTATACATAGTTTGCTTGGACCAGCTTGGCCCAAACGACTATGTCCCTCACTAACATGTGAGGCCGCTGGATGTGCGGTATAACCTGTATGTAGCTGCACTGTGTTCCGGGTTGGAGCCGAGACTTCCGCTCTCATACCTGGAACAAAATAGAGGAGTCTATCACAGCGGCGCTCAGCCATTCAGAGAAAGCAACGTATTCTAGCAAGGAGTCAGAGAGGCGGGCTGATGACGTCACAACTTCCGACTCAGCCAGAGGAAGCTTTGTGTTCATTGATGGAATACAATCGCTTTCTCTGCATGGCTGAGCGCCGCTGTGATAGACTTCTTCAGTGTTCTGGATATGAGACGGGAAGTCTCGGCTCCAACCGGGAACACAGTGCGGTATTCTGTATGTTACCGCAGCTACATACAGTTTATACCGCACCATCCAGCCGTCTCACATGTTAGTGAGGGACAAAGGTGGCCCAAACAAACTATTCAAAGTATATCAAAAACATGGAGTTGAGCTTTATATGTGCCAGGATCTAATGAAACCTGGAATAGCCCACAAAATCATCTACCCCCACCCCTCAAAAAAATATAAATAAATAAAAACATTAGCCTATAGAAAAACCTGCTTACCTCTCCAAATGCTCCCCGACCAATAACTTTTATAACCTCAAAGTCATCCCGATGAAGTTGCATTCCCTTCAGTAGCTGGGTGAAAGGTTTTGCTGTGGAAAAAGAATACAAAAATTAAATTTAATGTATTTAAAAGAGAACATTTTGCCCTATTTTCCCCCCATTTAACCACTTGTGTACCTGCCTTGTAATGCCCCTTTTATTAGCAGTCTATTTTTGTGTTTTCGGTGCTGCAGAACTACCAAACTTCTACAACAAGAACACCTCACCTCCTCCATTTCTTCACCACCAAGGAATAACATCTAGGTAGGCTTTATAAACCACCATAAACAGTGAGATGATCGGAGTGAGCCATCAACCCAAAAGCAAAATGACGAAACGCACACAAGCTGGTTGGGGGGTTCTTCCATTATAAAACCATGAAGGCTACAGGAACTGACATGATGAATTAGGTTTATTTCCATGGCACCAACATATTCCACAGCCCTTCAGACACAACCAGCCATGTTAGTCCCTTGCAACCAGGAAAGCTTCCATCATTCCTGCACAACCATGAGATAATACACAGGTGGGCAATGATCTGAAGGTTTCTGGCCATAGGAGCGATTTTCTTTCCTGCAACCTCGGCTACAATAGCTGCTAACAATCACATGAAAAAAACGCCAGGCTGGTAGTAGCCAATTTGATCGATTAACTTGGGTACATTCAGCCTGCCCATACATGGTCCCTGCTGAACCAGCCAATATTTGAACCATCTATGGCCAGCTTTAGGAAGCCAGAGCAGTTATTGGAAATATGCAGAAACAAAATAAATATAATCCTGTGGTTCTTTACATGCTGACCAGAACTACAGGACTCTGATGAGATCAACGAAGCCAAATCAGTACTGTTCATTGATGCAGAAGGCGCCCATCGGTACAGAAGGCGCCCATCGGTACAGAAGGCGCCCATCGGTACAGAAGGCGCCCATCGGTACAGAAGGCGCTCATCAATACAGAAGGCGCTCATCAATACAGAAGGCGCCCATCGGTACAGAAGGCGCCCATCGGTACAGAAGGCGCCCATCGGTACAGAAGGCGCCCATCGGTACAGAAGGCGCCCATCAATACAGAAGGCGCTCATCAATACAGAAGGCGCCCATCGGTACAGAAGGCGCCCATCGGTACAGAAGGCGCCCATCGGTACAGAAGGCGCCCATCGGTACAGAAGGCGCCCATCGGTACAGAAGGCGCCCATCGGTACAGAAGGCGCCCATCGGTACAGAAGGCGCCCATCGGTACAGAAGGCGCCCATCAATACAGAAGGCGCTCATCAATACAGAAGGCGCTCATCGGTACAGAAGGCGCTCATCGGTACAGAAGGCGCCCATCGGTACAGAAGGCGCCCATCGGTACAGAAGGCGCCCATCGGTACAGAAGGCGCCCATCAATACAGAAGGCGCCCATCAATACAGAAGGCGCTCATCAATACAGAAGGCGCTCATCAATACAGAAGGCGCTCATCGGTACAGAAGGCGCCCATCGGTACAGTAGGCGCCCATCGGTACAGTAGGCGCCCATCGGTACAGAAGGCGCCCATCGGTACAGAAGGCGCCCATCGGTACAGAAGGCGCCCATCGGTACAGAAGGCGCCCATCGGTACAGAAGGCGCCCATCGGTACAGAAGGCGCTCATCAATACAGAAGGCGCTCATCGGTACAGAAGGCGCTCATCAATACAGAAGGCGCCCATCGGTACAGAAGGAGCCCATCGGTACAGAAGGCGCCCATCGGTACAGAAGGCGCCCACCGGTACAGAAGGAGCCCATCGGTACAGAAGGCGCCCATCGGTACAGAAGGAGCCCATCGGTACAGAAGGCGCCCATCGGTACAGAAGGCGCCCATCGGTACAGAAGACGCTCATCGCAAAAAATTTTGCTTCAATACTTACCTTTAATCCAGCGCTGTGATCTGCAGTAATTCCATGCCACCCCTAGATGTCCTCAGTCTTCCAGCCAGCATCATTCACCCTGCTTTTGCTGGAACCGTGGCTCAGTGGTGCTCAGCTTTCTTGACATGGTGGAAGGAAAGGGGGGGGGGGGGGGGGGGGTCAGGTACAGCCCCATGACATCACCAAAGGGCTGCACAAAAAAATTATGTGAATATTCATTATGAAAAAAAGCAGGCACAAGACAGGATAGTCAGAGACTGCAGACATGACACAAGACATGGTCAGAGACTGCAGACATGACACAAGACATGGTCAGAGACTGCAGACATGACACAAGACATGGTCAGAGACTGCAGACATGACACAAGACATGGTCAGAGACTGCAGACATGACACAAGACATGGTCAGAGACTGCAGACATGACACAAGACATGGTCAGAGACTGCAGACATGCTGGAGGAGGCTGCTAAAAATCATTACTATAAACAGGGCAATAAGGAAACGGATTAGTGTCTGCAGAAGCCGAGAGGGACAAAAGTGCCAAAGGGGTGTATGTGGTCCCTGGGCCGTGGACAAACCCCTGAGGGATACATCATCATGCCGGTCTGGAGTGTGTGTGTGTGTGTTTGCTCCGGGAAGGGGAGTAGTCCATTGATAGGAGTTCCCCTTTAAAATTCAATGGGCCTACAGGCCCACCATGCAAAACCACATTTTTTTCCTAAAGTCATTCTCCATTTCGGCAGAGAGGACATGGCTGAGTCTCCAAGGAAACACCATCCGAAGCCTTCTCACTTGTACGTTCGATCACAGTACAGGGACTTTTCTCATTCCCACAATGTAAGCAATGTTGACATTGCAAAAAACCCGCTGAATATTTGATATAATAAGAAAAAATACAAAATAAAATGCAGGAGAGGAAAAAAAAAAAAAAAATCGAACTGCTGTTGCAAGACTAAACATTCCTGATGACAACGGTCTGACTAGTAAGATTGTAAACACAAATACATTGAAGCATCGGTCAACTTTAAAGAGGAGTCTGCCTGCCTGACTATATACAGCTCTATAAAGACTTCTGGAATGTTTATAGTTCTCGTTAAAAGACAGTGTGTAAAATTCAGGAGGTAAAGGGGAACTTAACCCTCTCCAAAAAAAACAAAAACAAGGGGAGTAAAATCAAGAGGTTGAGCCGTGGTGGTTTTACTGCCCCCTGGCCTCCCGTCAGAATATGGACATGCAGCCAATCAGGGCTGTACACATGCTGCAGCCCCCTGCTTCACTGTCACAAAGAAAGAAAAGTGGAACTTCCGCTTAATGTACTCCTCGCCAGATGACATGGCACAATTGGCATGTCATTTTTTTTTGGGGGGGGGCTGGGTACTTGGTTTGGAGTGGGACTTCCTGTCCCAGTTCCTCCTTCCGACTGCCAAGGCAATTCCTAGGCGGCCCCTCCCTCCCGTCAATGTTCTGGGACACGTGACAGGTCCCAGAACATTGCCTGGCCGTTGACGGAGAGCAGCGCGGCTCGCACATGTGCAGTGCATGCCCGGCTATGAAGCCATAAACTGTCACAGCCGGGCGTGCACACTCACAATGTCGGCGCCGCGATGAGGAGGGCGAGAGAACAGGGGCTTCGGGTGGCCACATCGCTGGACCGTGGGACAGGTGAGAGTCTGTTTATTAAAAGTCAGCAGCTATGCTTTTTGTAGCTGCTGACTTTTAATAAACTCAAAAAACAGGTGGAACTCCGCTTTAAAGTGTTACTAAACCCCGGAGCCTGAATTCACTATATCTGGTCTCCCACAGTACACAGAACATGGAAATGCAATTATTATAGTCAATAAAAACTGCTAAATACCTTTTCTCATCAGCAGTATATAGCAGTCTTGTGGAGGAGGACAACGCTCGGGTCATCTAGGTAATTATCCCCATTCAGGCTGCGGACTGAACTTCACTTGGATCCCCCCATGCAAACTAAACAGCATGGATGGAGGAACCGCCACTATTGTATTCCGACAGCCAGCATCCACAGCTGCCAGAATACCTGAACAGTGATTGCAAATGATAGGATGTAGTCAACTGTTCCGCCCAACAACTTTCCACCTGGCTTGATTCATTTTTGTTAAACTTTTTTTTTTTTTTTTTTTTTTTTAAGCCTGGTGATGCCGACAGGGCCACCCACGTCTCCAATATGAGCCGGGTATGGCTAGAATAAGTCTGCAGTGGTGGTTCCCATATTTCCGTCCTGACAGCTTCCCTTTAGGGCTCATTTACACTTGCTTCTGCTTCAACATGGCTTCGGACAGGCTTTGTTAAAGCTCTCTGAACGCCAGTCACTAAATAAAACGGTTAGCTTACAGTCCTGTTTACACCATAATTTTGCTAAGCTTCAAAAATTTTACCCCATGTAGCTTCAGTGGTGCTTCAAAGCGTCTTCAAAGCCTCCATAGAAGTCTATGGCAAAGCTCGCTCGAAGCCCCACTGAAGAACCACCAAAGACACCACCAAAGACACACCAAAGACACACCAAAGACACACCAAAGACCAACCAAAGACACACCAAAGACACACCAAAGACACACCAAAGACACACCAAAGACACACCAAAGACACACCAAAGACACACCAAAGACACACCAAAGACACACCAAAGACACACCAAAGACACACCAAAGACACACCAAAGACACACCAAAGACACACCAAAGACACACCAAAGACACACCAAAGACACACCAAAGACACACCAAAGACACACCAAAGACACACCAAAGACACACCAAAGACACACCAAAGACACACCAAAGACACACCAAAGACACACCCAAAGACACACCCAAAGACACACCCAAAGACACACCCAAAGACACACCCAAAGACACACCCAAAGACACACCAAAGACACACCAAAGACACACCAAAGACACACCAAAGACACACCAAAGACACACCAAAGAACCAAAGACACACCAAAGAACCAAAGACACACCAAAGAACCAAAGACACACCAAAGAACCACCAAAGAACCACCAAAGAACCACCAAAGAACCAAGCAAAAGCAAGTGTAAACAGGAATGTAAGCCAACTCATTTTAGTGATAACTTTGACTGGCATTCAGAGAGCTTTAACAAAGCCTGTCTGAAGTCTTGTTTTGAAACAAATGTAAACGAGCCCTAAAGGGTTATTTCACCTTTACCAAAGAACCGCCTATGCAGGTATGAGGTCCAAGTAGATAAATGCAAAAAAAAAAAACACAACAAAAACTGGCACATTGACTTTAGTTGGAAAATGCCCCTTGCTGTAGTTGTAGGCCATTTACATACCTCCTGAAGCCTCTAGCGTTGGTGCTAGAACATTGCTAAGACATTCCAAGCCTTTACTGCTCTCCCCCACCATCACAGGAACGAGTTCTCATCCTCCCATACGTGTGGTGTGGTCCACAATCTCCTCCATCGCAGCGTCACTAAACTGCAGAATTGCCGAGCTACTGCAACAGGGGAGAGGGCATGTGAGAGCAGGGCCCTCCTGTACCTTTTTGTATTGTACTGTAATTGTGTTGTCCCCCTTATACATTGTAAAGCGCTGAGTAAACTGTTGGCGCTATATAAATCTCGTATAATAATAATAATAATGTGAGGGGGGTTTTTTGGCTTGGAGTGTATTAGCAACATTCTAGTAACAAGGCAGGACAAGATGATGCCAGCTCTGGGAGTTTTTTTAGCCAGGCTTCTGGAGGTACGGAAAATGCTACTTTCACACTTTTTTGAAGCGCTTTTGCGTTAAAAAAAAGCGCCTGAAAAGAAAAATGGTTCAGTTTAAAAAAAAAGAAGTAAACTTCCTTTGCTGACATTTACCTATAAGTAGTGAGTAGTGTAAATATCACCTAAACGCGTATCGTTAAGATTTTTACATTACATGCAGCTAATGAAATCACTGGCACATGCGTTCTGAAGGAACAGCCAACCGTGCCATTCCCCCAGAGCCCTGTGCCATGAACGGCAGCTCCCGCGCGCATTCACCCGGAAGAATCAAACCTTATTTTCCAAAATTTTTGGTCGGCCTTTTTTTTTTTTTGTAAAAAGATAAAAAATCCAGTGGTGAATATATACCACCAAACGAAAAGGTCGATCGTTCTCAAAACGATGATAACGATTTCAGATAGGCACAGTGTTGGATGACAGCGCTGAAAACTGGCCTGAGCAAGAAGGTGGTGAAAGTACCCAATAGGCACGGGGTTAACTTTGGGAAAAGCTGCAGAGTTTGTTTTTATTCCCAGGCACCCCTCACCTGTATGGGCAGTTTTTTTTGGTAAAAGTTTACACACCCCTCTCATTAAAAGTAAAGGGAGAGGATGAAAAGCGCACAGCAGATACATTGCAGGTAGAGGAGAGCAGAGCTGGGATCTGATGCTTGAAAACAGAAAACCGTAAATCACAATCAGCCCTTTCACCTCCCCGAATGATTCCTCGGTGAATCCCGGTGTATGGAAGAAGCTGAGGCCAGGAATTCGAGCAAACACGACTGCAAGTTCAAACACGATCGTAAACATTTGTTTTAGATTTGCAAAATGACTCAGTGCAGGTAAGAGTGCGGCCGGGGCTCCACCCGGGCAAGCAGCACAGTGCAGAAACACAGCGTAATCTGTACAGGATCGTTCGCCCCAACACCACACTTATTACATAGAAGTATTATGGCTTTACAATACATTCACCTACACAGGACAGGAAAAGCAGCCACTGTCCTGACGCCATCACATGCATTGTGCATGCATCCAATCCCTCTATTACACTTTACGGACAGCAGCAAGACAGGGAAAAGCCACCAGTGCCCCATGGGTAAGGTTTTTCTTTTGCTTTACCCACTTAGCGACCACCCACCCGCATTGTACAGTAGACAAGCGGCTGTAGGGAAAGCAGCCCCCCCCCCCCCCCCCCCCGGCCGGTTCCAGCTGCACTTGTACACAGCGGGAGTCTGTCAGCAAGACAAAGCAAATGATTCCCAGCTTGTACCTGCTGATCAGCGGCGTGCAATCACAGCCCAGAGCTCTGTGCTGATAATCAACACAGAGCTCTGTACACAGGGAACGATCTCTCTTTCTCATCCCTGCAAAGGGATAAGAAACAGAGATCTCTTATTAACCGCTTCAGCCCCGGAAGATTGTCTCCAATATAGAATTATTTGTAAATCGATACCCTTCCCCTGAGGAAGGTCAAGTAACTCCGAAACGCGTCGGTTGCAAAAATATTGGTATCAACCTTATATCCGTGCACCAATATATGATTCGCATTCCCTATTAAGAATTTCCTTTGTGACATTTTTTTCGTTTGATGTTTTTACTATGTTTTCTAATCAATAAAATAATTTTGTTATATATACTTCATATACTCCCTATACGTTCTTTTACATGTGCCTTTAAAGTCCACCACTAGGGGAACTTTCTCTTTTTCAGCCCCGGAAGATTTTACCCCCTTCCTGACCATAGCATTTCTTGCATTTGGCACTGCGTCGCTTTAACTGACAATTGCGCGGTCGTGCGACGTTACACACAAACAAAATTGACATCCATTTTTTCCCCCACAAATAGAGCTTTCTTTTGGTGGTATTTGATCACCTCTGCGATTTTTTTTTTTTTTTTTGCGCTAAACAAAAAAAAAAAAAAAGAGCGGCGGGCGCGTGCTAACCCCAATTAAAGGGGACGTACTGGTACGCCCATTTGCCCACCGCTGCCATTGTGCCGACGTATATCAGCCAGTGTCATTAGTACAGTGACAGTGTACAGTATCACTGAATTAGTGTCGCTGGTGACTTTAGTGGCAGTTAGTCATTGGCCATGCAGGAAAGACGTCACCTCCCACGCATGCGTGGGAGTTCAATCAGATTCGACAATGCTGAATCTGTACAGTAAGCTGCGCTTGCGCCCCTCACTGTACAAGGATGGACAGGCAGGTAAGTAACTTTAATGCAGAAAAGACAAAGCATGTCTCTTCTCCATTACAATTCCTGCTTGTTAGCCCATTTTTAAATTCAGGCCTCAAGTTCCACTTTAAGCCGGCCAATGCAAGTCTCGGTATTGTTTTCAGCCAGCGGGCGTAGAGTTCTACCTTTAAAAAAGGGAAGACTCTACCAGTCGGCCCCAAAACGTCTGGTGCTGAGATTTATAGTTCCGGCTTTAGTACACCAATTAGAGAGGGTCGCTCACTGTACCCCATTCCTCCATTCACAAAAGGACTTGAATTATTTTCACTGCATCCAAGGCATGAGTGATTGGCGAAAGTGTAGATGAACTTCAGGATATTCCCACCTCCAATCACAGAACAGCCTGCATTCAGTGAATAGAATGCCAGGCCTTTTCTGTATAGAGAATGGGATAGAGGGGGTGACCCACAGATCCCCCCAGCCCCCCTCATAAACAGAGAACTTGGGCTCCATTCACACTTGTACAACTCCAAAGTTGCGTGGACTTTGGAGTGCAACTTTGATGCAACTTTGGATGGGTGCGACTTCTTTAGCTTTGACCAGTGATAAGGGGAAAAAAACTGTTGCATTGTATAACATTCAGATACAATTTTCATGCAACTTTTGAGGGTTAACATTGAAGTCTATGGCCCTCAAGTTGCATGAAAGTCAGACCAAAGTAGGGCATGAACTACTCTGAAGTCGCTGCAACTTTAAGTAGCACATATAGGAATGGTTATCATTGGAAAACATGGAACGACTTGACATGTGACTTTGATGTCCAAGGTTGCATGACAAGTCGCACAAGTGTGAATGGAGCCCAAGTAGAGAGTTTTGGAGCCACAATAATCTGTACCAACCTGCAGGTCATCACGGTCATTGCATTTTATGGGCGGAGTAACTGCAGCTATTCGCGCACGCACACCTGTCTTCCAGATGCAGGTATCTGCAGATTTCTGCTGCTGGAAATCACAGGGTGAGCTAATCGCTCTCGTGAGTGGACCCTTAAAGTTTCATTAAACTCACATCATTAACTATCAACAAATGGTGTATTCCATGCTGTTCATACTCACTCAGTCACTATGGGATTCCTTTTCTGTATTCTGCAAAATATCCTGGCTGATCCTGCTGCTCTCTATCTCCCCCTTCTGTCCATGTCCCCAATTCAGCTAGAGATTTTGCAGAGCAGTGTTGGCAGATCTGCACACGCTCAGTTTTCACTGAGTTTCTATGCTGACCATTTTCTCCCCATCACATCTGAGCAGCCCATGTGACTATAAAGTCACACATGTGGGCATACATTACACACCGTAGCAAATTAAAAAAAAAAAAAAAAAAGAGTTATTAGTAACAAATTAACCAAATTTTATTTAAAAACATATAAAAGTACAGAAAACTTCTAAAAGCTGTAAACAGCACATCCATCTCTATGCGCTGGGCCCGGGTCAGTGAATGTATGACCACTGGGAAGTTCCCTTGGTAGAGTGGGAGCAAAATACATTTTTTACAAGCTTGACGTTATTCACAAAACAAGTTGAGCCTGTATCTTTTAAAAATTTTATTTTGCTCCCACTCTACCAAGGAAACTTCCCAGTGGTCATACATGCACTGACCCGGGCCCAGCGCATAGAGATGGATGTGCTGTTAAGAAGTCTGTACTTTATAGGTTTTTAAATAAATGTTGTTAATTTGTCACTATTAAAAACTATTTAAAGTGGATGTAAACTCAAATTTTTTTTTATGTCATAATGTAGAGTATAATATTTCCTATCATTTGAGCCCAGTCTTGCCACACAGAGTTAATCCATCTCTGAGCAATCCTCTTTTATTGTTCAGTGAGATAAATCTTGACAAACAGAGAAAAACTTTGTCAAATCCTCCCCCTTGCTGTGAGTGACAGGTGATTTACATCTTGTACACTAGCCTAAGACATGCATTATTTTTTAATTCCCTCCCCCACTCCTTTCTTCAGCAGCTCTGCAAGGATTGGCTGTTCCACACCTCAGCATGATTTGGCATGCTGAAGTCATGTGGTGACTTTCCTGTCTTTTCACTGGATGTTAGAGATCATAGCAGAAGTTCAGTTAGAAATACACAGGAGAAAATGCATATTGACAAGGGGAGTGTAGAGGTGGGCGGGGAGTGTAGAGGTGGGCGGGGAGTGTAGAGGTGGGCGGGGAGTGTAGAGGTGGGCGGGGAGTGTAGAGGTGGGCGGGGAGTGTACTGACATCACGACTCCACCCACCGAGCTCCAGACAACAGACCCGCCCACAGAATCTGCAGTTTTTCGGGTCTCATAACAGACAGAGGGGAGACATTTGACAGGTAAAGATACATGCAGGAGGCATGTATATCCTTATAGATAACTCCTATGGCAGTAGTTTAGAAAGGATGACATTGGGTTTACATCCACTTTAATATATTGGCCATTAGTACAGTGACAGTGCATTTTTATTTTTAGCACTGATCACTGTATTAGTGTCACTGGTCCACACAAAATGTTAAAAGTGTCAGTTAGTGTCCGAATATCCGCCACAATATCGCAGTCCCACTATAAGTTGCTGATCGCTGCCGTTGCTAGTAAAAAAAATAAATATATAAAAAAATAAATAAAAATATCCCATAGTTTGTAGACGTTATAACTTTTGCGTGAAACCAATCAATATACGCTTTTTTTTTTTTTTTTTTTTGATCAAAAATTTGTAGCATACATTGTAAAGTGCTGAGCAAGCTGTTGGCGCTATATAAATTGTGTATAATATTATTATTATTCAAGATTTATATAGCGCCAACAGCTTGCGCAGCACTTTACAACATTGGGGAAGACAGTACAATTACAATACAATACAGGAGGGATCAGAGGGCATATTATAATAATAATGTAGCAGAATACATATTGGCCTAAATTTATGAAGAGATTTGATTTTTTTCAATTTTTTTTTATTGGATATAGTAAAAAATATTGATTTTTTTTCCCCCCATACTTGTTGTGTTTTTCTTTGTTTATAGCGCAAAAAATTAATGCAGAAGTGATCAAATACCACCAAAAGAAAGCTCTATATGCAGGGGGGGGGGGACACAAAGTTTATATGGGTACAGCGTTGCACGACTGCGCAATTGTCAGTTAGAGTAACGCAGTGCCGTATCGTAAAAAAAATGGCCTGGTCATGATCAGGGGGGGGGGGGGGGGGGGGGCGGGTAAATCTTCCAGAGGTCAAGTGGTTAAGAAACATTCCAAGTCAGACAATGTCTTCCCAGCTGCAGCATGCGATGGTTTTTGCACGCCGCGCACATCTGCCAGAGATATAAAGGGACAGGTGCTGTTCAGGTGATGAGATCCTCGGTGGTGTTTATTTGTATCATCCGGAGCTCCTGAACACACAACTTGTATTAACAGTCAATACGAGAATAAAGGGAAGACTTTGACTTGCTTACAGTCCGGGTGTGTCTGGACCGGCTGGTCAGTCCGCTCTTTAAATGTCAATACCTGACATGTGCGCCTTTAGAAACACACCCAGCTACAGCACAGAGGAAGATTCGGGGAAACAAAGAGAATGGCGGAGTGTTATCGTCTCCCAGAGACGGCTTTTCTGCTGCCAGAAATATCATCCCCTACCTTTCTGTAACTAATAAATTCCTGACAAGTCACAAGATACACCTACAGTACTATCGTCCCCAAAAAGCAACAACTTTGATCATTAAAGGGCCAGTTCACACCACATGCAGTCCAGTGCGTTTTTTTTCGGTTGATTTCCAATGGCATAGTTCACACCAGTGCATTCAAGAAAAGTAGAACATGCTGCATTTTTCCTGCACTGGAACGCTGTAAAATGCACCAGAACGCACCTAAAACACACCAAAAATGCACTGGAACACACATGTCCTTATTTATAGGATATGTAAAGGTTCGTTTAACCACATGCCGACCGGGCCATAGCCGAAAGACGGCCACAGCGCAGTCGGCTTATTCTGGGTGCACGTCCGTGGGACGTCCTCACAGAATCGGGCGCGCACCCGGGAACATCCGTGACCGCCGGGTCCATCACGGATCACAGTAAACAGCCACTGATAGCGGCCGTTTACCACGTGATCGCTCCGTCAAATGACGGAGCATTATTATTATTATTATACGAGATTTATATAGCGCCAACAGTTTACTCAGCGCTTTACAATGTATAAGGGGGACAACACAATTACAGTACAATACAGAAGGGACAGGAGGGCCCGGCTTGTAGAGCTTACATTCTAAAGGGAGGGGGTGGTGGTACAAAAGGTAATATCTGCAAAGAATGATTTGATGGGGGTGGCTCAGGGACAGTTATGTGGGTGTGGGATAGGCTTCCCTGAATAAATGAGTTTTCAAGGATCTCCTAAAGGTGGACAGGGTAGGGGCTGATCAGACATACTGGGGCAGGGAATTCCAGAGGATGGGAGAGGCTCTGGAGAAGTCCTGAAGGCGAGCATGGGAGGAGGTAACAAGGGAGCTAGAGAGCAGGAGGTCCTGGGAGGAGCGGAGGGGGCGATTTGGGCGATATCTGCAGATGAGGTTGGTGATGTAGATGGGGGCAATGTTGTGAATGGCCTTGTATGTTATGGTTAGCATTTTGAACTTTACACGGTGGGGTAGGGGAAGCCAGTGAAGGGATTGGCAGAGGGGCAGCAGTCACGGATCGATTAGTGAGGTGTATTAGTCTAGCAGCAGCATTCATAATAGACTGAAGGGGGGATAGCCTGCTTAAGGGTAGGCCATTAAGGAGAGAGTTGCAATAGTCGAGGCGGGAAATAATCAAAGAGTGAATAAGTTGTTTTGTAGTGTCATTAGTCAGGAAGGGTCGAATTTTGGAGATGTTGCGGAGGTTAAGGCGGCAGGATTTAGCCAGTGATTGGATATGGGGGCTGAAGGAGAGGTCAGAGTCAAGGACTACACCCAGGACTCTGGCATGTGTGGAGGGACCAATGGTTGTGTTGTGGATATTAATGGTGAAGTCACAGGAGGGGGACCGGGAAGGAGGAAATATAACAAGCTCAGTTTTAGAAAGATTACATTTGAGGAAGTGGTGTGACATCCATACCGATATGTCATTCAGCAAGTTTGAGATCCGTGAGGAGATAGTGGGGGTGAGTTGGGGAGTGGAGAGATAGATCTGTGTGTCATCGGCATAGAGGTGGTATTGGAAGCCATGGGAGGTGATCAACTGGCCCAGGGAAGAGGTATAGAGTGAGAAAAGGAGAGGCCCAAGGACGGAGCCTTGGGGTACCCCAACAGAAAGAGGAAGGGGAGCGGAGGAGATGGAGTTGTAAGTGACGCTGAAAGTGCGCTGAGATAGGTAGGAGGAGAACCAGGATAATGCAGAATCACGGAGGCCAAGGGAGTGTAATTTGCTGAGGAGCAGCAGGTGGTCAACTGTGTCAAAGGCAGCAGAGAGGTCTAAAAGTATGAGTATGGAGTAGTGGCCATTGGTTTTGGCAGTTATTAGGTCATTGGTGATTTTTAGTAGGGCAGTTTCAGTCGAATGTTGTAGGCGGAAGCCAGACTGTAGGGGGTCGAGAAGGTTGTTGTCCGTGAGGTAGCGACTCATTTGGTCATGAACAAGGCGTTCGATGAGCTTGGAGGCAAACGGGAGAAGGGAGATAGGTCTTAAGTTATTCAAACAGGTGGGGTCTAGTGAGGTTTTTTTGAGTATGGGGGTAACCAGTGCATGTTTGAGCGGGGAAGGAAAGGTGCTGGAGGAGAGGGAGAGGTTGAAGATGTGGGTTAGGGAGTTGAGGATAGAGTGGGAAGGTGGTCGCAGTAATTGAGAGGGGACAGGGTCCAGGGGACATGTAGTGAGGTGGGCCATGGAGAGGAGTTTATCAACTTCTTCTGTGGTAACTGGGCAAAAGGAGGAGAGTATTGAGTGTGGTGTTGGACCTGATATGTTGGGTAGGGGAGAAATTTTAATGCTGGATATCTCCTTGCGAATTGTGTTGATTTTGCTATTGAAGTGGTTGGCAATATGTTGAGCAGTAAGCAAGTTGGTGGGAGGGGGCAGTGGGGGGTGAAGTAAGGAATTAAGGGTAGAAAAGAGTTGACAAGGTTTGGATGAGAGGGTTTTGATGAGAGTGTTGTAATAGGTTTGTTTAGCAGTGTGGAGGCAGGAGTTGTATTTGAGAAGGACAGATTTGTAGAGGGTAAAGTCTTGCAGGGATTTAGATTTACGCCATGCTCGCTCAAGAGCACGGCTGCGTCTCTTGAGACTTCTGGTGTCGTCTGTTTGCATCACTTGTTCCTCCCTCCCCTCTGACGTCGGTTCCTCCCTCCCCTCTCTATACCGATCGGTACAGTGTGAGAGGGGGAGAGATCGTTTGCAGCGCTGTGGGCACTGCAGATTCAGCCCACAGCGCTGCTCAGTGCCCATACTCTGCCAATAAATTTTAACAGAAACAAAGATCTTTTTTTTTTTTTTAACCGAATTTTCCGTCTTTTTTTGATTTATAGCGCAAAAAATAAAAAACCCCAGCGGTGATTAAATACCACCAAAAGAAAGCTCTATTTGTGTGAAAAAAAGGAAAAACATTTCATATGGGTACAGTGTTGTATGACTGAGTAATTGTCAAAGTGTGAGAGCCCCGAAAGCTGAAAATTGGTCTGGTTAGGAAGGGGGTTTAAGTGCCCAGTGTTCAAGTGGTTAAGAAAAAAAAAAAGTTGGTTTTGCGCAGAGTGGCCCCAATCCTCTTCTGGGGTCCCTAGCAGCGCTCCCGGCTCCTCCTCTTCTGGGGTCCCTAGCAGCGCTCCCGGCTCCTCCTCTTCTGGGGTCCCTAGCAGCGCTCCCGGCTCCTCCTCTTCTGGGGTCCCTAGCAGCGCTCCCGGCTCCTCCCCTTCTGGGGTCCCTAGCAGCGCTCCCGGCTCCTCCCCTTCTGGGGTCCCTAGCAGCGCTCCCGGCTCCTCCCCTTCTGGGGTCCCTAGCAGCGCTCCCGGCTCCTCCCCTTCTGGGGTCCCTAGCAGCGCTCCCGGCTCCTCCCCTTCTGGGGTCCCTAGCAGCGCTCCCGGCTCCTCCCCTTCTGGGGTCCCTAGCAGCGCTCCCGGCTCCTCCCCTTCTGGGGTCCCTAGCAGCGCTCCCGGCTCCTCCCCTTCTGGGGTCCCTAGCAGCGCTCCCGGCTCCTCCCCTTCTGGGGTCCCTAGCAGCGCTCCCGGCTCCTCCCCTTCTGGGGTCCCTAGCAGCGCTCCCGGCTCCTCCTCTTCTGGGGTCCCTAGCAGCGCTCCCGGCTCCTCCCCTTCTGGGGTCCCTAGCAGCGCTCCCGGCTCCTCCCCTTCTAAAGGTCCCTAGCAGCGCTCCCGGCTCCTCCTCTTCTGGGGTCCCTAGCAGCGCTCCCGGCTCCTCCTCTTCTGGGGTCCCTAGCAGCGCTCCCGGCTCCTCCTCTTCTGGGGTCCCTAGCAGCGCTCCCGGCTCCTCCTCTTCTGGGGTCCCTAGCAGCGCTCCCGGCTCCTCCTCTTCTCTTCTTACAACCCTTTAAGGTTGAGAAAAAAATGCACTAGACTGCATCAAAAACGCACCAAAAATGCTTTAGAAAACGCACTGGAGTGCATCAAAAATGCATTATAACACATCAAAAACACGCATGCACAAAAGCATCTAACGCATCCAGGCTGCGTTTCTATTGTGTGAACTGGCCCTAAAAGCTTTGGAGAGCTCCAGACAAGTGACTCTGCCTGGGACAAGATGATGTCATCAGTCTGCTGCAGGGAGGAGGAAGAATTTCCTTGGACTCCGCCCCCCCCCTCCCCCAGTGATCAGACTGCAACATTGTAACTCTGCAGCAAGTCATTAGAGGTAGAGGGTGCAGCAGGGGCAAGAAATGCAGTGGCACCAGAATTTACATATTCCAGCCTCACTCTGAGAAGTAGAGGACAACCCTGAATGAGGTCTGACCAAAAATGGTTCTGTCCTTCTGGAGAGAAAAGCAGATGAAGCCATTGCCAGAGGGGGTGCTGTGACCTCTAAGAGGGGTAATACAAGTCTGTGTTACACCTAAAAGTGATAGTAAACCTTAGACATGAAATATGAACAAAGCATATCCCTCTATAGTGTGTACTTGTCTCAATTCGGAGCTCTCATTTCTGTCTGGTGCCTCCTTCCTTTCCTATCAGTACAAGTCACTTCTGACAAGTTTTCCTGACACACCGAGAGAAAAAAAAACTGCAGGCCAGTCAAGTTCCTCCACCCCAAACTCGCTCTTCCATGTCTTTATGGACCTTGCTTTGTGCACTGGGGAGCAGTCATGTTGGAACAGGAAGGGGAAGTCCCCAAACTGTTCCCACAAAGTTGGGAGCATGAAATTGTCCAAAATGTCTTGGTATGCTGATGCCTAAAGAGTTCCCTTCACTGGAAATAAGGGGCCAAGCCCAACCCCTGAAAAACAACCCCCACACCATAATCCCCCCTCCACCAAATGATTGGGACCAGTTCACAAAGCAAAGTCCATAAAGGCATGGATGAGCGAGTTTGGGGTGGAGGAACGTGACTGACCTGCACAGAGTCCTGACCTCAACCTGATAGAACACCTTTGGGATGAATTAGAGTGGAGACTGTGAGCCAGGCCTTCTCATCCAACATCAGTGCCTGACCTCACAAATGCGCTTCTGGAAGAATGGTCAAACATTCCCATAGACACACTCCTAAACCTTGTGGACGGCTTTCCCAGAAGAGTTGAAGGTGTTATAGCTGCAAAGGGTGGGACAACTCCATATTGAACCCTACGGAGTAAGACTGGGATGCCATTAATGTTCATGTGCGTGTAAAGGCAGGTGTCCCAATACTTTTGGTAATATAGTGGATATTGCTTGGGGGTTTTATGTAATCTTCAGGCCTAAAATTATTTTATAAACATTTGCAAAAAAAAAAAAAAAAAAAAAACAGTTCTGACTGTGAAAGGGTTAAAAGGAGAAGATCACCTTGGCGAACATGTTTTGTCATTTAAAAAAAAATAAATAAATAAAAAAAAAACAAAAAAAAAAAAACTGGCTTTTAACTTTTTTTTTTAGCTGGCTCCTAGATTGAAAGCAAATTTGTCAAACCCTGATTTCTTGTATTTTCCTTAACCTCTTGACATCCTCGACTTTCAGGGCTTATATCTGAATGATGCCTGAGGCTACAGACATCATTCAGATACCGGTATTTTCAGCCGGCGACTCCGTACACCATAAGAACGATCATAGCGGCTGTTCCGCCGCTTGATCGTTCTTACGGGCGGCGAGAGGGGACATTCCCCCCCCCCCTCCTGCCGCCCTCCGGTGCTTCTACCGACTCACCTCAGCGTTCGGTGAGTCGGATAGCGGATCCGCCGGCGCCGGATGTTCACCATAGAGATTTCCGGCGGACCAGATGGTCGCCGGAGTCTCTATGATCGTTCGGAGGCCGGGCGCGATGTTATGACGTCACGCCCGGCCTCTGCATTCAAATAAACGGCGCCGCTTCGGCTGGGAAGCGGTGATCGTTTTTTTTTGTTTTTTTTTTTTATTTATTTTTTTTTTATTTTAGGCTTCCCAGCCTCGAGGTGAGATGTGGGGTCTTATTGACCCCATATCTCACTGTAAAGAGGACCTGTCATGTCATATTCCTATTACAAGGGATGTTTACATTCCTTGTAATAGGAATAAAAGTGATCAAAAAAAAAAAAATGTTTTAAAAAGTGTCAAAATAAAAATTTTTAAGTAAAATTAACAATAAAAAAAAAACAAATTTTAAAGCGCCCCTGTCCCCGTGTGCTCGCACGCAGAAGCGAACACATACGTAAGTCCCGCCCACATATGAAAACAGTGTTCAAACCACACATGTGAGGTATCGCCGCGAACGTTAGAGCGAGAGCAATAATTTTGGCCCTAGACCTCCTCTGTAACTCAAAACATGTAACCAGTAAAAAAATTTAAAGCGTCGCCTATGGGGATTTTTAAGTACCAAAGTTTGGCGCCATTCCACGAGTGTGTGCAATTTTGAAGCGTGACATGTTAGGTATCTATTTACTCGGCGTAACTTCATCTTTCACACAATGCAAAAAAATTTGGCTATTTTTTGGCTAACTTTGCTGTTTTGTTTTTTTTTTTACAGCATGAAACAGTTTGTTTTTTTTAAAAAACGCGTTTGAAAAATTGCTGCGCAAATACCGTGCAAGATAAAAAGTTGCAATGACCGCCACTGTATTCTCTAGGGTCTCTGCTAAAAAAACATATATAATGTTTGGGGGTTCTATGTAATTTTATAGCAAAGAAATGATGATTTTTGACATGTAGGAGCGAAGTGTCAGAAATGTCCTGGATGCGAAGTGGTTAAATTGGAACTATGGGCAAAACTTTTTTTTTTTTTTTCATTTTGGATAGAGTAAGGGAGGGTTATATCCCCTGTCCCTCAGATTTTTTTTTTCCACCATCTGTGTCCCATTGCAAAGATTTTCCTTCACTTCCTGTCCCATAAACCAAAACAGGAAGTGAGAGGAAATCCCTGTAAAATCAACAGAATTCCTCGGGGACCCTCCAGGTTTACCAGAACTAGTGTACCCATCGGAAGAATGTCCCCTCTATTACTTTTTTTTGGGGATAAAGCAAAATTTGGGATTTTCTTTTACTTTCAATGAGAACACTAAGCAGGATGTAAGGACTTATTCTTGCTGGTAGTTAGAATATTTAATATTTGCAAACAAAATAAAGGTTTCCTATTTAGAATAATAAGCTGTCAGGTTAGTAAAACAGCGATATCCGAACCGATTCTATCATACAGTTTGTAGTGTACATAGATTTGCAAAACAATGGGATAAAGGAATATTCCTGAACTTTGTTTTATTTTAAGGTTACTGTGAAATTGTGTGAATGCATCAAATGCAGTGCATGTTATCTCAGCTTGCAGAGCTTAGATTCATTGAATGAGTTTACCCAAAATGTCGACATTGCAGAATATACAGCCTCATGCTACATAACTAAGCTCCATTTCATGCTGCATAAACTAAATTATTAATGTATCTTAAATAGACTTTTACTCCAAAAGCATTTTATTAAAATAAATTTGATAAAAATAAAAAAACTGATTTAAATTGAAAATATATATATATATATCAATCAGATAAAAAAAATCAGATTTAAATAAAAATAAAAAATCAGATTTCAATAAAAAAAAAAAAAAATAAATCAGATTTAACCACTTCAATACCGGGCACCTTCGGCCATTCCTGCCCAGGACAATTTTCAGCTTTCAGCGCTGTCACATTTTGAATGACAATTGCTCGGTCATGCAACACTGTACTCAAACTAAATTATTATAACTTTCTTCCCACATATAGAGCTTTCTTTTGGTGGTATTTGATCACTTCTGCGGTTTTTATTTTTTTTGCTAAACAAA
This sequence comes from Lithobates septentrionalis, assembly GCA_037952835.1. NCBI lineage: Eukaryota > Metazoa > Chordata > Amphibia > Anura > Ranidae > Lithobates > Lithobates septentrionalis. The sequence continues at coordinate 51,878 of JBBDGP010003954.1, read as the reverse complement.
CTAAAAAAGACCACATTTTTTGAAAAAAAAAAAAAAAAAACGTTTTTCTTAGTTTGTCATAAAATTTTGTTTTCACCTTCACTGACGGGCACTGATGAGTTGGCACTGATATGTAGAATTGATGGGCACCAATAGGCGGCACTGACATGCAGCACTGATATGCAGCACCGACAGTTGGCTGTGATGGGCACCAATAGGCGGCACTGATATGCAGCACTGATATGCAGCACCGACAGTTGGCTGTGATGGGCACCGACAGTTGGCTGTGATGGGCACCGACAGTTGGCTGTGATGGGCACCGACAGGTGGCTGTGATGGGCACCGACAGGTGGTTGTGATGGGCACCGACAGGTGGCTGTGATGGGCACCGACAGGTGGCTGTGATGGGCACCGACAGGCGGCACTGATGATGAATTACTGAGAGATTACTGACAGGTGTTACTGCTGGGCACCGATTGGGTGGGCTCTGATTGGCACTGTGGTGGGCACTGGCACACTTTATTGTTGGGACACTGCTGGGCACTGATTTACAGGTGATTTGCACAACTAAGGGGGCTGTGCATATAATCAATGTGCCGATTATCAGCACAGACCCCCCCGCCCCGACAGGGAGAGCCGCCGATCGTCTCTCCCTGGCAGCGCAAATCGAGGAACGCCATTTACCGGCACTTCCTGGTTCACGCGATGATCAGCTGTGATTGGTTACAGCTGATCACGTGGTAGGAAGCCTCTGACAGAGGCTCCTTATCACAATCGGAGATGCGGCGTGTCAGACTGACACGCCACGATCGCCGCGCTGCGTGCCCCCACGGGCGCGCGCCAGCATGTTATCCTACTGGACATCATGTGACGCCCAGTCAGGGTAACAGAACCACTTCCCGACCGTCATTCTGCATACGGCGGGGAAGTGGTTAAATGAGAAAAAACTAAATTAAAAAAAAAAAAAAAAAAATATGAAGATTTAAATTAAAAAATCTGATTTTTTTAAACAAATCATTTATATCCACCCTGCATAGACTTCAATGGATCAAAAACATGTATTGAAAAAACCCAAAATGCACCTGGAATATGCAAACTGCAACCTGCATAGGTGTGAACCAGGCCTTAGTTCAGCTGTCGGAACATTTTTTTTTTATACATTGTTTTGTGCTTTTTGCATATTTATACTTGCACTCCATTTAACACGGTTTCCTATAGAACACGTTCTGTAGTGCAAATCTGCAAAATGCAAAAAGCACTAAAAATGCCCTAGGTGTGAATCCGGCCTTATGTTGCCTTTTCCACCAAAAATGATGTCAGCAAAGCCCCGCACACACAGGGACGTCCCCCATCCATACATTATCAGAGCCTTATCCTGTCCATCAGGACAATCTGATCCATTGATGGAGAGAGATATATAGGCACTTCCTTGTGACACATGTCGGCATCCTGTTTGCTCCCTGGGCTGCAGCTGCACGTTGGCTTTTCACGGAGGTTGCGGCTTCCTCTCCTTCCTGGCCTATTATGCCACAGAGCAGATCCTGAGATCAGGAATTTCCTCCCGCGGACACTACATCCCCTTTGGATGAAATACGGCGTTTGCCTGGACGGTGCAGTGCCAGTCACACCGGTGAGTTTGCAGACAATCCATCACCGGTCATTAACACCGAATCAAAACTCTGCACCGCTGCAAGCTGGTCACAGCCACGCACGATTTAATCAGGAGCGCCTTTAATTTAATAGCCACCGCATGAAGGCTGTAATATGCCGTTTAATAAGCCGCAACCGTTTCGACAGGAGCTAAATTTGGCTCTGGCAATCAGCGGCCTCCAGCTGCAACCGGCTGGCCCCCCGTGTATCAGGCGGAGAAGTAGGAAGCCCATAAAACCGGGCTTTTGTCTTCATCTTGTTAGCGGCATAAGGACGTGGAACCGCTTCAAGCTGACCAGATTTTATTATACATTTATTTAGGACAAAATAAAAAAAATCTGCTGAATTTTACAGGGCAGGGACAAGGGCAGGGACATACACGGTCCTTTCGTGCAAAGGAGCTTGCAATCTAATGTCTCCATTAGAGCCTCATATCCACGAGTGGCTAAAAAGGACAGTTTTCGCATGTTTTCTTGAAACGTCCAATATCTACTCAACACTACGATGAGGTTATGTGACCATATACAAGGAAACGGCAACTGTGAATGGGCTGACAAAAGCCCAGGCGCCAGGGCGCAATTTCTAGTCACCATGGCGACCTGGGATTCGTCAAGCCCTGTATAGAGGAGAATGTAATTTTTGCTGCCCGCAGCCTCCTGGGATACACACATGGCATGCATCCAGAGAGGCTTGGGGTGACTCTTCTGCACCTGTGCCACATTCAGAGGGGGGGTCATCGGTCTCTGCTGGATTTTGAAGCCGGTCATCTAACCATGTGTCACAACTTAACTGCACATCATCACTGGGCAAGAAGCAAGAAACCTGGAGGAATCGATCTGCCCCGTGATGATGTCAGAAGAAGATGGCAGCCTGGGAATGGGTGTGTAGCAGCGGATCCATACAGAACACCACTGGATTACAAAGCAGATTTCTTTTCTACAAAACCCAGCTATAGAGGTAGAGGATTGGGGGGGGGGGGGGGCATTCAGCATCTCTGAACCAATTTTGTGCGCAAAAAAAAAAAAAAGAAAAAAAATTTCCTTGTGGTATAATTGCGTTTTTCGCGTACATTATGGGTGGGACCTGAGAGCCCGAGCAAACTGCCGAAGGCGGCGGGAGAGGGGGGGGTGTCCTCTCGCACTGCTTGTAATAGCAAACGAGCGGCTAGTTAGCTGCTCCGATTGCTATTACAAAGAGTATAACCGGGGGCGTGTCCGAATGGCGAGGTGAATGGACGCACTGCAGAGGAGCTCTGTCTAGCCCTCTGCAATCCACTGCCATCCGGCATCCACAAACATCAAAAACTGCCCCAAAGCCTATCTAATAACCACTGGGCACTAGGAGAGCCTTTTACTGAGGACATTGGAGCAGATTAGCGGGCGGACTACTTTGTTTTCAGGCCGCGGCCGGCCTTCTACAATCTACAGCCATCCGGCCTCCACAGACATCAAAAGCTGCCCCAAAGCCTACCTGGTAGCCACTGGGCACTGGAGGAGTCCTTCCCTGAGAATATTTAAGTAGATTGGCTGACGGATTGCTTGTTTTCAGGCCGCGGCCGGCCTCACTCCACAGACGCCGGCCGCCATCTTGCGGCCTACGAGACGCACAGAATCCCCGGTCTCGGGTGCCGCGGAGGGCGATCGGGGGCCCTGGGGCCGGGAGGGCTGTATCCGGAGCGGAGGGGACACCAGACAAGGCAGAGAAAGCAGGCACTGGATGCTTGCGGCAGGCCCGAGGCCTGTGAGGCCCCCAGCATCGCCGCATCTTGGCGCCACGACCGGAGGTAAGGGGGTCATATAATTCACCCTCACTTAAAGTGGCCCCCCCTGGGCATATCTGACAAGTTTATAGCCAGCTCAGACCCATCGCTGACCCCGGTAACACTAGAGACTTCCAGTGACGGCCGCCATCTTACCATCTTGCGGCCTAGCTTACAAGACGGGCCCGCACTATCAGAAACTGTGCCCTGGCTGGACGGTGCTCTCCCCCTTGAACCCATACGGTGTCCCAGCCTTGCGCCCATGTTAATAGGGTGACACCGCTGCTCCCGCAGGCCTGGTCACCCTCCCCAGTCCCCCTCATCTCCGTGGAAGATAGGTTTTGATGGAGAGAGACTAACTATGGATGGCTGAAGACCCGCACCCCTGAGTCCCGTGCTATCCCGACAGCTACAGGCTATTTACATAGCATAGCACACCCACATAATACATGGCGGCAGCTAGCTCACACTCCACGGAGCTTACCGACCCCCAACAAGGCACCATACAGAGGTATCTACTTAGAACTACGCCGATTGATCCCCGAACTCCCAAAGACAAGATGGCACCCGGCCGCAACCCGGGGAAGACCAAGCCTCCCGCCTCAGCAGCAGCTCACACGGCAGAGGACAATAATGAGAGACTTCAGAATTCTACGGGAGAGCCCTCAGCCTCCTCCACAAGGTCAGTCTCATCGTCCGACACAGGCACCGGGGAATCCCAGTCTGCTACGCATCCCCTATCAGGAGAACCCATTAGATCGGAAGCTGCTGCCCTCCTCTCTGCCTTCAGAATGGATTTCGAATCCTGGGCAAGCAAAATGGAAGATTCCCTCCACGTGGAGCTGAACGCCCTGAGGCAACAAGTCACAGCTAACGAGGAAGCAGTATCGGTCTTAACCACGGCTCAGGATGACCACGAGGCACGTATAACAGCCCTTGAATCCTCATCCGCGACACATCTTAGGCGCATACGTCACCAGCAACTCCGCATAGAAGACAGCGAAAATCGCAGTCGCAGAAATAACATTAGACTGCAAGGCATACCGGAGGCAACATCTGGAGCAGAATTGAAACCCACTGTCATAACTATCCTCAATAAAGCACTGGGAAGAGAGGCAACATCACCAATTGAACTGGATCGTGTTCACAGAGTAGGAGGACCAGGGGGGGCCCGAGATGGTCGCCCCCACGATGTTCTATGTCGGGTCCACTATTACACTTTAAAAGAAGAGATCATGCGAAAGGCATGGAACTTGGGTCCTGTTGACTTCTTTGGTGCCCCTATTCATCTATACCCTGACTTATCTCGCAATACGCTGTATATGCGTAGAGTGGTGCGCCCTCTACTTGACCTTATACGGCAAGCTGGAGCTACCTATACATGGGGTCACCCCTTCAGCATCAAGGTGACACGGGGCGGCAACAGGTTTACGCTCTCTGATCCAGACCAACTGCCCGACTTTTTCCTCTTTATCGAACAAGATCCAGTGGAAGTTTTGAACTGGTTAGACCCTCCAGAGGATAGATCAGGCCAGGTGGGACTTGGTCCACTTCCACAGCGCCGCAGACGTCCTAGGTCCAGATCAGTTTCCTCTGGCCCAGGGATAAGAAGACCTACTTCCCCAGAAGATTAACTCAACAGTTAATTAGAGACTGATGGCTTGTTTTGTCTCCACTGGTTCTTTCCCTGCTCTTTGCCAATTTACAATTTGGCTGGGGTTCGGGTGAGAACATAGATTGGAGTCAATCTTATGCCTCTCATTATGAAGAGCGTCAGGTAATGCGAATGTCTACCAATGCTATGTTTTTGTGTTTTTCTTTTTATCTGACGTTTTTCTAAAGATGTTTTGCATTGTCTCAGATTGATTCCTCTCACCTTCCCATGATGATATATGCAGTGGGGGAGGTGTAGCGGGAGTGGGGGGATACCTTCCTCGGAGGGGGGTTTGGTACCCGGTTTTACTCGGTCTCTGCTACAGAGAATATAGGGTTTAAAGGACGTTACACATGGAGCAGAGGATTGCCCCCATGGGGGGATCCCCCACTCTCCCTGCCCTCCATATACCCACCCAATTGTCTTGGCGCAATAACTTTCTTTATATACATGAGACAATGCAAAAGTTTTATATATACCTCAGGGTTACTTATTTAAATCCAATGCACACACTTGGTTGATTGTTATCATTTGTTGTGGTTAAGCTGCCTTATGCCCCACACTCGTTTTAAATATCAAGTGTGCCACACATACTACTTGCATGCCTGATATGCTGTCGGGAACACGGCTCAGACCCATTCATCTCGATTTTTCCCCCACAATAGGACAGGCACGGTTTGTGCCTAAAACGTGAATTTTCACGCAGTGTTCTGCGTTCGCGGACACATTAGTTTTCCAGACACATCTTTTTAGGTGTCTTTTCATTTATATCGTATTTCTTCCATTATCCTCACGCTCCTTTCATTTTTCTTCCTCCCCTCCCTCTCTTCCCCCCCTTTGTCTGTTTATCTTTTTCTTCATCTCTTCTTTCTTTTTCTTTCCTGCTCCCTATACCTTTCCTCCATATCTTAATACTTTCTCCCTTTTACAGCTTTTGGCACTCCAGCATGGCTCACACGGTGACTTTGCGCCCACACCTGAAACTTTGTTCGTATAATGTAAACGGACTTAACATAGCGTCGAAACGTGGGCAAATTCTATATCAGATGCACAAAAGACAGGTCAGCATACTCTTGCTGCAGGAGACCCACTTCCATTCTGACTCCACTCCTTCCTGCTCCAATAGATATTTCAATAGATGGATACACAGTACCAACCCGACACAAAAATCTAAAGGAGTATCTATTGCGTTTCATAAAACACTCCCTATTGAGCTGCTTGATCAGGTGACGGACCCCCAAGGCAGGTATGTCTTTGTAAAAATTTTATTATGGGGGACTAAATTTACAATAGCCAACGTATACTTGCCTAACACACACCAAGTCCCATCAGCCTTGCAATACCTAAAGATTTTGGCGGGTTTCACGGAGGGCAAGCTCATACTCGGAGGGGACTTCAATACTCCCCTGGATCCACTTTTGGATTCATCGACATCCCGTTCGTCTATATCCTTTCCAAAAATACGGGCCCTAAAACGTACCATCTACAATATGCATCTCATAGACGTATGGCGAATACTGTACCCGGACTCACGAAACTACACACACTTCTCCAACATCCACCAATCATACAGTCGTATAGATTATTTTTTAGTCAAGCACGGCTGCTTAGATTGGTCCCCCAATTGTGAAATAGACCCTATGGTTTGGTCCGACCACTCACCCATATTCCTGACGCTTACAATCCCCTCTACTCCAATAAAAGAATGGACATGGAGGTTAAATGACTCTCTCTTGACTGAACCAGGGTTTGAAACACAGATAGCAGAGACGATATCAAACTTTTTCACAGATCACACATCTGATGACACCTCACCACCCATGAAATGGGAAGCATTGAAGGCGGTATTACGGGGTAGGTTTATTCAGATGGGTGCTCGCATGAAAAAAGAACGTTCAACTGCGATAGTTACGGCAGTACATAAGCTAAGGACACTAGAAACTACTCATAAACGCTCCCCGACGGTTGAACTGCTTACGGAGGTTTCTTCTGCTCGCACCCAGCTTAGAGAGTTATATGAGGCATCAGCCCGCACGTTTGCGAACAAACTAGCTTTTCATCAATATAAATTTAGAGATAAATGTGGTAGATCCCTGGCTCGCACCCTCCACACCAAACAACCTAACTCCTTTATACCTCATATACGGGACAGCTCTGGGAAAACTGTTTCATCACCTTCCGAGATGGGACAGGTGTTCCGGGACTTTTATCAATCCCTATATAATATACCTGCAGCGAGCTCCACTGATCCTCCCCTCACTACAGCGGAAACACAAGCCTTATACATCGAGCAAACTGCATTACCCACTCTAGATGGCGAGACGATAGAGGACCTTGAGGCCCCGATTTCTGAAGACGAGGTTGCCCGCGCCATTACTTCTACCCCATCTGGTAAAAGCCCGGGTCCTGATGGCTTTACTCCGAAATTCTATAAACAATTTGCTACCCTTCTTACTCCCTTCTTGACAAAAGTATTTAACTCCATCTCTGAACGATCAGTGTTCCCAACACAAACCTTAGAGGCACATATTACCCTCATCCCCAAACCAAAGACCTGAATGTTTGCGCTAATTACTGACCTATTTCGCTAATAGGAGTAGATCTAAAGGTGTACGCAAAAATTTTAGCTAATAGGTTGCAACCATTGTTACCCCGTTTAATACACCTAGATCAGGTTGGCTTTGTGAGTGGAAGGGAGGCGCGTGACAACACCCTAAAAACACTCCTCATTGCGGATTATGCTCGGGCCCACAATATCCCATTGTGCCTTCTCACAGTCGATGCGGAAAAAGCCTTCGACCGTGTCGACTGGCTATTTCTCCGCTTATCATTACAACAACTAGGTCTAGGCCAAAACATGATCTCCAGAATAATGTCCCTCTACACATCTCCTTCTGCTAGGATTAGACTAAACGGCTCCCTATCCCCTAAGTTTACTATACACAACGGAACGCGGCAGGGGTGCCCCTTGTCCCCCATTCTTTATGTAATTGTCATGGAACACCTAGCCATTGCCCTTAGAAACAATCCGGCCATACATGGCGTTAGAGTAGGCCCACTACACACTAAAATTGCCCTATTTGCTGATGATCTACTCATATTTGTAACCCAACAACAAATTTCTCTACCCTCCATTATGCAGGAGTTTCAGAGGTATGGAGAGGTTAGTAATTATAAAGTTAATCTAAATAAGTCAGAAATCCTCAACATTTCACTCCCAACAGCGGCTCTACAACAGCTTACGACTTCCTTCCCTTTTAAGACAAGCTCCACATCTATCCGCTATCTAGGAATCCATATTCCAACAGTCTCATCCCAACTATTCTCCAGCAACTTCACCCCTTTACTTACCAGAACTCAAGCGGATCTGACCACATATGCCTCTAAACAGCTCTCCTGGCTGGGTAGGGTGAATGTCTTGAAGATGGATGTTCTCCCTCGATTCTTATACCTTTTCCAGACCATTCCTATCTATATCCCCACCTCGTTCTTCAAAAGGCTCCGTCAGATCTTCTCTAAATTTATATGGCAGGGACGTCGCCCCAGGATAAAACATGACACAATGATTCTCCCGAAAGTCAGGGGGGGGTGCGGGGGTCCCAGATGCCTCTATATACCATAAGGCAGCGGTACTCGTGCGTATAGTGGATTGGTTCCACCACTCTTCCTCCAAACTTTGGGTTCAACTAGAGAAATATCTTAATGAGGCTGATCTTTGCGCCCTGCCGTGGACCCCTATGGCTGGGCGTGGGGACGGCTTATTCTCCACTGCTCTTACCCGCCAAACTCTCCAGATTTGGGACCGCATGATCTCAGCGAGTAAATTGTCTAAAATCCAGGGCCCAATGACCCCTCTCTTCGGGACTCCGGCTTTCCCCCCAGCAGCGAACAAGTTAAGATTTGGACCCTGGAGTAGGGATAGCCATAGACGTTTAGCACAGGTCTTACGCGCTGACCCATCCTTGAGAACGGACATACCCTCTCGGACGGAATTAGGGACCTCAACAATGTGGTTACAAAGGGGTCAAATAACGTCATACATACGCACTTTCTCATCCATCTCAGAGATACTGGCCGACCCATCAGACTTTGACGAACTGCTTTTACAACCAGACCCACCAATACATGTAGTATCACTGTTGTATTCCCTACTACTGAACGAATATGCCCCTGACCTTCCAACATATACACAGAAATGGGAAGCGGAGCTGCAACACTCCATCTCCCCCACTGATTGGCAAAAAAGCTTTATCCTAACGCATAGGATTTCCCTGGCAACCAAGAACCAAGAAAAAGGGTTTAAATTATTAACGAGGTGGTACAGATGCCCAGTAGATATTAAAAAGTTTAACCCCTCTTTGACAGACGTGTGTTGGAGATGCCTGTCCTCTAGCGGGACAATGCTTCACATCTGGTGGGCTTGCCCTCCAATCTGGAAACTATGGCAAAAGGTCTTTGATCTTTACAGCAGGCTGATGGCGACATCAATCAAACCCACACCAGAGATAGCCCTATTATCTATACTCCCAGGCCCCCTCAAGTCGATTAAAAAAGATGTACTGCGCCACTTTCTGGCAGCAGTTAGGACAGTGATCCCCCGACATTGGAAAACGACAGATGTGCCTTCCTTGGGAGAATGGGTGGTTGAAGTGGACCAGATAAGAGATCTGGAGCGCCTGTTGGCGGAGGAAGTGGGAAAGGAGGAGCAGTTTACCGCCACCTGGACCTCATGGTCCATGTTTCGCTATTCTGATGAGTTTTCCCTTTGGGTCAGAGATACCCCACCCTTACCCGCCGATTAGCCATGCTGGAGTGCCTGGTGCCTCAGGTACCATCCCACACTTCTACTCACGTTCTTATTTCTGACTTTTTCTGTCTCCTCTTTGTTAAGTACTGAACCGACCACTCACATATATAGTTAAAGATCATATCTTTGGACTAGCTAAATGACTTGATTATCTATAATAGGTGAATAAAAGACTTCTACAGCAGTCTAATTCGTTGAGAGGGAACCCTCAGATAACACCAACCCGCGAAACTACAAGGTTCATTATATGTTGGCCCCCACCCGCATATTATTCCTCTCTTAGAATAAAGATTTCAATATACAATATGATATACCAGTAGTTCACCGAAAGCTGTATGTTAAAATGATCACTCCTGTTTATACATGGGTAAAGTACACCTCACTATTCTATGTATACTATATGCGTTGCCAAACTGTAAAGAATGGTATTTTTCTGTTATATTCTTTGTGTTCTTACTTTTGAAAATAAACTAAGATTGAAAACAAAGAGTATAACCACTTGAAGTACAAATAATGTACCTGGTACCTGATTGGGCCGCAATATTAATACCGCTTTAAGGTATTTATGCAGACTAAACCACACCGAATTTTAAACAAACGGGATGAAACAATTGAGAATTTTTTTTTCTACTTATGCCTTAAAAAAAGAAAAAAAAAAAAGGTTTATGATAAAATGTTATAACAATACAGTATGCCATCTATTTTAACCTATTGACGCCCACGTAAGCATATGCATGGCAGCAAAGAGGGTAAAGCTTTAAACTTTTATTTAGTTATTTTTAACCACTTAAGGACCGAGCCTCTTTTTGAGATTTGTTTACAGGTTAAAAACAGGTTTTTTTTGCGCTAGAAAATTACTTAGAACCCCCAAACATTATACATTTTTTTTTTTTACTAACACCCTAGAGAATAAAACGGCGGTCGTAGCAATACTTTGTCACACTGTATTTGTGCAACAGTCTTACAAGCGCACTTTTTGGAAAAAATACAGTTTTTCAAATTAAAAAATAAGACAGTAAAGTTAGCCCAATTTTTTTTATATTGTGAAAGATGATGTTACGCCGAGTAAATTGATACCCAACATGTCACGCTTCACAATTGCGCCCGCTCGTGGAATGGCGACAAACTTTTACCCTTAAAAATCACCATAGGCTACATTTAAACAATTCTACAGGTTGCATGTTATGAGTTACAGAGGAGGTCTAGAGGGCTAGAATTATGGCTTTCATTCTAACGATCGCGGCGATACCTCACATGTGTGGTTTGAACACCGTTTTCATATGCGGGCGCTGCTCACTTATGCATTCGCTTCTGCACACGAGCTCGGCGGGACGGGGCGTGTTTAAAAAGTTTGTTTTTTTTTCTTATTTATTTTACCTTTTATTTTTACACTGTTCTTAAAAAAAAAAAAATTGTGTCACTTTTATTCCTATTACAAGGAATGTAAACATCCCTTGTAATAGAAAAAAAAACATGACAGGACCTTTTAAATATGAGATTTAAATATGAGATCTGGGGTCAAAAAGACCTCAGATCTCATAGAACACTAGAATGCAATAAAAAAAAAAAAAAAATTTTATTTAAAAAAAAATAAAATGGTCCTTTAAGAGCTATGGATGGAAGTGACGTTTTGACGTCACCGTAGAGTCCGGATACATGTATGTTCGCCTTTCATCCAAAAACGGATGGATGAAAAACGGACATACGGTCCGCCCGTGTAAAAGGGCCCTCAGGCGGCCGGCTTCCTGCTAAATTTGATCCCAGCAGCGGATTCGCTGTCGTTTACGGGCTTACTGAAGCCGTCGGTAAATTTCAGAAGCGATCCAAAGCGGCCAATGCCTGGGCAGGAAGTTGAGTGAGAGCAAGATGGCCCCAACTCAGGTCCATGCCCTTGGAGGACCGGAGCGACCTCTGATGTCACTTCCGGTTCTCAGGCATAAAACAAATTTTTTTTTTTTCTTAAAATCAAAAAAATTAAAAATTCCCTTTTGCTTTTAAGCCTGGGTTCACACATATGCAAAGTCAGACATCGCATGTGATTCGCACCTCATTGTCTGTGCAATGCGAGTTCACAAATACAGATTGTATGGCTGACCTCGCACTGAATTTGTACAAAAATAGTGCAGGGACCTTTTTTTCCCCCCACACTGGAATCGGATTGCATGGGTGTTCCAACCTATGCGATCCGATTCCTGTATAGATAGATAGATAGATAGAGATAGATAGATAGACCTCCTCTGTAACTCTAAACAAGTAACCTGTAAAAAATGTAAAGCGTCGCCTATGGAGATTTTTAAATGCGGTTTGTTGCCATTCCACGAAAGCGAGCAGTTATAAAGCGTGACGTGTTTGGTATCTATTTACTTGGCGTAATATCTTTCACATTATCCAAAAAAATTGGACTAACTATGGACTAACTATGGTGTTTGTTTTTTTTTTTTTTAAAGTGATGAAAGCGGAGTTCCACCTATTTAAAAGTCGCCGCGGAGAGGAGGGGGAGAGGAGCACCTGCATCTCCGGACTGTGGGACAGGTGAGTGTCTGTTTATTAAAAGTCAGCAGCTACACTTTTTGTAGCTGCTGACTTTTAATAAACAGACACTCGCCTGTCCCATGGTCCAGAGATGCAGCGCTCCTCTCCCCCTCCTCTCCGCGGCGCTGGCATTCTAACTGTGGGCGCCCGGCTCTGGCTTCACAGCCGGGCGCGAGCCGCACTGCATGCTGTGAATGGCCGGGAAATCTTCTGGGACCTGTGACATCACAGGTCCCAGAAGATTGCAGGGAGGGAGGGGGGAGAGGTGATCTTCCTTCTGGCGCCGTAGTGCCAGGGGAGGAAGTGGGAGCTGAGTGCCTGTAAAAACAGGGTACCCGCTCCCCCCTCAAAAAAAAAAATGACATGCCAAATGTGGCATGTCAGGTGGTCACCAGTACTTAAAGTGAAAGTTTCATTTTTGGGTGGAAGTCCACTTTAAAGTGTTTTTGTTTTCCCTAAAAAAATTGCACTTGAAACACCGCTGCGCAAATACGTTATAACATAAATATTGCAACACCTGCCATTTCATTCTCTAGGGTGTCTGCTAATATATATATATATATATATATATATATATATATGTTTTGTTGGGGTTCCAAGTAATTTTCTCTTAAAAAAAAAAAAGATTTTTACTGGTAAACAATAAATGTGAGAAAAAGGTTGCGTCCTTAAGTGGTTAACGCAAGAAAAAGCATTAAAGCGGAGGTCCGCCCACCCCACGAAAAATTGAAAAGCCAGCAGCTACAAATACTGCAGATGCTGACTTTTAATATATGGACACTTACCTGTCCAAGGAGCCCGTGATGTCGGCACCCCAGCCGATCTTCGGATCGGCTGTCGGGTGCAGCCGCCGCCGCCATTGCCGGTAAGGGCACCGGGTAGTGAAGCCTTTCGGTTTCACAGCTGGTTCCCTACTGCGAATGCACGAAACATGCTGTGCTTTATAATTGGCACAGCGACGGAGGGAGGAGGAGGGGGGCTGAGCTTCACCACACACCATCTCTGGAAGTGGGGAAGGGGACCTGTCAATAACAGGTCCCCGTTCCCCCCTGAAAGGTGCCAAATTTGGCACCGGAGGGGGGAGGAGACAAATAAGCGGAAGTTCCACTTTTGGGTGGAACTCCGCTTTAAGGTATAAAAAAAACCTTTTACCTGTACAACCACTTTAATGCCCGCACCTGCATAAAGGGAGACAGCTCTCAGTCCGTACAAATGATCGGGAGAAGGCGGGAGACAACCAATCACAGTAGGGATGCATCGATACCATTTTTTTTTCTTACAATGAGTACGAGTACCGATACTTTTTTTTTTTTTAGTACTCGCCGATTACCAATTACCAATACCTACTGCAACGGTTTTGTTTTAACGTCAGTCAGCAATGGTACAAAGCATTGAAAAGTTATTTATAACTGAAATAAATTGATTTTTTTTTAATTTAGCGCTTTTTCAATTTGAAATGTGTAAATATATGTTACTATATATATATATATATATATATGTGTAAAAATATTCACTAACAAAGCAAACAAAAAAACAAGTTTTAATTGTTTATCTTTATAAAATAGACGTGAACAAAAGAAAAAAAAAAGCAGGAAAAGAAAAATTAAATGGAGGAGAATAGGGAGTTAATTAAGGCTGATTAGAGAAAATTAAGGATTATTAAGGGGTTAAACAGAGGAACATTTGTTCATCCCTTTGATCTGCAGATGAAGAAACAGAAATATACAAAAAGAAACAATGTTTCTTTTTATTTTAGTGTTTGGGGCTGAGCAATGTTGGTAAAAAAAACATTGCTGGCTGCTTTTTTTTTTTTTTTTGACAGCTCCAATTACCGGACTTTAAACCCATTTTTATAACTTTATGCTACAGGTAAGCCTATATTAAAGTGGAAGTAAACCCTCCTATCGTTTTCAGCCAAGGAAGCTGCCATCTTTGCCTCTGTTTGATCTACAACTGCCATGATGCTGCCCATGTGACCAGTTATGACAGCAGCCATTGGATGGTTTGACAGTTTGGTTGAGAGCACAACCAATGGGAGTGTTATATTTCCGGCACGTGCCAGAAATGAAACTGTTTTATGAATTGGTGTACTTCCGCTGTAAGGCTTACCTGTAGCTACCCTGGATATCTCCTAAACCTGTACTGTTTAGATGTGCCGTTACCGCCGGCTCCGGCGAGCATGAGCGAGAGTGACGTCATCAGGTCTCCGGCCAAGCACAGCGCCGGAGCTGCGATACCCGGAAGTAAGCTCCGGGAGAGATGTCCGTGGCCGGAGAGAGGGGGGGGGGGGGGCGAGGACGGCTGTGGGGGCTTCGATGTAAGGTAAGTAATACATAATGAGCTAGTATGCTATGCATACTAGCTCATTATGCCTTTGTCTTGCAGGTTTTTTTTTTTTTTTTTAAGGGTTTACAACCACTTTAACACAGGGGAGACCCACTGACAGCTCAAATAGTATCGGTTTCAGGTATCGGTGAATTTTCACGAGTACCGATACTTGTTCAAATACTCGGTATCGGCACTGATACTGGTATCGGGGCACCCCTAAATCACAGTGTTCATATAATGGGCTAATCCTTCCCACACCCTGGGCATACAGGCCCCAATAAAGGGACGCTGCAGCTGGGCAAGAAGGGGTTAAAATAAAGTAAATGAAAAGTCCAAAACAGAATGTCTCTTTAAAAAGGTGACAAGCATAAAACATAACCCCGCAAGATGAAATGATTACCGGGTACCCCTGTATGTATGAGATTACAGCCGTTCTGTGTTCTTGGCAGGGGGGGATCGTTTACAACATTTTACAAGTCTCCCACTGAGAGCGAAGGAAGGAGAGCCATGTACTAAGCTAACCTCCTTATCCCCAGTCCATGGAGCGCACAGCTGACCTACGAGGCCTGGAAAACAATGGAGGTCAGAGGTTGTCAGCTGCCGAAGTGATTGCTTCCCTTTCCTGTTCTACCGACTTCCTGGGAAGCTCCAGTTAACCCCTCACCGGCCGGGAGAGATGGACGCGGAAGCCGCAGACGATGACATTTACACAAAAAAAAAAAAAAAAAAAAGAGAGAGAAATCCTGAGCATTAAAAATGCATTGGGCGTCACTGGGGGAGAAGCAGGACCCCCCCCCCCCGGAGACATCTGGGAGACGACTCTGACCGATCCTTCCTAATCCATTAAGTTAGGCCAGCTGTCAGCCATGGAAGGCCCGATACAAATCAGCATTTATGGAGCTCCGGGAGGGACCGGCAAAAGGAAAAAATGGATTCCTAATCAACTGATGTTTACATTTTTTATGTCCTCTGAGGTTTTTGGGGATTTTCCTTCAAAGAGAGACTAAACCTAGGAAAAGAAACGTCACGCATCGCAGCTCGCCACTCCTCAGATGTGGGGACTTCATTAACGATGAACTTCAAACTGCTCATTATTTTGCCTTCCCTGCTTTATTTATTTCTCTTTTACCACCCCCCAAACCATATGCTAATGGAAATGTAAAAAAAAAAAAAAAAAAAAAAAAAAAAAAATCAGTTTTTAGGGCCAGTTCACAGTATTTTCTGCATCAAAAACGCATGGAAAGTAGGTTATATGATTTCCATAGGAAAAGTTCACATCACAAAAGGTAAAGGGGAAGGGTTTGAACCTTTTTAATATGTGCAATGATTGCTGCTGTGCCCAAATTCTGCAAACAAAGTGAAAAACTGTCCACATGCACCATTATAAAAGAAGTGTAAGCTCTTCGAAAATTTTGTGGAAGGAAAGAAAATTGCTTTATTCCCCCCATAGCTATTGTGTTCTGCTGGCAAAACACAATGATCACTGCTAGCAGCTATAGTGACCCTAAACAGTGGTTTTTTTAATTTTTTCGTGCTATAAACAAAAAAAAAAAAAAAAAAAGACCGACAATTTTGAAAAACAAAAAAACTAAATTTTTTTACTTTCTGCTATAAAACGCACTCAATAAAAATGTAAAAAAAAAAAAAAAAAAAAAAAATCGAATTGCTTCGTCAATTTAGGCCAATATGTCTTCTGCTACATGTTTTTGTGAACAAAAATCCCAATAAGCGTATATTGATTGGTTTGTGCATAAGTTATAGCGTCTACAAACTTTGGGATAATTTTTTTCTTTTTTTTTTTAACTAGTAATGGCGGCGATCAGCGACTTATAGCGGGACTGCGACATTGGGCCGCTGTTCTGTCTTTCTCCTGAACACAAGAGTGGGGATAAAAAGTGGTCTCCGTGGCAGAGTCGCCCCCTTTATCGGCGGCGGGAGAGGTGCCCCCACCGCATTCCAGTTGTCTCCGCCACTTACCAGAGCTGTCGGTGGCAGCGGAGACGATCCGATCTTTTCCCCCTCAGAGGCACCGTTTCGAGTGAGGAAATGATGGCCCCACTCGACTCAATGCCATTGGACGACGGAAGCGACGGCAAATGTCACTTCTGCCCAATGGTCTTAAAAAGGGACATTTTTTTTTCTTTTTTCAATAAAAACACAAAAACGATTTTTTTATTCCTTTTTTATTGCATTTAAGTATAAATGTGAGACCTGAGGTCTTTTTTGACCCCCGATCTCATATTGTCGTGCTTATTTTTATTACAAAGTAGGGCTGGGAGAAAAAAAATCAGAGATTTTCTTAAAAAAAAAAAAAACTTGATTCACGATTCAAATTTTTTTTTTTTTTTGGACACCGCGCCGGTCCTGAGGAGCTGCGGCCAGGAGTTTTTAAGTGAGGCGCTCGGTCGCAGACTAGGCTGAAGCCGCGGCCTCGCCTAAAAACTCCTGCCCGCAGCTCCTCAGGACCGGCGCGGTGAAAAAAAAAAAAAAAAAATCTAAAGAAATTGATTTGCTTAAATTTTGAATCGATTTGACCTCTCAACTCGATTCAAGATTTTTCCCCAGCCCTATTACAAAGGATGTAACAGGAATAAAAGTGATCCAAATTTTTATTTTTTTTAAAAAAAAAGGGACAGTGTAAAAAAAAAAAAAAAAAATTTTAAAAACGACCCGTCCCGCTGTGCAGAAGCGAACGCATACACAAGTCGCGCCCGCATATGTAAACGCTGTTCAAACCACACATGTGAGGTATCTCCGCGATCGTTAGAGTGAGAGCAATAATTCTAGCAATAGACCTCCTCTGTAACTAAAAACTGGTAACCTGTAGAAATTTTCAAACGTCGCCTATGGAGATTTTTAAGTGTCAAAGTTTGTACACGAGCGGGTGCAATTTTGAAGAGTGACATGTTTGGTATCAATTTACACGGCGTAACATTATCTTTCACAATATAAAAAAAAAATTGGGCTAACTTTGAGGTTTTCTTATTTTTTCATTAAAACTTTTTTTTTCCCAAAAAATTGCGTTTGTAAGACCGCTGAGCAAATACGTTGTGACATAAAGTATTGCAACGACCGCCATTTTATTCTCTAGGGTGTCCAAAAAATTATTATATATATATATATATATATATATCTATAGCTATGTATATATAGCTATAGATATATCTCTCTATCTCCATCTCTATATCTAGATATAATGTTTGGGGGTTCTAAGTAATTTTTGAGCAAAAAAAACAGATTTTAACTTGTAAACGAGTTTGAAAAATAGGTCCGGTCTTTAAGTGGTTAACAAGGATAATAATTGTGTCAAACGGTTTCATGGTGTCATTAGTTACCAACAAGCTCTGTCTCCACCAATGTAACTGTATTATGTGTAAAGTAAACAGTTATATAAAGACAGCTGTAAATTATACGGCCATGAACGCAGTGTAAAAGATGATGCAAAACAATTGTAAAACGCTAATAGTTGCGAGCAGCGAATGTTTTATGACACATTATAAAGCAATTAAATAACGAGCTGGAGGAAGGGAAAGTAATGGGGAAGCTGCAGAGATCCTCCGTGCAAACACACCACAGGCAGACATGTCCAATCCCAAGATTAATCGCTAGAAACAGAATTACGTTTATCGCCGGTCAAAAAAAAAAAAATGCAAATCCTTCATTCATTTCCACCTTGTATTTTAATGATTTCTAGCCTTCTCCTATTAATCTGAACCATCCTGAAGTTTATAAACGTATTTACTGTGAAGATCCCCATACATTTGTCTCCTTGAATTCTGCGAGACGTATTCATTACGCCCTGTGAGTAGACGCCGCTCACTCTGTTCAGGTCGCTCTTCAGAGAGCATTTTTGCCAGGCATTGAGGCGGCACTTGTATTGCCTTCCTCGCCGCCAGCTTTAACCTCTTCAACCCCACATTAGTGTGCTGCAACCACATGCATTCCACACAACTGCAGGGTGCCCCCCCTTCCAGTAAGGCCCCTTTCACACTTATGCAACTTTTCCTGCGACTTGGGACTGCAAAGTCGCGTGACAAGTCATTCCCCATGATTTCCAATGATAACCATTCATATAGGTGTGAATTCAAAGTAGTCTCTGACTTACTTTGGTCCGACTTTCATGTGAGTTGAGGTCCATAGACCTCAAGTTTACACAGGCATTCCCTGAAATTGCCGTAAAAATCGCAGTATAATCGCACGACTTTTAAGTCGCAGCCGTGTGAAATGGGCCTTAACAGAAGACGGTACTCCAGCAGGGAACATTTTTGAGGCCGCACATTTGCAGTTAAAGGGGAGCGATGAAACCGCAGCTCAACCACGCGGCTTTACCGCACCCCAACCGCTAATGTAAACAAGCCCTAAAAACAGTTTTTTGTTACTCACCATAAAACCCTTTTCTCTGAGTTCATTGATGGACACAGCTGCTGCTTCTTTATCCATGAGCGATCTTCCATCAACAGTTGGGCTGGGAGACGGGCTGGATAATCTCTATCCAGTGGTCAACCCCAGCCTGCCCAGCGAGCGTGTGCAGACCGCTAGCCCCGCGATCAGTCGGCCATGACTATGCCCCATCCTGGACCGGGGAGGCCAGCAAGTTAAATGTCTAGTGGGGGCACATTTAACAGGAGGTGAGAGGGGAGGAGGGAACCCCGCCCACCCCCCACGACCGACCACCCAAGGGAGTAACCACGCCCCACACCGCGTCCAGGAATGGAGGGGGTGGGGGCAATTCTACTTACCGATCCAGCTGGAGCATGCGGGTAAAGCTCCCCACGACAGATCCTCCTCTCCACCGAAGTGAGGGGGGGGGGCTGTTAGCCAGAAGTAACACTGACACAGACTATAAGCAACTGGTTATATGTGTCCCCACGAGACGTTTAACTCGTCTTCAAGCTGGCAGCCACTAAGAGCATTCCATCGGCACCAAGGACTTTTACGTGCCCTTCCTTAGATTTCTTTGGATATGTAGGACACTCGATGATATTATGGTCAATGCATAACCGCACCCACCTTGAGCCTCAGTGCGCCAATATTGTTTATGTTAGACTGCCAAATAAAGTTACATGCATGTCAAATATAAACAAAAAAGTCAGTGCTGCTACCCATACATCACATAGAAAGCAGAGCTCCTGGGTGCTCGATCCACAGTCACTGGCTGAGTAGAGAGATGAGGAAAAGATGATCTCCAGTAATGGCTCTTAAAAAAATGTTGTATTTATTAACAAGCCACAGTGACCAAACGCAAATGAGAACAGTTGACACGTTTCAGCCCTGTAAGGCCTTAGTCATAACCAATGACTTAACGGTTATGACTAAGGCCTTATAGGCTGAAACGTGTCAACTGTTTTCATTTGCGCTTGGTCACTGTGGCTTGTTAATAAATACAACATTTTTTTTAAGCGCAATCACCGGAGCGCGGATCATCTTTTCCTCACATGCATGTCAAACATCTGAATTTCTGCACAGATGTGGAAACATAATTAATACTAGATTGGAACCTTACAATTAGATAGATAGTCGCTGAAATTTTGGTGACCGAAAATGGCGTTTGCAGCATTCTGCCGAGAAAAAGGTGTACCTAAAAAGTTTGCAGCGATTTTACCACTTTTTGACTGTGCTTATGGTGTGTTTCTTCATAGGTCATGTGACTCAAAAACGTAACACGAACACCCAAACCATAATCTCCAGTCTCGACAGACGGGAACTCTGTGACAGAGTTCCCCGCTACGAGAAATTGCGTTTAGCACAATTACAAAAGCCCTAGCATGTTTATAATAGGTGGACACCGCTCGTTGAGTGGATAGTGGTGCTCAGCGACCCCTTAATATGTCATAAGAGATGCTATGGCTACACAGGCTTATATAATAAATCAATAAATAACAAATCAATTCTGTTGAAGCTAACAAATTATCTAAGCAATGTGACGATATGGTAGCAAAATTGAAATGTATGTTTCTATCTATGTGCTAGGGGTCTCAAACTGGTGGCCCTCCAGCTGTTGCAAAACTACAAGTCCCATGAGGCATTGCAAGGCTGACAGTAACAAGCATGACTCCCACAGGCAGAGGCATGATGGGACTTGTAGTTTCACAACAGCTGGAGGGCCGCCAGTTTGAGACCCCGATATACTTGTGTATTGTATTCCTCTCCTTTCTTAATAAAAGAAGATTGAACTAAAAAACGTAACACGGGTGCGTTCTTGCTGCGTTTAATGCATTTCGACAGGGAGGTGCGTTTTTTTGTTTGTTTTTTTTAACTGACCAAAAATGCAGCAAGATTGTTAACACCACAATGGAAGCACAACTGACCAGTGTGAAGACAAATAGAATTTGAAGGGATGCATTTTTCTTCAGCTTTTCTTGCGCTAAAAGGTGCCGATAATGGCCGACAATAAATACATATTCATTTAAATTCATGATATTAATTGAAAAAAAGTTGAATATAATACAATTATATAAGAAAAATGTAGATTTAAAAAAAAAAAAAACTATAATTTTCGGTTTCAGCCAAGTGCATCCTGCATTTTCGGATTCAGCACCTAAACTGCCATTCGGTGGACCTCTACTTATAATGTAAGCTGAACATGCAATGGAAAAAAAAAAAAAAAAAGTCCCAAAAATCCAGTTACTCTGCTTTGTAAAAGCCTCAAAGTAAACAAGAAACTTCCCTTACTTGGTCAAATCCTCCCCCATTTGTCTCACACGCTCCCCCCTTCCAGACACTGCAGCTCACAGTGGGTGGAGTTCAGCAACAGAGGCGGTGCTGTCCATCCAGAAAGCAGTGGGCGGGACTGGGTGTGGCCAGGTGCTGATTGATGAGCTACAAGCTTGTGAATCAGCAGTGACAATCCTGATAGCCACGCCCCCCTGCAACATCTTTTAATATGATTGGACGGTAAGTCCTCTACATACCAACATTCATCTTTTGAACGTTCAAAGATGTGAACATCTGTTCAAATGTCCAGTCCTGTAAAGCCAGCACACACACTCATTTCTTTATCGTTCGACCCAGTGGGCTGAATGAAAACAAAAACAAACTACGTATCAACACTAGGGATCCACCGATATCGTTTTTCGGTGCCGATACGAAAACCGATATTTCAGCCACCTTTCCTGCCGATATCGTGTACATTTAAAAAAAAAAAATTTTTTTTACACTGTCATTTTACTTTTTTTGTTTTTATCACTGTTATTGCTGTCACAAGGAATGTAAACATCCCTTGTGACAGTAATAGGCATGTGACAGGTCCTCTTTATGGAGAGATCGGGGGTCTATAAGACCCCAAACCCCTTCTCTGCACTTCATAGTATTCAAAACGTCAAGATCGGTGTTTTTGAGTACTTTACTTTTTAAAACTGGCGCCTTTAAGATGCCATTAATCGGGGAAGTGATGTCATGACATTCCAGATTACTAGATCCGAGACCTATATGAAGCATCGGCTTTGTTTGGGTCTTTGGCCAGCTGGCAGACATGCAGGCTGGTTGTTCGGGCCTCCCGGTGGGACAGGAGAGCCCAGGTGAGCGGCGGAAGGCGGGGGACGTCCCCTCCCGCTGCTTGTAATAACAGCTGTTAATACAATAAAGCCGACCGTCCGCTCTAAAGAACGGTACCCGGGTGATACATGGCAGCTGCACCGCATCACCCCGGTAACACCCCTTGAAGTAATATTGGTAATACTGAGCATGTGCGGGGTGCCCCCCAAGGCTCTGTACTATCAGGAGATGGATTGGGGAGGATCAGAGAAGACAGGATCAGACAGTCTTTTTACACAATGAGGAGGATTAACCCCTTAGGTTCCACAGTGAGTACAACAAGCATGCTTTACTGCATATATACAGACTGATTTTACTGTTGTGGGTTTAGTAACAAGTGAAAACTAAAAAAAGGGGCCACAGTGTAAATGGAAAAGCCCGTCACCTGCTAGTGTGGGATAGATCAGATCCCTCGCTCAGCAGTGGTCTCTCTGCAGCAGTCCGACACGCGACACGTACCCTGCAGAGTCATAGGTGGAGATCTCCAGTCAGCAGAAAGCATTATCTTTGATGGAAACCAATACTTCCGCTCTGACATTTATCATTGAAGAAAGGTACGCCATCACAGGGAAGTCATTCAGAATGGAGTGTAAGGTATTACTTCCATATAATCCATCACCTGGGAACAGCCGATCGGCGGTTTCTTGTCACGGAAGAAACTTCAATACTCTAATCTAAGCAAACTTCTCTTCTCTAAATAAAGAGCTCTTCAGATCTCTATACATTATATCAAAAGTATTGGGACGCCTGCCTTTACACGCACATAAAATTTGACCCAGTCTTAGTTCGTAGAGTTCAATATTGAGTTGGCCCACCCTTTACAGCTATAACAGCTTCAACTCTTCTGGGAAGGCCGTCCACAAGGTTTAGGAGTGTGTCTATGGGAATGTTTGACCATTCTTCCAGAAGAGCATTTGTGAGGTCAGGCACTGATGTTGAATGAGAAGGTCTGGCTCGCAATCTCCGCTCCAATTCATGCCAAAGGTGTTCTCTCAGGCTGAGGTCAGGACTCTGTGCAGGCCAGTTAAGTTCCTCCACCTTGTCTTTATGGGCCTTGGGGCCCCCGGGGGGCTACTTCTGAAAGCTGAGCCCAGCCGTGGTCACAATGCAGCCTCTGCAAGGGCCGACATCCCTGTATTGTACTTGATGACAGAGGCTCCACCCACAGACCGGAGCTTCAGGTGCAGGAGGAGGAGAGTACCAGAGCTGGCTGGAGCGGGAAGACAGGTCCAGCACTGGACTTTTGAATTGGGCTTTCAGGGTTACACATTTACATTTTTTTTTTTGCAATTTTTACTGCCTTTTACGCAGGCACCACCCAGCTCGATAATAGGGGATTTAAAGCAGAACTCAACTGTACTGTTCAATTTTGGGCACCAGTTCACAAACAGAATATCGGGGGGGAACTGCAGAAAATGCAGAGAAGAGCAACCAAACTGAGAAGAGGCATGGAGGAGCTCAGCTATGATTAAGAGGGTATATGCTCACCATGTATAAATACATAAGGGGTCCATATAGTGAACTTGGTGTTGAGTTATTTACTTTAAGGTCCTCACAGAGGATAAGGGGGCACTCTTTACATCTAGAGGAAAAGAGATTTCATCTCTAAATATGGAAAGGTTTCTTCACAGTAAGAGCTGTGAAAATGTGGCAAAGACTCCCTCCAGAGGTGGTTCTGGCCAGCTCAGTAGATTGCTTTAAGAAAGGCCTGGATTCTTTCCTGAATGTACATAATATAACTGGGTACTAACATTTATAGGTAAAGGTGATCCAGGGAATATCCGATTGCCTCTCTGGGATCAGGAAGGATTGGTTTCCCCTGCTGGAGCAAATTGGATGATGCTTTTCTGGGGGGTTTTGCCTTCCTCTGGATCAATTGTGAGCACAAGATTATGTTTATGGGATTGTATTATTTTTTTTTTTTTTTTCTATTGGTTGAACTAGAATGACTTATGCCTTTTTTCAACCAGACTAACTATGTATCTGAGCACTACAAACTGAAAATGCTGTTTAATTTATTTTTAATTTTCAAAATAAACTCGCCCATCCATGTCTCCATCCTCCCTAGCATGGCCATCTTGAGTAAGGGCAGATGATTCAAGTAGCATTTACTTCTTGTAATCCATCCGCCCTTAGCTCAGGAATGCAGTCAGGATGGTGTGCTTTGCTAGGAAAGCCCTGCCTCTAGATCAGGGGGTCTCAAACTGGCGGCCCTCCAGCTGTTGCAAAACTACAAGTCCCATCATGCCTCTGCCTGTGGGGGACATGCTTCTAACTGTCTGCCTTGCAATGCCTCATGGGACTTGTAATTTCGCAACAGCTGGAGGGCAGCCAGTTTGAGACCCTTGATCTAGATGATAGAAAAAAAAAAATGCCCATGAAGATTCCTGAGGTGTTTGACATCTTGGCCTAGGCCAGAAAGCAACTGAAGACATG
Source organism: Lithobates septentrionalis (assembly GCA_037952835.1). Lineage (NCBI taxonomy): Eukaryota > Metazoa > Chordata > Amphibia > Anura > Ranidae > Lithobates > Lithobates septentrionalis. Next base: position 27,200 of record JBBDGP010003954.1, on the reverse strand, counting down.
TTAAAAAAAAAAACGCGAACCAAAAAAAAAAGTTAAAAAAAAAAAAAAAGAAAAGAAAGATAGTTATAACAAGTGAATATAATATACCTTCTTATGTATTCACTAATGCTAGCAATATAAGGATTAGGGCCGCTTTCACACTTGTGCGACTTGTCCTGCGACTTGGGACTGTCGCAGGATTTTCAATGAGTACCATTTATATCTGTGCGACTTAAAGTCGCACCGACTTCAAAGTAGTCCCTGCACTACTTTGGTCCGACTTTGATGCGAGTTGATGTCCACAGACGTCAGGTTTACACAAACATTCCCTGAAATCGCGTCAAAATCACGTCTGCGACTTTTAAGTTGCGGCAACGTGAAAGAGGGCTAAGGCTGGGTTCACATCAGTGCGAGTGGGTTTGCCCCGCATTCAATTTGCATGACAGGAGATTGTGTCTCTATGGCGCCGGTTCACACATCTCCAGGGCGGCTGCGGAGCGGATTGCAGAGGTCCTGTGCGTCTTTGGCTCCTTTTCAGTTCCAAACTTGGGCAAAAATTTGGGCCTGATTTGTCCCTGAAATGGAAAACAGGGACACACCGGACCCCCCAGCTGTGAGCCGCATCCGTCTGCAGTGTGAGCCCGACCTAAAAGAGAAGAGCAGGATTTCAAAAAGACAAACAATCATTGCTCACCTAGGTGCATGCCGCATTAGTAGAATGCGGCACCCATCCCCCCTCCACCTATAGGACTGCTGATTGCTCAGTTTTTGGGTCCACAGGGCTCTGCGATCTGCCCCTCCAGCGCTCACTGGAGTGTTGGACGGTGGAATGGCCGGGAGTGTTGGACGGTGGAATGGCCGGGAGTGTTGGACGGTGGAATGGCCGGGAGTGTTGGACGGTGGAATGGCCGGGAGTGTTGGACGGTGGAATGGCCGGGAGTGTTGGACGGTGGAATGGCCGGGAGTGTTGGACGGTGGAATGGCCGGGAGTGTTGGACGGTGGAATGGCCGGGAGTGTTGGACGGTGGAATGGCCGGGAGTGTTGGACGGTGGAATGGCCGGGAGTGTTGGACGGTGGAATGGCCGGGAGTGTTGGACGGTGGAATGGCCGGGAGTGTTGGACGGTGGAATGGCCGGGAGTGTTGGACGGTGGAATGGCCGGGAGTGTTGGACGGTGGAATGGCCGGGAGTGTTGGACGGTGGAATGGCCGGGAGTGTTGGACGGTGGAATGGCCGGGAGTGTTGGACGGTGGAATGGCCGGGAGTGTTGGACGGTGGAATGGCCGGGAGTGTTGGACGGTGGAATGGCCGGGAGTGTTGGACGGTGGAATGGCCGGGAGTGTTGGACGGTGGAATGGCCGGGAGTGTTGGACGGTGGAATGGCCGGGAGTGTTGGACGGTGGAATGGCCGGGAGTGTTGGACGGTGGAATGGCCGGGAGTGTTGGACGGTGGAATGGCCGGGAGTGTTGGACGGTGGAATGGCCGGGAGTGTTGGACGGTGGAATGGCCGGGAGTGTTGGACGGTGGAATGGCCGGGAGTGTTGGACGGTGGAATGGCCGGGAGTGTTGGACGGTGGAATGGCCGGGAGTGTTGGACGGTGGAATGGCCGGGAGTGTTGGACGGTGGAATGGCCGGGAGTGTTGGACGGTGGAATGGCCGGGAGTGTTGGACGGTGGAATGGCCGGGAGTGTTGGACGGTGGAATGGCCGGGAGTGTTGGACGGTGGAATGGCCGGGAGTGTTGGACGGTGGAATGGCCGGGAGTGTTGGACGGTGGAATGGCCGGGAGTGTTGGACGGTGGAATGGCCGGGAGTGGCTGGCCCTCAGTGGTGCCCCAAGAGGCTGAGCCAGCTGCTGGTCAGGCATCTGGGTGGATCCCGACATTAAAGTTGGGATCCCTCCAGAGTCTGGACCGGTCTTAGTGACGTCAGCCGACGGCGGTCTTTACCCGGCTGTTGGCTGAATCTGGGTCACAGGGGTGCAGAACTGAGAAAAAGTGAACTTGTAACTCACAGGAGACGTACAGCCCCCACTTCTCCATTGAAAATAGTCAATGTTGATTGAGAAAGGTTAGTTCTGCTTTTGAAGGCCAGGAGGAACATTATCAGCTGAACAGCATCACTACCATTGCATTCGGGGAGCTTTTGGTTATTGTGGCTGCTTAAATACAGCAACTGGCAGTGGAGAATCCTGACGCTGAACCAGAGACGATCGAGCCATTTATGGTCAGGTTTAGATCTGATGCCCAATCGTCTGCGGAGTTCTCCTTTATACAGACTGTACACGGTCTTATATTCATCGCTGTAAAGGAAATGGGCCGTCTGACCACCATTGCTCATGGTAGAGTGCGCTGGGAGTACATTAGTGGTATTAAATATTAACAGACCTCTTTCCACTGAACTCCATTAGGAAGAATGGAACCTGGCCCTGTAGAATAGTTCTCCGGAAGAATTCATCAATCCGTTTGATGGATGTACATCTCGTGTCCAGCCGATCGAATACGTCCATTTGTTTTTAAAGCTAAATTCCAGCTTTTGATATAACTATACAATCCAGCTTGGCCCAAACAAACCATGTCCCTCGCCAAGATGTGAGGCCGCCGGATGTGCCATATAAACTGTATATAGCTGCGGCAAAATACAGAATATTGCACGGTGTTCCAGCTGGGAGCCGAGACTTCCCGTCTTATACCCGGAAAACAGAAGAGAGTCTATCACAGCGGTGCTCAGCCACTTATAGGAACTGATGTATTCTAGCAATGAACACAAAGCTTCCTCTGATTGGCTGAGTCAGAGAGGCGGGCCGATATCACAACCTCTGACTCAGCCAATCAGAGGAAGCTTTGTATTCATAGCTAGAATACATCGCTTGCTCTGAATGGTTGAGGGCCGATCAGCTAGACCTCTATTGCAGGGCTCGACAAGTCCCAGACGCCAGGTCCCCATGGCCAGAGTGGATATAAATCTATTTTTTATTTTTTTTTTTTGATTAAAAAAAAAATCTGATTTTTTTATTTAAATCAATTTTTTTTTGTTTTTGTTTTTTATATAATATACAGCCTCCTGCTACATATCTAAGCTCCATTGCATGCTGAATAAACTAAATTATTAATGCATCTTAAATAGAAAACCTTATTTAAAATACATTTGATAAAAAAAAAAATCAGATTTTTTTAATTTAAATCTATTTTTTTTTTTTAATCAAATTTATTTGAATAAAATGCTTTTGGAGTAAAAATCTATCTAAACGATAGTTTTCTATTTAAGATGCATTAATAATTTCGTTTATTCAGCATGCAATGGAGCTTAGATGTGTAGTATGAAGCTGTATATTCTGCAATATTTACATTTTTGATAAACTCATTGAATGAATCCAAGCTCTGCAAGCTGACATAACATGCACTGCATTGATGTATTCACACAATTTCACAGTAAACATGAGATAAATCAAAGTTCAGGATTATTCCTTTATCCCATTGTTTTACACCTCTATGTACACTACAAACTGTATGATTGAATTGGTTCTGATATCGCTGTTTTACTAACCTGACAGCTTATTATTCTCAATAGGAAACCTTCATTTTGTTTGCAAATATTAAAGATTCTAACTACCAGCAAGAATAAGTCCTTACATTTAAAGAGCACCTGTCATTTCAGATCTATCATGGCAGCGCCTCTTAGCGGGCATCCACTCACCCGCTGCCGCCACGTCCCTCACCTTGTCGTGTCACTGCCACATCACCAGCCGTTCCATTAATGTGAATGAGACTGTCGAGTCAACAGCGGGTCAGAGGAGGAGCTACTGCGGGACAGAGATGACAGTTGCTCGTTAAAATTTAGGATTTAAATCAAGACTTACTAGTTAAAGCGGTTGTAAACCCTAAAAAAAAAAAAAAAAAACCTGCAAGACAAAGGCATAATGAGCTAGTATGCATAGCATACTAGCTCATTATGAATTACTTACCTGACATCGAAGCCCCCGCAGCGGTCCTCATTCACCACTCCAGCGGCCGACATCGCTCCCGGGGGTTACTTCCGGGTATCGTGGCTCCGGCGCTGTGATTGGCCGGAGCCGCGATGATGTCACTCCCGCTGGTAATGGGACAGTACAACTGAAGCAATGGCACGTACGTGCCATTGCTTCAGTTTGCTTAAGTGTGCATGTGCTGATGACGTCGGCACATGCAAATACAGGGATATCTCCTAAACCGTTCAGGTTTAGGAGATATCCAGTGTAGCTACAGGTAAGTCTAATTATAGGCTTGCCTGTAGTATAAAGTGATTGTAAAGGTTTAACAACCACTTTAAAAATCGAATCCATCCTCCCTATGGCCACTAGAAATTGTGTCCTCCTGGCGCCTGGGCTTTTGTCAGCCTATTTAATGTTGGCACCATTAAGACCCTCTTAACAGCCTCCTCACTGCTGCCATTCCCCTGTATACATCTTGTACAGTTTGTTTCAATCCAAATAAGTCACATACAGAAGATCAGGTAACACTTCATAACCAAAGTCACATATATCAAGAGTAGCAAGTACATGTGGAAGATAAGGTGTCGGGGTGGAATATGAGGATACTAAAGATAAAAGAGAAGTGCAGCATAGTAGCTCAGTAATTAGCACTTCTGTCCTGCAGCACCGGGGTCCCTGGTTCAAATCTCAACCAGGAAACAATCTGCATGGAGTTTGCATTTTCTCCATGTGCTTGCGCAGCTTCTCTCCGGTTCCCTCCCACACTCCAAAGACAAGCTGGTAGGTTAATCGACTCATAACTTTTTATATATATATATATATATATATATATATATATATATATATATATATATATATATATATATATATATATCAATTCTTATTTTTTTTCACAAAATTAATATCACATTTTTACAAATACATCAATACAACATGACCTCTTTTTAAGCCTCGCATCATTATGACCACCGACAGTTACTATTACTCAAACTCCAAGTCTTTAAGCTTATTGTACTTATTCAGACTTTCATAATAATCTTTATTTAAGAGAACCCAGCCTTTGTGATATTTTCCTTAACCAAGATCCGCTCTGGTTATCATCAAGAAGAAAGAGAAATAGGACAGTTTAAAAAAAAAAAAAAAAAAAAAAAATGATAAGAAAAAAGAAAAAAAAAGGAGAAGAAAACAGAAAAAAAATTAAAAAAAAAAGCAAAAAAAAAAAAAAAAAAAAAAAAGAAGAGGAAAAAAAGAAAAAAAAAACAGAGAAAGAAAAAAAAAAAAACACATCCAGATTGTTTCTGTTCCCCGTATATTATATACGTAGTCCAAAATTTCCGTCTCCTTACTTGACTGTGGTGAGTGTATATGAGTGTAAGCTCCTTGAGGGCAGGGACTATTGTGAATGTACAGTATGTAAGGTGCTGTATACATTGTCAGCACAGTATAAATACCTGTAAAGTGGATCGGTAAAGCCCAGTACACACTGTAATAAACTTGGACGAACGACGTCCGGTTTTCCAGGTTTCATAGCAAGTCGAAACAGAGGATGGTACGAATTATATGAAAATAAATCAAATGACAAAGGCTTTTATTGTTTGACTATTGTTGTTGTTTATTGTTTCTGATCATGAGCCGTCTTTCATATCTGAAAACAGTACACATTAGAGCTGCACGATTCTGGCCAAAATGAGAGTCTCGATTTTTTTTTGCTTGGAATAAAAAGATCACGATTCTCGCGACATAAAATCTTTCACATTATACAAAAAAAAAAGGGCTAACTTTACTGGTTAGTTTGGGGTTTTTTTTTTTTTTTTTTATTATTATTCATTAAATTAGTTTTTAAAAAAAAAAACTTGCATTTGAAAGACTGCTGCACAAATACAGTGCGACATAAAATATTGCAACGACCACCATTTTATTCTCTAGAGCAGGGATATGCAATTAGCGGACCTCCAGCTGTTGCAGAACTACAAGTCCCATGAGGCATAGCAAGACTCTGACAGCCACAAGCATGACACCCAGAGGCATGATGGGACTTGTAAATATAAACGAACTAGTGCGCAAAAAACCACAATACGAACAAAAATTATTTTTGAGACTGACGGTAAAATACCCGATAGAGAGCCGCCAACACAGATGGGTCCACTCAGCTCCCCCAGGATAGAATATTAAATAGAAATATGTGGCGCTACTCCATCAATCAGTATCAAACAGATAATCCGAAATCACAACTAGACTTATCTAGGATATAGGATGAAGTTGGTAGAGTGGGCTCCACCACCTATAATCAATGCTAGGAAACAATATATTGACTTTAAAAAAGATGTCACCATACAGGGGTTGATCAAAGAGGAGACCAGTTCTATAGGGTGGAGATGGGTAAGTGAATACCAATAATTAAAATGGTCAATAAAATATAAGCTGTCTCAGTGCCCAGAAAAATAAATGTAGACTTTATAGGCCACCTCACATCAAGTGACAAATAAAAAGTAGACCTGTGAATATAATGAACTAGCTTCCCAAAATAACTGAACAACAAAATCCTTAATCATAAACGAAGTTAACAATGTGACGCAAGTGCCAGCTGAAGATCAAATATTTTCTAGTGCTGATATCAAAATAAGTGAATCTTATAAGTGAACCAGTATATGAATATAATGGACTGATATAAAGTGCAAAAAAAAAAAAAAAAATCCCTAAGGTAAAAAGAATTTTTCATATAATCCACAATATAGTAATGCAGTCATAACATAATAAACATTCTAGTATAGTATAGGTAAATAATTAATAAAAGTAAAAAAATATATGAATACAATAGGACAGATAATCCCACAATAGAGATACTGTCCCAAATAGTGACAATAGTGCAGTATAGTCCATACAACAAGTGCAATTGTGATGGGTGATTTCCACAGATGACAGTCTTTGAATAAAGTGCAAAATGTGCAGTGACTGGTGTTTTTCTTCTATGCACATTCTAGTGCATCTCCCAACTGTTCCCCCCAGCCTCTCACCTCCAGCAGCGGCCCCCAAATGGGCCAAGTAGAGCGGGTAAATTTTCTAGGAGAGGATGTATCTCATGAAGCGCCTCCTTAGCATCAATGAGTCTGTCTCTCTGCAACTCCTCCCGCAGCTCACAGCAATCCCAGCAATCCCAGCAGTTATTTAGGAACAAAGGAGAGGTCTCATGGTGCAGTAATTCGATGCAAATTTATTGAAAAAATAGAATAACTTACATTTAAAAACACAGCGATCAGTGGATGTGTAGAGCTTCCGGGTTCGGCCGTCCCCGAGAAGCGTTGGCACCTGACTCCTCCTACCCTGACGCGTTGCGTCACACCACGTGATTTTATCAAAGGGATGTGTTGTGGGATTATCTGTCCTATTGTATTCATATATTTTTTTACTTTTATTAATTATTTACCTATACTATACTAGAATGTTTATTATGTTATGACTGCATTACTATATTGTGGATTATATGAAAAATTCTTTTTACCTTAGGGATTTTTTTTTTTTTGCACTTTATATCAGTCCATTATATTCATATACTGGTTCACTTATAAGATTCACTTATTTTGATATCAGCACTAGAAAATATTTGATCTTCAGCTGGCACTTGCGTCACATTGTTAACTTCGTTTATGATTAAGGATTTTGTTGTTCAGTTATTTTGGGAAGCTAGTTCATTATATTCACAGGTCTACTTTTTATTTGTCACTTGATGTGAGGTGGCCTATACAGTCTACATTTATTTTTCTGGGCACTGAGACAGCTTATATTTTATTGACCATTTTAATTATTGGTATTTACTTACCCATCTCCACCCTATAGAACTGGTCTCCTCTTTGATCAACCCCTGTATGGTGACATCTTTTTTAAAGTCAATATATTGTTTCCTAGCATTGATTATAGGTGGTGGAGCCCACTCTACCAACTTCATCCTATATCCTAGATAAGTCTAGTTGTGATTTCGGATTATCTGTTTGATACTGATTGATGATGGGACTTGTAGTTTTGCAACAGCTGGAGGTCCACTAATTGCATATCCCTGCTCTATGGTGTCTACTAAAAAAAAATTATATAGAATGTTTGGGGGTTCTAAGTAATTTTCCAGCAGAAACATTTTTTTTTAACTTGAAACCAACAAATGTCAGAAAAAGGTTTAGTGTTTTAAGTGGTTAAACTTTTTTCACTTACACACAAAGACTATTCCATTGACAAATTGTTACAATCTTTATACTTAAAGAGGAAGTCGGGACGTTTTTTTTTTTTTGTTTTTTTTAAAGTCAGCAGCTACAAACACTGTAGCTGCTGACTTTTAATAAGGACACTTAACTGTCCAGCGAGTAGGACTGGGGAAAAAAATAGATTTAAATCTTGAATCGAGTTGAGAGGTCAAATCGATTAAAAATTTAAGCAAATCGATTTTTTTAGATTTTTTTTTTCACCGCGCCGGTCCCGAGGCGCTGCGGGCATGAGCTTTTAGGCGAGGCCGCGGCTTCGGCCTAGTCCGCGGCGTCCGGCCTAGCGGACTAGGCCGAGGCCGCGGCCTCGCCTTAAATCTCATGCCCGCAGCGCCTCCGGACCGGCGCGGACACCACACCGGGCCTGAAGAGCTGCGGGCAGGGAGTTTTTAAGTGAGGCCGCAGCTTCGGCCTAGTCCGCTAGGCCGGACGCCGCGGACTAGGCCGAAGCAGCGGCCTCGCCTAAAAACTCCCTGCCCGCAGCGCCTCGGGACCGGCGCGGTTTCCAAAAAAAAAAAAAAAAAAAACTCGATTTGAATCGTGAATCAAGTTTTTTTTAAGAGAATCGAAGATTTTTTTTTTTAAGAAAATCTCCCAGCCCTACCAGCGAGCCCGCGATGTCCGCCCCCCCCCCCCCCCCCCCCGAGGCCGATCCGTCCATCGGATCGGCTGCCGGCGCCGCCATCCTAACTAAGGGAAACAGGCAGTGGAGCCTTGCGGCTTCACTGCCAGTTTCCTACTGCGCATGCGCGAGTCACGCGGCGCTTTGTGAATGGCCCCGTTGGTTTCTGGGACACACACATGTCCCAGAAGGCAACGGGGCCGCTCGCCGAAGAGGAGGAAGCGCCGTGGAATAGGAAGAGGCAGATTAGGAAGACTGCCTAGCAACAGGGCTTTCAGGTAAGTTAAAAAAAATTTTTTTTTCAAATTTTTTTTTTTTTTTTTTTAAATATTGATGCACTTTTGTTTTAGGGTGGCCCTCCACTTTAACAAAAAAAAAAAAAAAATGGAGTTTGTCCCTTTGAAAATTTCCATTTGGAAAGTCTGAATCAGATGTGGAAAGTTGTGTACACACTATGCGAAAATCAAACGATTGTTCCTCGTTAAGGAATTTTTCTTCTGATTTTCTTATAGTGTGGCACCCCAATGTAGGTCTGCACTATCTTGTTGAAATCAGGAGATAGAACATTTAAGCCTTTAAAAAATTTGGGGATTTTTTTTTTTTTTTTTTTTTTTTTATAGAAACCATGATAAATATTCCTTTCAAACGGTGTTACTAAACCCAGGAGCCTGCCTTCACTATATCTGGTCTAGGGCCGAAACAACTAATCGATTAATCGACAACTAATAGATGATGAAATCAATTACTATTTTCATAATTGATTAAATCGGCCAGTAACAGAAGGGGGTTAAAGAAACTAAAATTAGCCTTTTATTAGTACAAAAAGAGCAAATAATCGCTACTGGAAATATTAGTTTCACTGCTGCACAGTAAAAAAAATGAACCCCTTACAGTAGCAATTATTTGCTCTTTTTGTACTATAAATTATAAGAGGAACCACTATGGAGAATAAAAAAAACAAAATTTTTTGTTGCCAACATCCCAGTATATTATATAGTCAAAGAAACAAAGTACCCCCCCCCCCCCCCGTACTGTGGGACTTTAAGGGCGAACTCTTGAAAACACAAGGTTTTGAAACAGAAAATTGTATTATTTTATAAGTTATAAAGTGTAGTGGTGTGAAACAGCACCATACATAAAACAGTACATAATATATAGTATGAGAGAGACATTTCTCTTATAGCCCGACGCGTTTCAGGAATTTCCTTCTTTACTCTACTTTCTCTCTTTGACTTTTTTTTGTACTATAAAAAGGGCTTTTTTTTTTTTTTTTTTTTTTTTTTACTACTCCATTATATGTTACTAAATGTCTAAAGCCTTGTTCACACCTGTGCGTTTCTTGGTGCTTTTTTTGCAGAAACGGACTACAGTTCATTTAACGTTCACATTGATGCTTTTTTTCAGCTGCTGTGTATTCGGAAAGGGTCAAGGACTTTGTTCAAACACAAAAAGGTACTTTTTTTGGTTCAATATACTTCAATGGAGAAGCTGCAGAAAAGCATGTAATGCGTTTTTAAGCAGTAATTTGCGTTTTTTAATCTGCCCAACAAATTGGCCAAAAAAAAGGCATAAAAAAAAAACTGAAAAAAAAACACAAATCGCAGCAAAATCACGTGCGCAAAAATCAAAAACGCACAGCAAAAAAAGCACTGCAGAAACAGATCAAAATCAAACTGCATAGGTGTGTAGCGAGCCTTATGCTGGCCACACCGATCAATTTTCAGATGAGAATATTCAGACGAAAAATCTTTGTACATTCGCTGAATGAAAGAATGTTGTTGGAAATTTTCACTTGTTTTTAACATTCTGTTTTAAAATGTAAAGTCATTTCTGAAAGAAAACCACAAACACCGTCTGAAAATTCCTTTCACCAAGAAATTTTCTATTATTTCTAAATTTTCCCGTCACTGTGGTTGAAAAGGAACATCGATTTGAACCCATTAACGACTAGAAAATCGAACGAACGTTTTTAAAATTAAATTTTTTTCTGAAGGAAGACATTGTTTTTGTATGGCCAGTATATCATATATTACAGTTCTGTTTGAAAATCTGCAAAACAGTCTAACTTTCTTTTTTTTTTTTTTTTCAACCGGTTCCCGACCGGCACACGCCGATGTATGTCGGCAGAATGGCACGGCTGGGCAAATGGACTTACAGCTCCGTGATTCAGGTCGCGGGTCCCGCGGACTCGATCGCCGCGGGTATACCCGCGATCGCCTCACGGAGCGGATGAACAGGGAGATGCCGTTGTAAACAGCATCTCCCCGTTCTGCCTAGTGACAAGTGTCACTCGATCTCTGCTCCCTGTCATCGGAGCAGAGATCAGTGACGTCACACACACAGCCCATCCCCCTACAGTTAGTAATCACTCCCCTAGGACATACTTAACCCCTCCCTGCCCCCTAGTGGTTAACCCCTTCACTGCCAGTGTCATTTACACAGTAATCAGTGCATTTTTAATCGCACTGATCGCTGTATAAATGACAATGGTCCCAAAAATGTCCGACATGTCCACCATAACGTCGCAGTCACAATAAAAATCGCTGATCGCCACCATTACTAGTAAAAAAAAAATTATTAATAAAAATGCCATAAAACTATCCCCTATTTAGTAAACGCTATAACTTTTGCGCAAACCAATCAATAAACGCTTATTGCGATTATTTTTTTTACCAAAAATATGTAGAAGAATACGTATCGGCCTAAACTGAGGAAAAAAAATGTTTTTTTATATATTTTTGGGGGATATTTATTATAGCAAAATGTAAAAAATGAGTTTTTTTCAAAATTGTCGCTCTATTTTTGTTTATAGTGCAAAAAATAAAAATCGCAGAGGTGATCAAATACCACCAAAAGAAAGCTCTATTTGTGGGAAAAAAAGGACGTCAATTTTGTTTGGGAGCCACGTCGCACGACCACGCAATTGTCAGGTAAAGCGACGCATTGCCGAATCGCAAAAAACGCTCTGGTCAGGAAGGGGGTAAATTCTTCCGGGGCTGAAGCGGTTAATAGAAATTTTTTTTTATCTCCGAGTCTGATGATATTTACCAGATTCAACCTCTAATAGTATATACAGTATATCTCTCCTAACAGTATATACAGTTTATCTCCTCTAATAGTATATACAGTTTATCTCCTCTAATAGTATATACAGTATATCTCCTCTAATAGTATATACAGTATATCTCCTCTAATAGTATATACAGTATATCTCTCCTCTAATAGTATATACAGTATATATCTCTCCTCTAATAGTATATACAGTATATCTCTCCTCTAATAGTATATACAGTATATCTCTCCTCTAATAGTATATACAGTATATCTCTCCTCTAATAGTATATACAGTATATCTCTCCTCTAATAGTATATACAGTATATCTCTCCTCTAATAGTATATACAGTATATCTCTCCTCTAATAGTATATACAGTATATCTCTCTAATAGTATATACAGTATATCTTTTCCGTCTGTTATTCTCAGAGTGAATTAAAGATTTTACTCCCTAACCATATAGTTGGTTATTTATATTTACCACTGCATAGAGATATTTAAGAATAAATTGCCTTTTTTTTTAAACTTTACATATTAACTAAATTATACACCACATTTTTTTTAAAGTTTATTAACCGATTAATCGAAACAATAAATCGGCCAACTAATTGATTATGAAGATAATCTTTAGTTGCAGCCCTAATCTGGTCTCCCACAGTACATGAAAATGCAATTATTTTAGTAACTATAAACTTCTAAATACCTTTTCTCATCAGCAGTATATAGCAGTTTTATGACTTCTATCAGTGTCTGGTTAAAGCTTGTAGGAGGAGTTTCTCCTCTGACTGTTTTATGAGGTTGCAGCACCCCTGACCCTCTGTTCGGACAGTGTTGATTGGCCCTGGGCTAATCACATGCACCCTCCCAGGGGTAAAAAAGAAAAAAACAAAAAAAAAAAAACTTTCCAGCAATACACACCAAACTGAGCATGTGCAGAGTGCCCCCCAAGGCTCTGTACTATCAGCAGATGGATTGTGAACTGTGGGGGGGGGGGGTAAGAGAAGATAGAATCAAACAGCCTTTTTACACAATGTGCAAGGTTCCACAGTGAGTATAACAAGCATGCTTTATATATACACACTGATTGTACTGTTGGGGGTTTAGTAATACTTCAACATATACAATCATCTGGCTGATATTTTGCATGTATGGAGGAGGTGACGGGTCTTTCCAGTGAGTCAGGATGAACTTTCATGCCTGAAATAAGGTTCTGGTGATCCCTATCTCTGCATGTTCACCTAGAAATCATCCTCTAAATTAGAACACCCAGAAGACATGTAATAGGAGATTTTGGATTAGTAATATGAAGTATGGATTCTCACTGGTCTACAATCATATTCCAGTATTAGGAATCCTTCAGACATCACAGCAAACGCAGAAGATCTCCGTGGTCTCACACATCTATAACTAATAGGAGTGGAAAGAAGAAGCCTCAGCGAATAACTTGGCAAGTGTTTAATGAGTTCTCAGGACCACAAATAGCTGTGACCACCTTTGAGACAGATGAAGTGAGACTATCGGTATATTAGGAATATCTATCCCCAGGCCATTAAAAGGAGAAGTACAGACAAAGCTTGTTTGGGTTGTACTTCCCCTGCGGATCACAGGAGTGCAGTTCATTCCACACTCCTGGGATCCGTATTCAGCAGACAGCGGGCTGAAGTCCGCTCTCGGCTGACGTCACAGAGCCGGTCCAGGCTCGGGCAAGATTGCAACAATGGAGTCGGGATCCACCCACATGCCTGGACCGGGAACCCGGCTCAGCGAGTCGCTAGGAGGCTGAGCCGGCCTCTCCCACAGTCCAGAGCTCCAGTGAGCGAGGAGGGGGCAGAATAGAGAGCTGCTGAGAGCCTGAGCCAGCCTCTCCCAACCACTCCACAGCCCAGCGCTCCAGTGAAAGAGGAGGGGGCAGAGAGCTGCTGAGAGCCTGAGCCGGCCTCTCCCACCCCCTCCACAGCCCAACGCTTCAGTGAGCGAGTAGGGGACAGAACAGAGAGCCACGGAGAGCCTGAGCTGGCCTCTCCCACCCCCTCCACAGCCCAACGCTTCAGTGAGCGAGTAGGGGACAGAACAGAGAGCCACGGAGAGCCTGAGCTGGCCTCTCCCGCCCCCTCCACAGCCCAACGCTTCAGTGAGCGAGTAGGGGACAGAACAGAGAGCCACGGAGAGCCTGAGCTGGCCTCTCCCACCCCCTCCACAGCCCAACGCTTCAGTGAGCGAGTAGGGGGCAGAACAGAGAGCCACGGAGAGCCTGAGCTGGCCTCTCCCGCCCCCTCCACAGCCCAGCACTCCAGTGAGCGAGGAGGGGGCAGAACAGAGCCGCTGAGAGCCTGAGCCGGCCGCTCCCACCCCCTCACAGCCCAGCACTCCAGTGAGAGAGGAGGGGGCAGAGAGCCACTGAGAGCCTGAGCCAGCCTCTCCCCACCCCTTCCACAGTCCAGGGCTCCAGTGAGCGAGGAGGGGACAGAACAGAGAGTCGCTGAGAGCCTGAGCCGGCCTCTCCCACCCCCTCCACAGCCCAGCGCTCCAGTGGGAGAGGAGGGGGCAGAGAGCCGCTGAGAGCCTGAGCCGGCCTCTCCCACCCCTTCCACAGTCCAGGGCTCCAGTGAGCGAGGAGGGGACAGAACAGAGAGCCGTTGAGAGCCTGAGCCGGCCTCTCCCACCCCCTCCACAGCCCAGCGCTCCAGTGAGAGAGGAGGGGGCAGAGAGCCGCTGAGAGGCTGGGCCGGCCTCTCCCACCCCTTCCACAGTCCAGGGCTCCAGTGAGCGAGGAGGGGAGAGAACAGAGAGCCGCTGAGAGGCTGAGCCGGCCTCTCCCACCCCTTCCACAGTCCAGGGCTCCAGTGAGCGAGGAGGGGAGAGAACAGAGAGCCGCTGAGAGCCTGAGCCGGCCTCTCCCACCCCTTTTACAGTCCAGCTCTCCAGTGAGCGGGGAGGAGGCAGAGCAGAGAGCTGCTGACTGACAACCGCTAGCTCTCTGCACAGGGAGCAGAAAACCGAGCGATTGGCAGTGTTTGATCGCTCGGGTTCTCAGTGTTAGAGTCGGCGGGGGACAGATGCAGCATACACCTAGGCAAGTATGATTCTGAAAACTAAAAAATCCCATACATCTCTTAACTGGTGACCCTGTATTGTCCCTTTTTGTCAGGCAGAATTTTTAGAAGTGCTAATAAAAGCACTGAGTGACATTGAACCTTTTGACTTTCATTATCTGGTACCTTTTAGTACCTGGTGATCCTGCCATGAAGTTCTCTGTTCAGGTCCTTCCAGGATGATCACACCCCGTCTCCCAAAAGTGCTCCTGTACAAGTCGCCCTGTTACACACCCATTGAGGAAACTGAATTTTGCAAGCATGGTTCACAGTTGTCTCTATGAGGCAGCTGGACAAGACCAATGGCTTCAGGAAGTGCATGTTGACAGAAGTGGCTGAAAAAAGCTGGAGGTGATCCACAATGAAGATGCTAGAATGGATGAAAAGAAGCTAAAAGTCTTTCTTTGGAATACCCATTGCTTTAACCCCTTCCCACCCAGCATCTTTAACTGAGCTGTTATGCCTGGGGGGGCAGAAAGGTCTGCCCAACCATGTGACCACTGTCAGCGGCTGTCACATGATTGCGAGAAGGTCCCACTCATTACTAAGACTAGGAGATGTCCTTTACATCTCAGTCCCTGTGGTAGGAGCACGCTCTGAGCACAGAAACCTCTGCACCCCGCAGACGTCTATGTGCGGCATGTGAGCATTAACCACTTCAGTCCCGGAAGGTTTTACCCCTTTCCTGACCAGAGCATTTTTTGCAATTTGGCACCGCGCGACTTTAACTGGTAATTGCGCGTTCATGCGACGCGGTACCCAAACAAATTGTGTGCCCCACAAATAGAGCTTTCTTTTGGTGATATTTGATCACCTCTGTGGTTTTTATTTTTTGTGCTATAAAAACAAAAAACAAAAAAAAATATTATATATATATCTATCTATATCTTTGGGGAAAAAAAATCGATTTAAATCTTGAATCGAGTTGAGAGGTCAAATCGAGTCAAAATGTAAGCAAATCCGATTTTTTTTCACCGTGCCGGTCCTGAGGAACTGCGGACAGGCGTTTTTAGGCGAGGCTGCGGCTTTGGCCTAGTCCGCGAGGCCAGACGCCGCAGACTAAACCAAAGCCGCGACCCCGCCTAAAAAAAAAACTCCTGCCTGCAGCTCCTCAGGACCGGCGCAGCGCCCCCAAAAAAAAAAAAAAAACTTGATTCGAATCGTGAAGAAAATTTTTTTATATATATATATATATATATATAGATATATATATATCTATATCTATACATATATATGTGTATGAGATATATATATATATCTCATATATATATATATATAAATGAGAGAGAGAGAGAGAGAGAGAGAGAGAGAGAGAGAGAGAGAGAGAGAGAGAGAGAGAGAGAGAGAGAGAGAGAGAGAGAGAGAGAGAGAGAGAGAGAGAGAGAGAGAGAGAGAGAGAGAGAGAGAGAGAGAGAGAGAGAGAGAGAGAGAGAGAGAGAGAGAGATCTAAATCTCTATATATATATATCTATATCTCTATATATATATATCTCTATATATATATGTGTATATGTGTATGTGTGTGTGTGTGTGTGTGTGTGTGTGTGTGTGTGTATGTATGTATGTATGTATATATATATATATATATATATATATATATATATATATATATATATATATATATATATATATATATAGATATATATAGATCTATATATATCTATAGATATATATCTCTATCTATATCCTTTGGTAGGCAAATCTAGTCTACCTTATAAATATTTAATCTGCGTATTTAGCGGTTTGCTTTGGTTCAGCTATAACTATAGTTTTACGAAGGAGGATGAAGCTCTTTTTCTATTCCCTCTCCAGAAAGGTCTCCTCTCCATGCCTCCTCTGCCCACCTTGCTTCGTATGGATTCCTCGCAGATCTCAGATGTCATTTCCGCCCGTCCTGTAATGGCAGTGCCATCTGTCACCCGGTTTTATCATCAAGTGATGCATTAACTATGGAGAGTCCACTGCAATGCACAGCTGTGCCGGCCTGCCCACCTTCTGTAGAGCGGAGGTCACTTGGATCGCAGGCAGCTGGTAATAACTGCCGTCACACACCATTTAACACATAATTACCGAGAGAAAAAAAAAACCACAATGTACTCTATAAGGTCACCTTATGTGTTCACAGAGAGAGCTGTGCAGAGACTCAGAAGGTCACCGGCCAATCATTTCTACACTGAAGGACCAAATGTTTGTGGACAGCGGACCATCACACCTGAGCTTGTTGGACCATACCATTCCTAAACCATCGGCACATGGAGATGGATCCGTTGAGGTTATAATGGCCTCCACCCCTCTAGGAAGGCTTCCCACGAGATTTTGGAGTGTCTGTCAGAATTTGTGCCCATTTAGCTAAAATTGCATTTGTGAGGTCAGGTACTGTCAGAGAGGGAAACCGTCCCCCCCCCCCCCAAGACAGGAAGTGAGGGTAAATCTCCGAAAAAGACGCACCGGATAAGTATTAAAAAACAGTAAGGGATCCTAATCCTTCCTTAAAAGAGTTGTAAAAGCAGGTTTTTTATCTTAACGCATTCTATGCATTACGATAAAAAGCCTTGTGTGTAGAAGCCCCCCCCCCCCCCCATACTTACCTGAGCCCCATCTCTTGGCTCCCATGGTTGTCAAAGTCAAATAGCCAATCAGGAGATAGAGGGGGGCGGGTCCGAACGGTGGCTTCCGTGTCTGAATGGATACACAGGAGGTACGGCTTGGTTCGGGTGCCCCCATAGCAAGCTGCTTGCTGTAGGAGCACTCGACAGGAGGGAGGGGACAGGAGCAGCGAAGGTGGACCCAAGAAGAGGAGGATCGGGGCTGCTCTGTGCAAAACCATCACACAGAGGAGGTAATTGTAACATGTTTGTTTTCTTTTTATTGTTTGGTTTTTTTTTTGTTTTTTTGGTGAAAATAACCCAAATCAGTGTATATTTAGTCTGTAGGAAAGTTATAGAGTCCACAAGTTTCTTGATCAATCCTGATGTACTGACGGCCAATTTCCTTTCTTGAGGCCCGAAAATGCCAGGAAAGTACAAATACCACCCAAGTGACTCCTTTTTTTGGTAAATAGGCAGTCCAGGCTATTTAGTAAGAGGGATGGAGAGTTTTTTGGTTTTTTTTTTAATTAAAATGTATAATTTTTTTTTAAATAATTAAAATTACATTCTTTCATATTTAATTTTTTTTACTACTTTCTACATGGACTGTGATTGGCCCTGTCTGTACCATGTGATGACTGAGCACACAGCTCAAAGGCCTTTCATTGTGTACAACTCATGTGATTGGCTACAGCGGTCACATGGCACCGGGCCAGTATAGTGATTTGTCATCGGCCATGTCCGGTATCACTAGGTGTGATCCTGGGAGGATGTCACGTGACGTCCTCCCATAACAACAGTACCCCTACTGGCCATCATTTTACAATGGGCTGGGCGGGAAGTGTTAAAGTGGAGCAAGTCTTAAAAACGGTCTTCTCCCCCTCCTAACACCTATGCTAATAAACCTGTGTAAGAAAGACGTCTATACTTCCCTATTTGCAGGGTGCTCTGGTCCAGTTCAGGGGGACAGGATTGAGCGCCAACAATAGATGGGCCTTTGAAGCTATGGGTGACGTCACTGCCCCAAGCTTTACCAGCCCTTGTCAGAGCGCTCTTCCCCTCCCCTGCAGAACATCGATTTGACCCAACTAATCATTGCAATCAAACTAATAATTCTACTAGTGTATGGCCAGCTTTGCTCTACCCAACTCAAATGACTGGACATGTACTTTAAAGCGGAGCACTACCCAAAACGGGTGCACTGGTCTAAATCCTTTGGTGGAGGGGGGATTATGGTGTGGGGTTGTTTTTTCAGGGGTTGGCTTGGCCCCTTAGTTCCAGTGAAGGGAACTCTTAAGGCGTCAGCATACCAAGACATTTTGGACAATTTCATGGTCCCAACTATGTGGGAACAGTTTGGGGTGTCCCCTTCCTGTTCCAACGTGACTGCGCACCAGTGCCATAAAGACATGGATGAGCGAGTTTGGGGTGGAGGAACTTGACTGGCCTGCACAGAGTCCTGACCTCAACCCCATAGAACATGGGATGAATTAGAGCTGAGACTGCGAGCCAGGCCTTCTCGTTCAACATCAGTGCCTGACCTCACAAATGCCCTTCTGGAAGAATGGTCAAACATTCCCATAGACACACTCCTAAACCTTGTGGACGGCCTTCCCAGAAGAGTTGAAGCCGTTATAGCTGCAAAGGGCGGAGCCAACTCAATATTGAACCCTATAAGACGCCATTAAAATTCATGAGTGTGTATAAAGGCAGGTGTCCCAATACTTTTGACAATATAGTATATTAGGCTAGCTATATACATTCAGACGTCTCTATCCATGGGGCCCCAAGTAAACTCTATTGCCCTTTGACAACCACCAGAACAAACCGAACGGCTGCAGTCGCTGTTTGGCCGACAATTTCCCCACCCGCTCCTTTGACCAACGTCAACTTTTGTTGTTAAGTCGGGTGGTGCTGACAGTGCGAACGAACGACTCCAAATTTTGGCCGAGTTAGCAAGAATCTGAAGGAGGTTGAGCTGTGTAGGGCAGAATTTCCTTTACACATCTTGGCAGATGAAAGAATTCCTCTGTCTCAGCTGCGTAGTTTGGCCGTCCTGGATGGAGCAGCCCTTTAAAATTCCACAGCTCACTAATTAAAACATCAGAAAACAAAAAAATATCACAAGACGGCTGAGCACACGACCTTGAAGAGCAAAGCGGACACCTTCCTCCCCGCCAGCTCCCTAAAGTGTTGTGTTCTTCCGTTCTCTATAAACAGGAAATCAAAATTTCCTGCCTCCAGCCCCGTATTTTGGGCGCAGGACTGGAGAAATGTTACTGCACGTTCTGTCCAGAACTCGGATGGTTCTTCCATTATCAGCTTGGATTTGTTAAACACAAAAAAAAAAAAAAAAAAAAAAAAAGTATCCAATGCAAAAAAGTGCCCTGTACACCACGATCGGAAAAGTACAGCCGTCGTTCGAAAAATGGAATACAAATGCATCAAAACACATGACGTCACTTCCGAATTTTTATTATTCGTAACGGGAATTTTCGGGACTTTAGTAAACTCATCGGAATCGACGTGACATAAGCAAGAAGAAAAAAAACAAAAAAAAACGGACGATCATTTGTCCGATAATCGGATTGTGTGTACCGGGCATTAGGCTTTATGCACACAGCCGCCCAGCGTTATGACATTCCTGGAAAGCAGGATGGATATAAATGATTTAAGACAAAAAAATAAACAATTTAAAAAAAAAAAGATTTTTTTGATTTAAAATTTTTTTTTTTTTTTTTTTATCAAATTTATTTTAACAAAATGCTTTTGGAGTAAAAATAGCTATCTAAAGATAGTTTTCTAATTAAGATACATTAATAATATAGTTTATTCAGCATGAAATGGAGCTTAGTTATGTAGCATGAAGGCTGTATATTTTGCAATCCCATTGTTTTGAAAATCTATGTACACTTCAAACTGTATGATTGAATCGGTTCTGATATCGCTGTTTTACTAACCTGAAAGCTTATTATTCTAAAGAGGAAACCTTCATTTTATTTGCAAATATTAAAGATTCTAACTACCAGCAAGAATAAGTCCTTACATTTAAAGAGCACCTGTCATTTCAGATCCATCATGGCAGCGCCTGTTAGTGGGCATCCACTCGCCTGCCGCCACCACGTCCCTCACCTTGTTGTGTCACTGCCGCATCACCAGCCCTCCCATCAAAGTGAATGGGACTGTCGGTGAGTCAACAGCGGGTCAGAGCAGGAGGAGCCTCTGCAGGACAGAGATGACAGTTGCTCTTTAAAAACGATGATTTAAATTGAGCCTTTTTACTAGTGATTTCAATCAAATCCACCCTGTAGTGCTCCTGTGCGATGCATATGCAGTTCCTAGCATGAACCGGCCCTCAAGTAGAACTACATTTAAAGGGAGGGTTTGTCTTGCCATCTGTGCCCATTGCGGAGATTTCTCTTCACTTCCTGTCCCATAACCAAACAGGAAGTGAGAGGAAACACCAATCCCTGGTTGTCACCAGACCTAGCGTCCCATCTATTCCTGCTCTGGTGACAACCAATAAAAATCAGAGACTCTCATTCACTTTCACGCTGGGTGATGATGGTAAACAAGACCAAAGAGGGTAGCTATCTCTTACGGGGCAGAGACCGCAATAAATATCTGACAGGGTTCTACTTCATCCAAAACAACAACAAAAAAAGTTTTTTTTCATTTGTAAGCAAATTTAAAATTAAAGCACCACACCAGTCCAAAAGAATACAAAGCCAACAGGTTTCGGGGGGTTGTGGATCCACTCCCTTCATCATGGCAAACAAGCCGACCTGAAGCATCGGATTTCCACGGAACATTATCCTCCTCCTCGTCCTGTTGATGCTTTTACTCCCATTTCCTGCGTAAGCACCACCTTAGTCAACAATCCATCTATGTAACAAACGGTCATCTGGGGTGACGCTTCAGTTTACATTCACTGATCTCTATCACAACCCCCTCCTGGAAATCCTCTGGGTGTGCAGAAGAGGTTTGCCCAATATTCACATTCTCTATATCTACAGATGTGGCCAAAAGTTTTGAGAATGACACAAATATTCACTTTCACAAAGTTGCCGCTTCAGGTTTTATGATGGCAATTTGCATAAACTCCAGAATGTTATAAAGAGAGATCAGATAATTGATTGCAAAGTCCCTCTTCGACATGAAAATTAACTTCATCCAATAAAAAAAAAACATTTCCACTGCATTTGTGAAGAAGGCCTCAGGGCGGTCAAGAAGGTCCAACAAGAGCCAGGACTTTCTCCTAGAGTTGATTCAGCTTCGGGATCGGGGGGCACCACCAGTGCAGAGCTTGTTCAGGAATGGCAGCAGTCAGGTGTGAGAACGTCTACACACACAACGAGGAGAAGATCTTTGGAGGATGGTCTGGTGTCAGGAATGGCAGCAGGCAGGTGTGAGAACATCGGCACACACAGTGAGGAGAAGACCTTTGGAGGATGGTCTGGTGTCAGGAATGGCAGCAGGCAGGTGTGAGAACGTCTACACACACAACGAGGAGAAGATCTTTGGAGGATGGTCTGGTGTCAGGAATGGCAGCAGGCAGGTGTGAGAACATCGGCACACACAGTGAGGAGAAGACCTTTGGAGGATGGTCTGGTGTCAGGAATGGCAGCAAAGAAGCCACTTCTCTCCAGGAGAATCATCAGAGACAGACTGATCTTCTGCAAAGGGTACAGGGATTGGACTGCCGAGGACTGGGGGAAAGTCATTTTCAAGCATGAATCCCCTTTCCGATTGTTTGGGGCTTCCGAAAAAAAACCTTGTCTGGAGATAAAAGGTGAACTTTACATCAGTCCTGTGTTATGCCAACCAGTAAAGCATCCT
This sequence comes from Lithobates septentrionalis, assembly GCA_037952835.1. NCBI lineage: Eukaryota > Metazoa > Chordata > Amphibia > Anura > Ranidae > Lithobates > Lithobates septentrionalis. Next base: position 4,807 of record JBBDGP010003954.1, on the reverse strand, counting down.
GAGACCATTCAGTGTGTGGGGTGCCTTTCAGCCAAGGTAGGTAGTGGGGCTCACTCACAATTTTGCCTAAGAACACCTCCATGAATAAAGAATGGTACAAAAACATCCTCAGAGAGAAACTTCTCCCAACCATCCAAGAACAGTTTGGTGAGGAACAATGCCTTTTCCAGCATGATGGAGCACCTTGCCATAAAAAAGTGATAACCAAGTGGCTTGGGGAACAAAACATGGAAATTTTGGGTCCATGGCCAGGAAACTCCTCAGACCTTAAACCCATTGAGAACTTGTGGTCAATCCTCAAGAGCGGGTGAGCAAAAAAAAAAAACAACCCCTAAAATTCTGACAAACTGCAAGCATTGATTATGGAAGAATGGGCGGCCATCAGTCAGGATGTGGCGCAGAAGTTGATTGAAAGAATGCCTGGGGGATTGCAGGTCTTGAAAAAGAAGGTTCAACACTGCAAATATTGACTCTTTGCATAAACTTATAACTAAAGGCAAAACTTTTTTTGTGTTGGATAGAGTGGTCAGGTATTAGAACCCGTCAGTTATCATTGCTGTCTGTGCCCCCCCCCCCCCCCCTGTTGATGAGATCCCCCCTCTCTATTGGTTCTGTTTACCATTATTATTGAAAGTGAAAGTAAAAGAAAATCCCCAAATTTGGGTTGTCCTCAGAAAAGAGGGAAATCTCCAATTGGGGACACTAGTTTTGTGGACCTGGGGGGGGGGGGGGGGGTCCACAAGGAATTCCCTGATTTGGAGGGATTTCCACTCACTTCCAGTTTGGCTATGGGACAGGAAGTGAGGGGAAATCTCCACAATGGCACACAGATGGCGAAAAAAATTTGACACGGGTGAAACTGCTGCCAAAAAGGTCATTCTCAAAACTTTTGGCCACGGCTGTACATCATAGCAGACCATAGATGGTGCGATTTTCTTTCCTGCAACCACGGGTTGCAAGAAAGAAATTTGCATGACCCCCCCCCCCCCCCATCACCACAGATCGTGCTGACAGGAGAATCCCTCCTGCAGAGCAACTGTCTATTCCTGGCGGGGGGGGGGGGGGGGGGTGCTAGACCAGGTGCACTGCAAACAGGGGGTGTGGGGTCATTATACTGTATATACACACGTACAACGAATTCCCCTTTTCACCATCACAAATGACATTTATTGCATTCAGTTCCTGCAATGTGCCTGCCGCAGTCCATGTGTACAGCCAGCCACGGAGAGGAACACAAATTCCCAGAGTTTATGGGACCCCTTCCAGAACGGGGATGGGCAGGAAGAGGAAGTATGCTGAACGATCGGTTATGGCGCGGCGGTGTGTGTTACCTGAGTTCACTATCACTGCAGCAATGTGTGCTAAACCAACACTGCTATCACCGTCCCCATAGAGCGGGTCACTTGTATGGCGAGGAAAACAAACACTTGGGTGTAGTTCATAGTAATCCGAAAAGAGAAAATGATCCGGCCGTCCCTTGCAAAGTAACTCAGTTTTATAGTACAGAAAAAAAAAACTGGGAGGTGGATTAAGAATAAATCTATTATGTGCTTTCTATACGACGGCTCGGTTCACACCTACGCAGTTTGCTTTTGAGCGTTCCTGCACTGCTTTTTTGCTGTGCGTTTTGCACAAGCGATTTTGCCACGATTTTCATTTCGCGTTTTTATGCTTTATATTTTTGGCCAATCTGTAGGAGGCGCGCCGAATAGAATTTTGGTGCCGAAACCAAATATACAGGATGCACTTGGCTGAAAGCGGAAGTTTATATAGAATTGTATTATGTTTGACTTTTTAATTAAGGTCATGAATTTAAAGTGATTGTTCTCGTTTTTTTTCCTATAACAAACATGTTATACTTACCTCCTCTGTGCGATGGTTTTGCACAGAGCAGCCCCGATCCTCCTCTTCTTGGGTCCCTCTTCTGTGCTCCTGGCATAATTTGTACCTATAGATAATCCAATAATAAGGCTTACCTATTAGGTACTGTAAATATCTCCTAAAAGATGGGTGAAGATGGACACTGCCTCTAAAAATGACATGGCATTACTGGAGGGCTTCGTTTTTAGGTAGGTGTCACATAATATGCGATGTAAACTAGAGCTGCACGATTCTGGGCAAAATAAGAATCACAATTTTTTTGCTTAGAATAAAAAGATCACGATTCTTGCGACATAAAATCTTTCACATTGTACAAAAATAAATGGGCTAACTTTACTGGTTAGTTTTTTTTTTTTTTTTAAGTCATTAAAGTAATTAAAAAAAAAATTGCATTTTAAAAGACTGCTGCGCAAATACAGTGTGACATAAAATATTGCAACAACCACTATTTTATTCTCCAGGGTGCCTACAAAATATTATATATATATATAAAAAATGTTTGGGGTTTCTAAGTAATTTTCTAGCACAAACAAAAAATGATTTTACTTGAAGCCCACAAATGTCAGAAAAAGTTTTTTTCACTTACACACAAAGTCTATTCCATTGACAAATTGTTACAATGTTTATACTTAAGTTCAACTGATAAAGAATGTTTTGATTCTTGGCAGACTGCCCAGTTTTTCTCTTCCTTTCTTTTGAGGGCTGTGGCTTAGGGCTGGGGAAAAAATCGTTTTAAATCTTGAATCGAGTTGAGAGGTCAAATCGATTCAAAATTTAAGCAAATCGATTTTTTTTTTTCACCGCGCCGGTCCTGAGGCGCTGCGGGCATGAGTTTTTAGGCGAGGCCGCGGCTTCGGCCGGACTCCGCGGACTAGTGTCAGTGCCGGTTCTAAGGAGCTGCGGGCAAGGAGTGTTTAAGGTGAGGCCGCGGCCACGGACTAGGCCGAAGCCGCGGCCTCGCCTAAAAGCTCATGCCCGCAGCGCCTCAGGACCGGCGCGGTTTCCAAAGAAAAAAAAAAAAAACGATTCGAATCGTGAATCAAGTTTTTTTTTTTTTTTATAAGAGAATCGAAGATTTTTTTTTTTTTTTTTAAGAAAATCTCCCAGCACTACTGTGGCTTCAGAAGAGCAGAGAGAATTCTTTGCATAGAAAGAATTGTGAAACGTGTTAGTCAAGATCGCGATAACGATTCTTGACGATTAATTGTGCAGCTCTAATGTATACTGGCACATTATGCCTTTACCTTGCAGGTCCCAAAAAACAAAAAAACAGCAGTTTACAACCGCTTTAAGGACTCATTCCTCGTTCCTCTAGAACAATTGGCAGTTTTGAGGAGCAGGTACCCGCTTCCATTCCGACCACCGTAGAAGTTCTCATACTCTCTCCTACTGGTCACTGGAAGTTCAACATGGCACCTAGCAGACTAAGGACATGGATTACTGGAACCATGTCCTGTGGTCTAATAATGATACCAAGATAAACTTATTTGGTTCAGATGGTGTGAAGTGTGTGTGGTGGCAACCAGGTGAGGAGGACAAAGACAAGTGTGTCTTGTCTACAGTCAAGCATGGTGGTGGGAGTGTCATGGTCTGGGGCTGCATGAGTGCTGCCGGCACTGGGGAGCTACAGATCATTGAGGGAACCATGAATGCCAACATGTACTGTGACATACTGAAGCAGAGCATGATCCCCTCCCTTCGGAGACTGGGCCGCAGGGCAGTATTCCAACATGATAACAACCCCAAACACACCTCCAAGATGACCACTGCCTTGCTAAAGAAGCTGAGGGTAAAGGTGATGGACTGGCCAAGCATGTCTCCAGACCTAAACCTATGGAGCATCTGTGGGGCAGGTGGAGGAGCGCAAGGTCTCTAACATCCACCAGCTCTGTGATGTCATCATGGAGGAGGGGAAGAGGACTCCAGTGGTATCCTGTGGAGCTCTGGTGATGGGGGATGGGTGAAATGGTTGCCAGTCACGGATAGGGTTTTAACAGGAATCAATGTAAAGTCAAATGAATTTACAGATTAGAGACAAAAATGCACAGCACTAAAATCTCATGACAATCGCGCCTAACATTTGTATTCAAAAACGCTGAGCAAACTGCTGGCACTATAATCCTGTATGATAATAAACTCATTGCACTAATGTGGACCAGGCCTAACCAGGGTCACACTGCTGCCACTTGGGGACCTGACTTGTGAGACCCCAAGTTGCATGACATGTGAAATCCTATGTGAGTTAATGAGAGCGGTCTTAATTAGCACTACTGAAGTCGCTGCGACTTCAAGATCCTGAACTACTTCAAGGCAGCTTCTATCTGACTTGTGCCCATAGACTTTAATGGAATGGTGAATAAAACAAATAAAATTAATTTAAAAAAAAAAAAAAAATCGATGATTTAAAAAAAAAAAAAAAAAAAAAAAAAATTCTGATATTTTTTATTTACGTTTTTTATCAAATTTATTTTAATAAAATTCTTTTGTCGTAAAAATCTAAAAGACAGAGCGAAGATTTATTCATTTAGTTTATTCAGCATGAAATGGAGCTTAGTTATATCGCATGAGGCTGTATATTCTGCGACATTTACATTTTGGTAAACTCAATGAATCCAAGTTCTGCAAGCTGAGATAACATGCGTTGCATTTGATGCATTCACACAATTTCACAGTAACCGTGAGATAAAACAAAGTTCAGGAATATTCCTTTATCCCATTGTTTTGAAAATCTATGTACACTACAAACTGTATGATTGAACCGGTTCTGATATCGCCGTTTTACTAACCTGACAGCTTATTATTCTAAATAGGAAACCTTCATTTGAAAGACATCTGGTGCGGGTTCATGCCAGTCTACTGAAATTGCCCCGGAAGTCACCAAAAGTAGCACAGGAACTACTTTTGGAAGTCGGCGCCGCACCGTTTT